>CM048821.1:47088326-47337475 GCA_026586065.1 Dioscorea zingiberensis | reverse complement strand
TAAAGGTTCTTGATCTTGTTTTTACTCATTATAGAGTAATTTACATGTAGTTCTTGAAGAATTTGTTTTTAGTAGCTCTGTGGCTACTCAATTTGCAAAGTGGAGTCTTTGCCATTTGAGAGAGAGAAAGAGTGAGAGAGAGAGTTGGGAGAGTTTTAAATTTGTAAAGCACTACACTTGGTTCAATTTAAAACATTTGGTCTTTTAACCTATCTTAGTTTAATGATTCTTGACCCAATTTTTTTTGAATCCTTAGCATTGATGCGGTTTAATAGCTTATAGAATGTGTAGAGAAGCACTACTAGAGAAAGAAAGAAGTGCAAAAAATATATATATATATATATATATATATATATATATATATATATATATCAAAAGGCTGGCCAGCTCTTTGCATTCACAATGCTTGAAAAAGACCGAATTTAGAAAGTTCGATAAGAGAGTTGGGGAGTTGGAAATTTGAATGGCGAGGCTGAGGAGAGGTAGGTGATGAGTACAATCTGATGAATTCCCTGCTCTCTTATTTGATGCCCTTAGAAGTTCACATGCACCAAGAATTTTCGCAAACTATTCAACACCATAGAAGTACTTTAGAACATAAGGGTGTTTGTTTGGGTGGGTGCTGGTGGTTTTGCATAGGTGATGTAATTCTTCATTAATGAGTGATTTCACCTCTATAATTGGCTACCTTTTCTTTCTCTCTCTCTGTGGCCCATAAGGAGGCCGATACATGAACTTGGTGAATTTAGGAAGCATACTATCAAGGATGTGGAGAGAGAAAAGAGGGAAGAAAGGGAGTAATGCTTCTAAGGTGGGTCATCCCCACTTGCCGAGAGAGCCATGATGATTTGGGGCCTACGGCCTCTCTTTGTTTATGTTGGTGGCATGTGGGATGCAAGTTTATGCTTCTAAGTAATATTATGGAGTTGACTTTTTTTTGTAATGAATAAATATTTATTATGCATGTATTACATATAGGATCTAATTACAGGTTGTTATATAGGTTGCAAAAGCAGATAGGCGGTACTTTCCCGGCTTTTGTAATGAGCAGGGGGACATGTGATTATGTTTTTCTTTGCTTTATTTATATTGGCTCCCAAAGCAGGGTTCTTTGTTTCCCTATTTTTTTGCAAACCTTGCTATTTTTTTCAATATTTTTTCTGATTGTTTTCCTATTTTTTTCATTTTTTTTAATTTATAAAAGCATTTTTTTAATTTTTCCCTTATTGTACTGATTTTTCCATTATTTAAAAAAATTTTCTGATTTTTCGTATTTTAAATTTTTTTTTTCTGATTTTGTACACTTAATATTTTTTTTTCCTAATCTTTTTCATATTACCATAATTTTTTCGAATTTTTTACATATTTTTTCCCATTTTTATGAATGCTTTCATTTTAACCCATAAATGGCCACGTCGTGATAAAGTGGAATGTGTCACAACCAACAAATATTACTTTAAAACCTATGTTGAAATGTGGAGGATAACATAATATCTTTGACGTGGCATGCCCACTTGTCGTAAATGTCGACGTAAGGTGCATCCTCATTGATAAAAATAAATATCAAAAAAGGAAATAAAAAAAGCATACGCGTCGACATACCAGCGTACTAAGCGCCCGCGTCGGCATAAAAGGCGCCATCTTGGTAGACCGTCATCAATACATACCACCTACATACATTATCCACGAAAAAAAAAAAAAATGCCGTATTTACTCGGGCGCGCAAGCCGTGACCCGCGTCACATTTACCGAGGACCAATTTGAACAAATACATTTAAAATGCGGGGGATAGTAGCGAAGATTTTTTGAATACGGAAGGGACGAAAGCGGGAGCATTGGGTGCAATGCCAAGGGACTAAAAATGGCTTTGAAATGTAGCCGTACAGCTAAAACTAATGATGGATACATTAAAAAAAGGAAATAGAAAATTTAAGGGAACCAAACACAAGGCGGTGGCCTTTCGGCTTCCTGATATGCTTCACTTGCTCGGCTTAATGCAAGAAAACACCTGCTTATAGCTACCAAATTGTAGCTAACTTTATAGTTCAAAAGCTGAACCTTAGTTTCTGATATAAACATGTTAAGCTTAGTTTCCCAGGACTAAAATTAAGGCTTTAACTGCGCAGAGGTAAAACGAGTTCAACAATCAAGAATCAAGCGACTGCATTTCAAATGGAATAATAAACGAAAATAAAAAAATTGGAAAGTTTGTTCAAACTTTCTTGAAAACAATAAAGACAACAATTTGTAGAAGTTTGATTTTCTATAAAATCATTGACTTTTCAAGTTAATTCTATTTCTACACAACTCTTAAAATGGATTTAAAGGATCTAAAATTTCCTTCAATTTCTTTTCCATTAAACAAAAAGCCTTTATGTTGTTCAAAACAACAAAGCGGGTATGAGGAATAAGTACAGAGAATACCAGAGAAAAAGAATGAATTTACTTTCAATAGATACGGATGGTGATCCATTTCTGGAGAATCTTTGAGAAAATATTAAAATGATGTTTTGACGGAACATTTGAAAGGCAAATACACTATTATCCAGAGGATCTCACAAACCTCATCTAAGAAGGTTAAATTTTGATCTCCATTCGTTTGCCATGCTAATTAACAAGATTTGAGATCCTTGGAATATAGTTATTATACAAAATTTCGGCAATATTAATCCTAATTCCCTATACTCAGTATTCCAATGGTGGTGTAATTTTAATACTTCCCAACAATAAACTGGTAGAGAACTTGATCTTGAAGAATCAATACACGCCCTTAAGAAAAAATCAAAACTTCGAGAAAACCTAGTTGCAAAATCCCAGCTTAACATTCATATGCCCAAAATCACAAACCCAATTATTTTCCATAACCAAAAAGCCAATTAGCTTATCAAACTCAAAACCCATGGTTGTGAGGGTATGAAAGTAACAAGCAAACACCTCTTTCCAATGCCCATGTCCCGATCGGTTTACCAGAAGGAACCCACGGTCAGTGGCAGATCCCCATCCTTTTGCAGGCCCGAGGGAGGGCCCGAGATGGGAGAGTGGAGGGGTGTGGCGAGGAATTTCAACAATAATAGGGAGGCTGGGGGAGTGTGGGATGGGGATTGGGGAAGAATATGTAGCAGGGGAGAGTGAGGAAGTGATTTGCGAGAATTAGAATTTGGATAATGATGAGGATGGGAGAGTGGGTTGGCATGCATTAGGGTTTAAAAACCGCTCCGGTGGTAGCGGTTACTCTATAAGCCAGCTATAATGGAATTACATTAGAACGCGGTAGTGATGCGAATTCATTTAAGCGCCCCTCCAAACATAACCCTTGATGTAAGCAACCCGCCTCCAATGTTCACGATTTAGTGGCGGTTTAACAAAACCACTTACGCTAAATGTCCGATGCAAATACATGGCATTTTCTTGGCTGAGTGTCTACGTGATCATCCATGTCCAAAGCGCGATATAGAGGTGCATAGGGAAGATAAACTTGTTGACCTTTACTAATGTATCCTCAACTGACCCTCGAGGGTAGCCAATTGACCTATCTACCCATCTTAAAGTAATTATCGCACCTTTGCTGGCTTTTGCTCTCTCGATTCTCGAAGCTTTTGGAATATCTTATAAAGAGCATAGGGGTGATACTTGCTAATGTCGATTGAGGCCTCATCACCCCAATCCTCCAATGAGTACGGCAAGGATAATGTAACTCCTGGGGTGCAACATATTACCTGCTTTGAGGAGCATGTTGGTGAGAAGTATCGTTCCCTCTTGCAATTCACATCTTGCCCCGGATACTTCTTCTAACTACTAATTGGTGAGTAGTTTCCATAAATTTTGCATATTGTGGCATATGTGCAAAGCTTCTATCGAATGGAACATTGATGTGGCTGGTGCAACTTATGAAAAGAAGTCCAAAAATTTTATAGAACTCCCTCATCTAGCTAGTCTTTGTAAACTTGGTTGGGTGCAGGATACCTTTTGGTTTATATTCCGAGGCTTACCATAGAGAGTTTCTCTTACTCCTTTCAATTCTATGATTCTCTTTCCAGTTTTAACATGTCCCTCCTTAGGGAGTGCAACATGTGTTTTTCGGCCTCAACTTAGGCTTTGCAGTGAGTATCACTTTACTTACCCCACTTGTTAGAGTAATGGCCTTGGCGATGACACCCTTGGGTTGACTTCACTGTACCTACTTTCACTGAGGAGAGTGTACATCCATCGATTATAAACTTTCCATAATGACTTAGCTATGCACGGGCAACTTGATGTGATTTCTATATTTTGTAAAGATGCTTGCCTAGTCTCTCTCATCGTCTCATGCGTTAGCTTGACAACTCATGCTTCATTTGCTTGGATACTTACTATCTTGATCATGTTCTCCAATCCCACGCTTCTTAGCACTTATATCTTGTGAGTGCATTGGTGATTGCACCTTTTTTGTTGGCAGTTGATTTGCTTGAGGATGGTAGTTGTTCTTGGTTGCCTTGGATTGGTGCATTGGGTTGTTGTAGGAGAAGTTGGGGTGGTTCCTCCATCCGAGGATTGTATGTAGAACTATATGGGTTGTGCTAAGCTCTTCCTATGAAATCTACTTCCTCGATTTGTTAAAACCTTGATTCTCTTGGTTTACTCCTACATGAGGTCCATATTAACACGGTGCTAACATTTGGCTGACTAAAGACCTCTAATTTCTGGTTTATTGCCTCCATCTTTGCTGCAAGGTTTTTGAATACGGCCAACTCATGTATATCGGTGACTTTACTCTGTTTGGTTCTCTCAAAACTCCATTGATATCCATTAATGGCCATCTAAATCTATAGGCTCCACAGGTACGTGTTAGGGTCCCTCAAGCACCAAGTGAGCTCTTTGTAGGCTAGCGTCCAACATTTTTTCTTGGTAGCTATGTTCAACCCATTGTAAAAGCGTTTGGACTTGCATCCAATCTTCTATACCATCTTTGTGGGCACTTTAAGCATATCTTTATGTCTTTCCCATGTAATGCATTATAAGGTTTCCATATCTATACATGCGGAAGGAAGAGATGTCACTGCGGTTTGTTATTTTTTCTGGCAGAAAATACCTCATTAGAAATTCCTCAATCAGCTGGTCCTATGATGTAATAGACCCATTAGGCAGTGAATTTAAGCACTGCTTTTGCCCATCCCTTGACCGAGAAGGGGAACAACTTTGAAGTAGGATGGTGTAAAGTAGATAGCCGGATTTACTAAAATAGTGTCATTGATCTTGAGGGGAAGCTTTGCAAATGCATATAGGTCCTCATCCTAGAAACCATCGAATTGGCATGAAGCCGCTTAACCATCTAGATGATATAAGGCTTTGGTTGAAGTTTTGGCCCGTGACTAGCTAGTGGCGTGATGGTGCTTGAGCCAATGCCATCTAAGTTTGGCTTTGCATGATGCGATTATGGATCGAGTTGGTGCCACCATTTACTCACGGTTGGTTAACTTTCGTTACTAATTTCCCACTATTTTGTTGTCTTTTTTGTGAGGGCTTTTCTTAAATGACGACGTAGGTAACGCTCAAAGTCCGAGTCAAGGACTTCCATTGAATATGGAACACTACTTCTGTTCATGCACTAGCACCTGAACATAAAAAAAAAAGAGAAATCAAACCCAAAAAATAAAATATTTTGGTAATTTTAATTTTCTGAACTTTTTTGGGTTTTTTGATAAAATCGAACAAGACAATGTAAAGTAGCTAGAGTAACAAATTCTAATATTCCTAGTGTTGCCAGTCCCCGAGGAAGGCAACAAAAACTTGATAAACACCAGCAGATTGGCAGCTACAACACTCCATGAGAATTATGCGAAGAATTAGATAAAGTAGTAAAGTACCCAAAGGTTGGGGTCCCAGATAGGAAGACTAGTATAATAGTGCTTACTATCTTTCGCTCTCTAGCCTAAAAGAAATATAAGAAATGTTTGGAGATTTCACAAATTAACCTAATAAAGAAACTAACGTGAACAATTGGTAGATTGTGGGTGATCAGAGACAAAGCGCGGTATCTCGGACCATAATCCTCCTTGGAATTTCTTGCTAACACTTGATTTCCTATTATTTGCTATTCGTTACTAATTCTTGGTGAGTTCGATAATTGCATTATTTAGATGCCACATCAGATCTCTAGGTATGCGAATCGAAGTTAATTACCTGTGCCTAGCTGCGTCCTAAACATGGTAAGATATGAGCTAATGCACTAATAGACATACAGATCATAGCTATAAACACCTTCTTGCTTCGCAACAATAAAACGAGTTACATGACCAAGACTCATGCAAACAAACAACATAAATCAAGCAAAGGCATGCAAAGATAACTTAGGAGAATTAACAAAAGACAAACAACTAATAAAAGAAATTCAAGAACAAGTTATCTTAGGGTTCATGTGCCCGTAGCACCACAAAGGGGTTTAGCCTCTCATACCATAAGAAGCGCTAACACGGATATTGGAGAAAGACATAATAGAAAATATGGGTGACTTCCTTACTCAATGCCTTCTCCACCGCCGATCTTCTTTAAAAACCCAACTCAAGCGGCTTTCGAATTCCTCCAAGGCTGTCCACCAAAAGTCCCTAAATTCAATGCCTTTGGCAGGTTTATATAGGTATCAAATTAATTTGGCATGGGCATGCGGATCCAATGCACGTATGTACAAGTTCCCGCGCAACGCGTTTGACGCATTTGAAATAAGAGTGGTGCATGGGCAGGTGCACACTTGTGCACAATTGCTTTTGATGCGTGCACACCTCACGGGAAGCTCTTTTTGGTGTGTTTCATCACGATTTGTCTCGTTTCTCGTTAGTTTACCGCTCCGGGCATCTATTTTTACATGCTCAATCACAAAACATACCCAAAGAAGTACAAAAATAGAGAAATTGATGCAAAATAACGGGATAAGTGCATGCAAATATGATGGAAATATATGTATAATTATAGAAACTTATCAAGGGACTCCCCAACTATTTTGAGATCGGAGATTATGAACTCATCATCTTTCTCGTGGATGCATTATTTTTCTTTGCATGAGGACAAGCAAAGGTTTAAGTCTAGGGGTATTATGATGAGTGATAACTATACATATTTTCATAATATATTTGCATGCACTTTGCTTGCCTTTTCACATGGATTCCTCTATTTTTGTGCTTTTGTTGGGTGTTTTGTTGTGATTGAGCAGTAAATAGGTGCAGAAAAGAAACAAAAATTGGAACAATTTGGAGCAAAAATGTTGAGCGATCACCTTTTCGAGGAGAGTGGGGCGACCTTGAACACAGGCGTGTCTAGATGCACGGGCATGTTCAACCACTTATGCGGGCGTGTACATCTCGAGGATTAGCCCGAAGCTTACTCGATTTGATTCTTGAAAATTTCAGGACTTATACATGTTGTCAACCGCGACCCTAGCATTTCGCGTAGCATGTATCATAAAATTTAGAAGCCTATAAAAGGCCGCCAAGATGCAAATTACAAAGGGGACTTTTAGCGATTCCTCTCTTTTGACGGTTAGGGTTTCAAAGGAAGATTGAAGAAGCGTAGAGGCGTTGATCTAAGGTGTTTATCATCTTTATTTATGTCATCCTCTTTAGCTTTTGTGATAAATTCTTAGACTATAAGAAGCTAAACTTTCTGTGGTGCCTCGGGTCCTAGAACCCAACATGAACTCATGACTCTTTTCCTTTCTCTTTAATACTAGCCTTTTCTTTTTTTATTATTCTTGTGGATTGTCTTTGCAAGCTTAATACTAGTGATTTGTTGAAATGCTGAAAGCGCCCGATCACATATTTGTAGTTACTTGATGCATGAAGAAATCTCAATCAAGCTAGTTTACGGGTATATAGATGATAGGGGGTGAGTACAGCCCAGGAAGATGGTGTATGGTATGTCGTCACACAACAACCGCTCTCTAGATTAGGGTAAACCTAATAGTGGGAACCACAGAACCTAATAATAATTATAATGTAATTAAATGCAGTGAGAGTTATTGTATGGGACTAGGGGTTTGGCTACAAGAGATCGAGGTCAAACTAATTTAGGGTTTATAATCCAAGAATATATCAACTAGATAGCTAATTAGGAAATTAGTCTAGCAAGGGATTTTTAGGGGGTAGAGATCCGTGGTGCTATGCCCTCTTGATTGATAACCCTAGATTTGCCAACTATTCACCGTAGTCTTTCTTTAAATCTTTTAGTTAGGATTAGACTATCACACATAGTTTTAAACTAGAGAATAGAAACTAACTTGAGTACTAGCTTTGTAAGACCCTACCCTTAGGGTACTTTACTACTTGGCGACCTCATGCACTATGACGAGCACAAATCCAAAGTCCTTACTCATTTTTTAGATAATCAAAATTTGGGAATCAATGAAAGCATACAAGCTTTGAACTCCAAGGCTAACTTTATATTTTGCCTCATTATTTGTTGCCTTGAAGTCGAACTTGAGGGTAGTAGATGTTTTCCACTCCTTCTAGAGACTTCAATATTAGGCTCACGGGGGAGTGGATTTCTAGTTCACGACCCATCTATATAAAGTGTCCAAGGATCGGCCGGTGCAAATTGATCTTGTTTGTCCTCAACATGGGGAGAATTGTAATGATCAGAACAAGTGAGTTCTATAATGAAATCCATAAGTGCTTGGGTTTTCATTGATGTTCTAGAGTTTGTAGCAAATGTCGAACTTCGTTGAGTTTGATTGCTCATTTAGTTAATCTTCCTTATATCTCTAGGTGTTGCAATATTTGCTTCAGTGGTTAGTCTATGAGAAAAGTAATTAGATGAGCTTTAAAATACGCTCTCAATAAACGAGCCGATATTAGGCATAGGCTAATTTTTCTAGTGGGAGATATCTAGATTTGGGGTTGTTAAGGACCTTACTGATATAGTAAATTGGCTTCTATATTTCCTCTTAGATGCTTTTTAGAAGAACTAAGCTAATAGTATAATCAGGAGGAGGCTAGATAAGTATAGAGTTTGTCCCCTAATCTTGGCTTTATTAGTAGTGATGGAGGCTCGGTGTATTGCTTTAATTATTGAAAGGCCATGTCACATTCCTTAATCCAATCAACCTTGGGAGCCTTTCAAAAGAGCTTCGAGGAAAATAGGGAGGATCTTATCTCCTAATCTTGAAATGAACTATCCTAAAGCTGACTAGTCATCCATTTTAGGCGTTATATATCCCTGATTGTATTAGGAGAATTCATTTTAAGGATGGCTTTGATCTCCTTAGGATTGGCTTTGATGCCTCTTTAGGTGACCATGAATCTGAGAAATTTTTTCAATCTTACCCTGTAGGTGCACTTATTTGGGTAAAGTTGTATTTCATGTTATTAGAGCACTTCGAAAGTTTCTCTCAGGTTGGTTGTATATTGATCTACTCTCTCACTTTTCACTAGCATATCATCAACATACACTTCAACATTCCTTCCAAATTTGCTTTTGAAAATCTTTGTTACCAATCTTTGGAAGGTAGCTCCTACATGCTTGGACCAAATTAAAGGGCATTACCTTATAGCGGTATATTCCATTATCTTTGATAAAATAAGTCTTCTCTTTATCTAACTTGGCCTCTTGATTTGTAGTTTGTATCCTAAGAAGGCATCAAAACTTAATAGTTCATGCTTGGTAGTAGAATCGACTAGTTTGTTGATTATAGGAAGAGAGGAAATTGTCCTTTCGACACTCTTTGTTTAGATCTGTAAAGTCAAAACACATACGCCATTTCCCAGTGGTGTTTTTTGGCAATTACTAGTTAGTAAGCCATTCTGGATAATGAACTTCCCAGACGAAGCCTGCTTGTAGCAGCTTACAGATCTCTTCTTCGATAGCTTGCTGTCGCTTTGATGCAAAATGTTGTCATTTTTTAAAAAATGGACTTAAAAGAGGGGTCCACATTAAATGAGGTTCTATGACCCATCTATCTACTCCAGGTAGATCTTCAGGTGCAGAGGCAAATATGTTTGCGTTATCTCACAGAAATATGAGTATCTCTTCTCTCTGTTGACCATGTAGCTCCACTCCTATTTGAACCGTTCAGTTAGGTTAGTCTCACATAGTGCTATAGTAATTAGAACCTCTACAAGGATCGGTTTTCCTATCTGCTGGTCTTCTACTTTCCTTGGCCTTCCATGGTTAGAGGATCTTGTGCTTTTTCAAGCAAGAGGGCAATATAGCACTATTGTACAGTCTGTTGGCCAACTTTGACTTTTCCACAATGAGTACTTTCGGATGGGAATCTCATTTGACAAATGAGTAAGTCAAGATGAAGCTACTCTCAAGGTATTCAAGCTCAGCCTATCTAAAATAATATTATTATAACTCAAAGGAGATCTAATAACTACTGAAGCTTACCGAGCATAGTTGATCATTGAGGAAAATTTTGAGCTGTGAGAGGGAGAGTAATAACTCCTTCTTGGTGTACTACTTCTCGGTGAAGTCGAATAAGGTGATCCTACGAGGATGGGGTTTGAATTAAGCGAATAAAGCTGACTCTGTCACTATCATGAATGGCCTTGTCTATATAGAAGATGTAGATCTCCTTGTTAACCATCTACTGTCTAATTGCATGCGAATCCAAGCTGTAAATGGACCCATCTTCTTTGAAAGCAGGACCGTCTTGGTACTTAAAGTAGCGACTCCTAAGAGAACTAAGCCGTCTCACACATCTATTTAAAGAACTCCTCCGCACGCCCTTCCCTATTCCAAGTCCCTCTTCTCTTGCCGCACCGGTGATCCTCTAGGAGGTATGCAACCCATCTTCCAACCCCTTTAGGCACAAAAGATCACTAGGTATTTCTTTCCTGCACTCTCTTTTCTGCATTCCTGTCGATTTTTAGGCAATTAGTAGAGTATTTTAGGGCCAATGCTTATATGGCAATACAAATAGGGCAAATGCTGGTCTATTTTACCATGGATAGATTGTTTTTAATCACCATTAGGATTTCCATGGCCGATTTACAGTGGGAGACGATTTCTCAGTCTCAAACGTCTCGCCTCTCCACGTCAGACGGCCTAGTTTCATAGTCAGACGACCCTATCTTAAATCAACTATCTATTGCCTTATAATTTTGTATAAAACATTGTTTGTTTTCTGCGAGATGGCTCTAGGACAAACTAAGCGCTATCACGTCAGCATGTGGAGGTCTATGTCCTCCTGTATCCACATTCCTTGAGGAAAGATTCAAAAGAAGCGGTATGCTTGGCGCCCTAGTGAGGAAAGACTTTTGTGGCACTATATAATTGCTCGATTGGGATGTCCTCGGGGAATTAGGTGTTGCTTGACGAGGTTGAAACTTGCTCACTTCATGGTGGGTGGGATCATGCCCTGCCATAGATTCCCGGTATTTGTGGAGCACATTGCGGAGGTGTTGGCTGGCTTAGTAGACACCCCATTATCTTGAAAATAAGCCCGATGCCACTTTTCGACTTGGAGGGACCACGCACCTTGTATCTTATACTAAGTTTGCTATTGCCATGGAGGTTTCTATGATAGAGCATTCAGGAGGAACATGAGAATATAAGGGAATTAGGTATTTGAGTACCGAGGCACCAACACCAAAGATTTTGGGATTAGATAGCTTGATTGGGGTTCTTGAGGGAGTGAAGAAGACCTCCTACCTTCTGAGATCTAGATCCCACCAGATTACATTCACGCTTTTATCACTTGTCGGTGTGAGGCCGAAGGAGATGATAGTACAAGATTTTACATGCTTGTCGACTTGTTTGTGCTGTACAACCTCATCCATAAGTATCCCGTGCACATCGGCACATTCCTCGCCGACTACATTGCCAAGCATGGTCGGTCTACTTGCCTGAAGACTACATCAGCTAGTCCTTACGTCACCAGATTCCTCATGGGTATGGAACTTCTCGGTGATACAAAGCGATGGGCCCAGGCTCATCACCATCACGGTACTTGCTAGACTTCGCACATTGGTCCTTATAGGATTGGTTACGGCCACGGACCGGTTCTGCGATACCTCCCGATATAAAGTTATCTTGTATAGTCTTCCACCGCCAAAGCAGAGACACCGGTACGCACGATTGCGCTAAAGGAGGTTGATAGGACAAGAAGCGAGGCAAAGCTCATCGCGATACTCTGAAATGACCCCAAAGCCACACCCGATTATGGCTGCCACAATCCACCTTACAAATTCTTACGGCGGAGCTTAGGATAAATCGACTTCTACGGATCGTGGAGGGCCGGCAACATCACCGGGTTTTGAGTGCGTGAGGAGTATCAACATATTAAGCTCACGGGCTCGATGCGTCTACACTGGCGGTATGTGGGCCAAATTAAGCTTCGACTACGTGAGAGCACACAGCCCGGGACATTTCATATTGAGCTCCTCATCATCAGGGATGTTTTACTTACGCCACCCGATTTACGGCTGACCATGCCCATCACCACCACAAGGATATGCTCTGCGGGCGGGGAGTAGTTCTTTATGTTGTTACGGACATATCATACTTGTATTAGTGAGCAAGGGCTTATCCACCTTTTATTGATTTTCTTTCCTCCTATCTTTTTTATGATATGTTTTACATTCAGACTTTATGTTATATTTTCTCTATTTGAGCTATATTGACTCCCTTATATTCCACAGGACTTGAGATTGCTCCATTGTTGGCCCACAACCAAACCAAAGTCTTCCTCTATTCTCACAAATTCACTTTGGAAATCAACTCCGCCAAATAGGGAAGTCTAAGTTAACCCTCTCCTTTGTTTCTCGTCTTTCTATATTACTATTATGATCTACTGTTTGCATTGAGGACAATGCAATTCTTAAAGTATAGGGATGGATGAATTCTTTGAAAAAATTTTCTTGAATTAGATTTTACCAAACTTTAATATGAAAACACATGCTATGTTTACCAATGATGGCATATGTGAATAAAATTTTTGATTTTTGCTATACTTTCGATTGCACACCATAAAAGAAATTTTCTATTTGATTCTCCCTCTGAAACTTCATTTTACATTTTAGAAAATCTTTGTGACAACTATATTGTTTGGAGACATTAGATAATCCATTGCCATGTTTCTCTTGATGTAGAGTGCAAAGTATTATTTACAATGGCTTCAAGAGTGATCGTGACACTAGTTCATATTTAGATAATAAATAGTATTGTACATATAGACTATGACAATAAGAACCAAGATAGTGCTCCTCTACTCTTGGTGATGAAGTAAGCTCGGGTTTTTGGCTCCTAACCAGAGTATTTCCCAAGATGAAATGTCCCTTATGAGTATAAGCTTGTGTATGTAGAGTTGTAATTTTCTAAGTAGTTGGGTGTTCCGGTATCTGATCAGCATGTTCATCCCTCCAAAAGGAAGATCTACACTCTATGTTAATCTTAGGTTACCCCGAAAGTCCGGATCCATTATGGATGCCCTATCGGGATAAAATAAATAAATAAATAAATAAATAAAAAATAAAAGAGAGAGCAAGAGATTGAAAAAAGGAAAGAGTAAGGATTTATTTTATCAATGAGCTAGTTAATTTTAACTTAGAGTCCCAAGGAACCTCTAGAGTTCACTGAGGATATGCTTACCACTGTAGGACTTAGAAACATGGCATGTGGAGTGAATAAGCTATGTCTAGAGCTATATCGAATAAGTCACCGGATCAATCTACGTTATTAGCTAAAATAGGAGAATACTCATGTTGATGGTAAACTTTGAGTAGATTTGAACTAACTATTTTCAGTTAGAGGTTGAACACTTATCATCTCTCTATTTTCATTTTCTATTTGCTTGATGACATACAAACGCTTAAGTGTTGGGATATTTGATAATTGTTCAAATTGCTATATTTTACTATTATAATTGCTTGCACCTTGCATGAAATTCCGATGATTTGCAAGCCTCTAGTAATTAAAATATTCTATCCTTGTGAATCAGGACAGACAAGGGTGATTCGAATAGGAAGTTAGGAATTTAAACAAGATTGAGCAGAAAAAGGCTGAAAAACAAGATCTGGACGGACCTATCTAGTCGAAGACGGCCCAGTCTTTAGCGCAAGAATGACAGGGCCTCCGTCAACTCCGCAATTTGGACCGTCTTACTCAGATGGAAAATTAGGGTTCAGACCCAACTTGGTAAATAACTTGCGGTCTTGGGGTATATACAAAGATTCGATAATGGGGTGCGTCAATTCATATCACGTGCGGTTCATGAGATCCGAGATGGCCCGTCCTCTATAAAAGCGGCTTCATCTATAATGGACCCGGGCGGCAAGTGTAATGCGCTTTGCTCTACAAAAGCGCTTCCTAAATAAAGCATATTTTGATCGATGGCCGAGGGCTACTTTAAATATGAGAGAAGCTTTCATTTCCATTCATCACCCATGGAGGCTCTCATCATCACCATCACCATCACTACCACCCACCACGGGGAAGGAATCAACCATTGGAAAAAGGGCACACGAGCTTGGAGCATCATGGGAAAGAAGCGAGTATTAAGGTAGTATTTTAAACTGTCCTCGGTGATAGCGTTGGAACAATGCACTACTATCTTATGTCTTTATTAGCATTCATTACTATATTTGTTGTGTGTTCCTCTGTCATGAGAAATAACTCTGTAGATACTTGGGCATGGATGAACTCTTGGGTTGGTTTTAATGTATGACAACATCTTTTATTTGCATGATTAATTAATGGGGGTTAAGATCTATTAAATGTTATTCCACTCATTAAATGCTTACGTTGCGACAACCCTAGCATCTCAATAGGTTCATATGAGGGAAGAAGCGAACGCCTCCTCGTATTAGAGCTACCTCAATAGAAAGGACTGTAAATGCACCGGGAACCCGGGCATTAAGAAGAGCAACTCCTTCATACTTCTTTTTCCCACACTCCTTCTAGAAATAGGTTCCCTAAAGACCCATTCAATATTAGTAACTTGGTGTGACAGTAGGAGTGAACATGACATAGGAATCCTTAGTCAATCCATGTTAATCATCAAAGAGGAGGTATTGTTTGTATCTTTAGTCGAGAACCCAAGAGGGATTCCTACCCAAGTATCCTTTCTCTGATTGATTTTCCCCGATTTCATACCACTCTTCACATCATAGTGATTTTAATCTCTCTTCTTTAGTTTGAGCAATTAGATTAGTAATCTCATCTCATCTCTCTATTAGGTTAGATAGTAGACAAATAGCTAGTACTTGTACCTCTACAGTCCCTGAGGATTCAATACCAGACTTCTTATAGTCCACTTTATTACTTGTACCACCCGTGGACTTACAGAATTAAGCACGAGCATTTGGCTCCATCAGCGACCACCATTGTGATCACTAATGTATCATCTTAAGGGTAAAAGATATCTCTAAGATCCTTATTTGAGAAAGATATAGCTGGCTCAGCACGCCTTTTCTTCTTTATGAGTTCTCTATGAGGTGTTGTCCAGTAATAGCCCTCCCAGACTAAGCCACTGTCACTTCGACTAGAGGGTCCTCTAGCAACATAGCGGACAACTCCCTTAAAAGATCGGCCTTGGCGAACGCCGTTGATTTCTTGGATGATGACTGTTTAGTATTATGATCCATCTAGTTTTCTTTGGCTCTTGCCATGGATGGGAGTTTCATAGCTTCTTGAAAGATCTTTCCCACAAACGACAACAAACAATTGACACTACGATCTTCTCTCCCTTTGAGATTAGAGTAGATCCATATCAACAGATACTAAATCAAACATGATTGAGAAATTTAGAGAAATATCACCTGCATAAATGTCTCTTTGAACTAGCTAGATCCTCAGGTTGATTCCTTTGATTAGAGGATCGTGAGGCTTTCGAGAGATTGCATCTTCTAACATTTTGTTGCGGGAGCGACATAATTTGAGGGACAAAGGATTGGGCACTAGTGTCCCCAATGGTTAAAGTCGAGGAAGAGGGTATCAAAGAAGAGGAGAGAGAGCTAGAAAAGGAGTAAAGAAAGAGGAGAGAGTGGATGAGAGCTCCGAGAGAGAGAAACGTTTGCACAATGATCAATCTCTAGAGACTCTATAGCATACTAGACGCCTAGATGCCTCAAAGACTGGAGGAGAGGTCTCCTTTTATAGTGAGCTTGAGTGGGTTGTGGTTAGAAGCTGATTGGTGATTATTTGGACACTATGAATGTGCTAGCTCTGATCCAGCTAACATGACAAGTGGGCTATGATTGTTAGAGCTCTCTAGGATCTTCTGTAGCTTTCTAGAGTTCTTGTAATGATTGATCTCCACTGTTGGATAATAAAATAAGTGAAGGCTAATTAGTCCTCTACTTGCACTCTCATGGACATACTACATATGCTTTAAGATTGTTTACTCCATAACATATGTATATGTTCAAAACCTCCAAAAATTATTGTTGCATCACCTTATATTGATCAACCCATAATAAAATTATTATATTTGATTAATTAAAAATTAAAATTATTTTAACTTTAAATTACTAAATACCCCTTAATCTATAAGCTATGTAGATACACATATGAAGTAAAAATCAACACAAATATTTATATGATATATACACAGATATATCTGTAAAGTTTTTAAATAATTAAAACTTATAAATTATTGGTTTTCATTCTATTTTCAGGTAATGAACAAAAAGTCCCTCAAAATTTCATGAATTCACACATGGTCCACCCAAGTTTATATATTCCCAAAACATCCCTTTTTTTTGTACATGACTTTTCAACCCTTCCATTAATTAATGGTGTTATTTTTAGAGTAATATGAAAAAATTACCCTTATGTTGGGAAATGAACTCAAAACCTTAACAAGCCCTAGCCTCCCCCGCCATCCCTTCTTCTCTGGTGACCATTACCCCATGGACCGACAACATCATCTACCAAGATGAGTTCAGCTCCGTCATCACGTTCTCCCTCAGCCTTCGCCCCATCGAGCTCACCCTCTATTCCCACCTCCTTGTAGGCTATCTCCGCCAACCTTTCTCCAACTCTACATTGGTCTCCAAGCCTGTCGAACTCGCGCGCCGACGGTGATGGTGCCCCAACCTCGACTCCCACCTTGACCTCCTACCCTTCCAACCTCACCCATACTCTCCCCCTCATCCCATCCTCGATTATGACTCCTCCATCGCCCTCTTTCATTGCGCTCCAGCCCTGGTTCCACCTCTTCGATGACCTCCTCTCCCTCCTTTTGGACCGCCTCTTCTCCTCCTCCGACTTATCCTCCAACCAATCCCTCTTCTCCCTCAAAACCCTCGACCAATCACCCTCATCTCACCGCCTCCTCCCTCAATTGCAGGGGCATTTTTGGAAACTCAGTTGTATTTAACTGATGGTATGAAGCTAAAGGATTTAAAAATAAAGGCCATGAAAAAGGAGAGGTTTCTAGGAAATTCAAATGTGAGAGGGGCAATGTAGAAAGTTTTGAAACTTTCAAGGACCTATAATTAATTTTCTCTTCTATTTTCATTTATTTTATATTAAAAAATCATTAAAAAAAATATTGAAATATTATAAACAACATGTACTAATAGATCAAACTATAAAGTGATGGATCATCCACGTAGATGAAAAAATAAAAATAAAAAGGAGGACCCCACTACATGATTGTTTTTCCTTTCTGCACAAGGGAAAGGCAGATAGTCGGTTTGAAAAATTCTAACGGCATCCACCTATTTCTCATTTATCCTGAACAACAACTTAATTTTTTTTCTAAATTTAATCCAGAATTAAATAAATAAGAATCAATTAATTTATAAATTATGCATTTTAGTCTCACTATATCATTAATCTTTTAAATTTAAATATTATCAGATTTTAACTTTAAAATTAGTGCCGCGTGGTTTGAAATGATATGCCAAACTGCTCATAGTGAGATGATTGAACTTTTCAAAGAAGAAAAAATATATTGCAACTATTACAAAATTCAATTAAAAAATTCAAAATTATAAGGTAATTAATCTAATAAATAATTATCGGTAAGCTTTTTCTTGACTCTGGTAACTTATTTAGGTCCAGATTTCGAGGTTCCTCAATGGATTGCTTCAGTTTTGTCCAAGTCTCCTTGTCAAGATTTTCACATGGGTTAATCTCCCCAAAGGCTTCCCCGTCTATCTCCTGGATACACTCCTTCACTTTTAGCTACATCTGTGGAATGTTTTAAGTCTGTTCAATGTCCTGTTGATATTCCTAGTCTGCGTCATTCCAACAGACTGCATTCCTTGACCCCACAGAGATGGACATGACTTGCTCGGTGGGAGCATCTCGCAAGATGCCAAAGGGGAAGGGAGAGGTGTTTTGCTGAAGAATGAGCGCCTAAATAGGTCAGCACTCATTTCAAACATATATAGTTCTTCCTCGAAATCGAATTCCTTGACCTCCTTAGGCCCCCTTCAAGCTCATGTCATTGCAATGAATGTGTTGACTATGCTTAACAGGTCGAGTGGCGTTTACCCAGATCCGATATGAGTGTTTGTAGACATATATGTATCATGTATAATCATATGGTTTCAATTGAGATTGATGATATAGAGGAGAGAGCCGTCGGTTGAAGGCTTGCTCATTTTCATCTCCGATCATCTCCATCTTGGTATCAGAACCGGTGAGCGACCTTTGGGCCCCTAAGAGCGCCCTTGTGGGAGATCTGAGGGGAGATGGGGTTAGCGTCAAGCGTTACTTGTAGTTAGCGACACATAGCGAACCCGGCTCTGGTGGGCGGCGTCGCGAGTGGGCCATCCTAGCGAGATTTGGGAGATCTCAGGTAGAGATCACAGGTACCGTACCCGGCTTCCGGCGAAGCGAGCCTCTTTTCCGACCGTGACCGTCGAGTTCTTTGATGCTGCTCCGCCGTTTGTGGAACTGCGAGGTTGGGTGCTGCTCTGGCAGAGGTGTTGAACCTCGAGGCCTACTCCGTCGCTGCACATCGTTGTTGTCTTTGTCCTGTCCCGCATGCTGCGCCTAGGAAGAGGGTGTTGTTCCACCGCTCTTGCAAAGTCTACTAATTTGGGGTTCAAAAAAAAAAAAAACAAGGACTCAGTTGATTTGTAAAAACAAAAAAGAAAAAGAAAAAAAAAGAAAAAGACCAAAAAGGACATAGGGGGTTTTGTTCGTTGACTTGCAAACTAATTGCAAATTCAACCTGATCTTCAACTTTGATAGCTCGTTTGTAGAGCTTGTGTGTTTACTTCGGGCTTGTTTATAGAGATTGTGTTTCCTTTGTAGAGTTTGACAGCTCGTTCTATTTCTGTGAGGTTAGATATAGTTGATCTTTAGTTTGATCTTCAAGAGGACAATCAGAGCATTTCACTAGGTCCTTTAATTTAGTTATGTCCCAATCCCTTTTTTTGTCATGGGTGATGGAAGGAAAGCGGGCTCGAGTGACTCTCCCCATATTGTCATTCAATCTGAGAACTCCAATTTCAACAATTGGCTAGTGTTGGATAAGAGGAACTATGATTTGTGGGCTCCACTTATGAGGATGTATATTGCTGGACGAAAAAAGATGGGATATCTTTGGGGTACGATTAAAGCCCCGTCGGAAGATGATCAAGCTATGAAGGCTGGTATTACGAGTATCGAGAAAGTCAAGGATTGGCTTCTCTCATCTATGAAGGCGAAATCATGAAGGCGCTATCTCCACCTCCGACTACAAAGAGATTTGGGAGGCTTTGAAGGCGATGACCTTTTTGATGAGAATGATAAAGTTAGGTTGTATACCTTGAATGAAGGCCTATCGCCTTAGGCAGAATGGCAAGCCCGTTTTATCTATTTTGGAGGCTGATTGAAATTTTCGAGGAATTAGATCACTACAACACGATTACCATGGCTTGTGACAAAGACCTCAAGATCTACTTGGAATCTAAGGAAAGACAAAAAATTATATTTATTTATGCGGGGTCTAGATGATTAGTATGAACAAGTCCATGGTGAAATTCCCCGGAAGGATCACCTCAGAGAATCTAGGATTGTTGGAGTTTGCCTACAACAATAGTTACCAGACGAACATTGGTATGCCACCGTATGAAGCACTATACGGTAGAAGATGCAGAACACCACTATGTTGGGATGAGGAAGGCGAAAGGAAGATCCTAGGCCCAGAGCTAGTGCAGATTACCTCAGAGAAAATCAAACTCATCAGAGAGCACATCAGGAAGGCTCAAGACAGGCAGCGGGGCTACGCCAACAACCGTCGTCAAGATTTGGAGTTCGAGGTAGGAGACGAGGTGTTCCTGAAAGTATCACCATGGAAAGGTGTACTTCGATTTCAGAAGCGTGGGAAGCTGAGCCCACGATACATTGGGCCGTATAGGATAGTCGACAGGGTAGGTCCTGTAGCATACCGACTTATCTTACCAGAAGCGCTGTCGAGGATACATAATGTTTTTCATGTATCGATGCTGAGGAAGTGCATCAAGGATCCAAATCAAGTCTTGGTAGGACCAGCTGTAGAATTAGCACCAGACTTGAGCTACGTAGAGGGACCAGTACGCATCCTTGACAGGAAGGAGCAAGCATTGAGGAACAAGACAATATCCTTAGTGAAGGTGCTGTGGAGTCATCACCAAGCGGAAGAAGCCACTTGGGAAAGAGAGGATCAGATGAGCGAACAGTACCCTCAGTTATTTTAGTTACCTACAGTAAGGGAATTTCGGGGACAAAATTCCTAAGGGTGGGAGAATTGTAACATCCTAAAATTTCTTAAGTAAAAATTCAGTGAATTTCTGGAATTTTTAATGAGCTTAATTAACTTAAAACAGATTAATTAATATTAATCTGAAGTTAAAGAAAATTAGAATAAAATGGACCGAAATCCATTCTCGCAACTATAGGGCCGAGAGGGGCCTTAATGGGCCAGGCCAGAGTTATATAGATTAGTTGGAGATGGATAGTCGGCCAAGTTAGAGTAATTAAATCAAAGATTAATTAAATATTAATTAACCAAGATTGATTAAGTAGGAATATCGGACAAAAGTTAGAATCCCGATAAAGTAGATCTGGCCGAGTCAAAAGCCGAGATTCGCGGATCTGGGTCGGGAGAGAAGGACGACTCGTGATGCTACAGTTAGTTCGTGTCACGGGGTCGTCTGACCCGGGATTCCCGGATCTGGGTCGGAAGAATTATTGATAATTATTGATAAGATAATATTTTTAAATAGTGATGTGACATAAAGTAGAAGATAATATTAATTATTAAATTCTTTTTATAAGATAAAGTATTATAAAACTATAATTAAAGAAAAGGTTAAAAAAAATAATAAAAAAATAAAGAAAAAAAATAGAAATCCTCTCTTTAAAATCAGAGATGAGAGACAGAGGGAGAGAAAACAAATCTCTCTCTCTCGTGTCTTCTCTCTCGTTCACCTTGGCTGCCCCTTGAGTTTAAGTGAGCCGCTGCTATCCCGTCGCCCTTGCATACTTGTGGCAGAGACTTGGCGCCCGCCCGACACTGAACCGCAGCGCGGTCTTGACCCCGCCCGCCTCAGCCAGTCTTGACCTCGCGTCAGCGTCGCGGCCTAGAATCAGTCGCCCGGCTCCCGCCGCGCCAGCCCAGCCGGGCCCAGAGCGGCCTCACCCCTACTTCAGCCCATTTGTTTGTGAAGTCGGCCCTCCTTGACCCTACAAACGCTTCACCTCCATTGTGAGCCCTTGGGATTAACCCTACAATTAATTACAGAATTAAGAGATTAAGTAAGGGGAAAAAGCCCTAGTTGAGATCATAGGTTCATTATTGGGATGGGATGAGGTTTTGCATATTAGGGCTGTGAGATGCTAGAGAGTTGTATGTGTATTAAGTTTTAATTAAGATATGTGTATGTGTGTGAATGATTGTAGATTTTCGGGGCCCTTCAATTAGAGGAGGTGCTGCCGAAATTTCGATGAATTCCTTAGATTATCCATGTCATTGGTAGCAAGACATTATCTTAGGAAAGCATGTTAAGGGCCCTTAATCTCCATGAAATGCATGCTTAAGGTTATCAATTATGTTAGTAATGAAAATGAGAAATAGTTAGATAGAAAAGTTAATTTCGTATTCTCATCGTATTCTATTAGTTTATATTAGAGTACGAGTCAAGAATACGGACTTCTTATTTATAGAATTCTTATTTCAACCATCAGGTAAGGGCAAGGGAAAGTCTGGTGCTGAAGGACCGAGCCAGATCTAGCTCGAACCAGACTAAGGTGAGGGGAATCTGCCTGTACAGTTCATGAGTTTTACCGTATTTTTATACGATACAGTTTTGAGTTTTAAAAGCATGAACTTTGAGTTTTTATAAAAGTTTCTAGAGTTTTATAAAACCAACTCATGCTTAGTATTCAATACTTGAGAAAAAGAGAAATGCGATTATAGATACATCTGAGAGAGACTACATTCTATTGAAATACTTGTATAGACCAGAGTGGCTCGTGTAGAGCCAGATAGTACAACACTAGGTTAGGAGAGGGGTGATTTAAATCTCCGTTTTTGATAGCAAACTATCTGTTTTAAAACACTTCTTTTTATAAATCAAAACCCCCTTTCCATCCCTTTTGGGATACTTAGTGTACGTATATTTATTCGACCTCAGTATCAGATATACTCGTTGGTTGCTGGCCTTACAGTATTGAAGTAGATGTGTAGTCAGAGAATAGTCTTGTATATTAGATGATGCCGGATTCCTCGCCTTCTAGAGATCGAGCACATCATAGAGAGAGAAAGAGGGCGAGGGGAAGGGAAAGTAGGCTTCATACTTAATTCACAAGGCAGAGAAAGCGTAAACTTCAGATATGCATTTTTTAGAGAATACATTGATCAATGTTTACTTGCTCAGTATTCAGTACAGTTTCCAGTATTTTTAATCCAGTGTTTTCCATTCGTGTTTTACACGCCAGTTTTTCCTTTATAGTCTTTATTATTATACGAATGCTACATTCGGCTGAGTTGTTTCTCGCTTTCATTTGAGCTCCAAAGTGAGCTTCGGCCAGCCTTCTTGACATTGTTTTCGCGGGGCGTTAGGCGAGGAGTTCTTCTAGAGAATTACGTCGACCACGAGTAAATGATGATGCTCCGTAGCTGGCTCTGACTCCGTGTCTAGTTTATGTTAATTTGATTTCGAGTGTTGTGAGACATTAAGTTTAAGACAATGTTTATTTGGCTTTGTATTAATTCCGATTGAGTTGGTGTTTTAATTTATTTAGTTTGTTTATTACCTTTTGCTTGTTGTTATTTTCCCAAGTTAATTAGTAGATTCTGACCTTAGGTTTAGGGTTCATTCCCTAAACTGGCATTTGACAGGTCTGTAAAGGATAAGGGTGTTACAATTTCTGTCCGATAAAATAGATAACGAATGGATTGAGTTATTTTGCTCAAATTCATTTTAGTCCCTGACTTAAGGACTAATTAAAATCAGTCTCAGCAAATTTTAAACATTTACATGTAGACCCTTAGGTGTGTTATTAGAAAAAGTCCATGAAAATCACTAGAATAGTCTAAGTTATTCAAAACAAGAAATATAGTTAAATTAGACACTAATGTTGGGGTCTGGCTCCGGATACCCCATCCACTCACCATGTAGCTACTCCTCGGTATCGGAAAAACATGTCCAGAGATTAATGAGTATGGGAGCTCAGTAAGCATCCACTAAACTAAAAAGGAACCATGCAGAATTTAGTATTGTAATATGAGATATAACAATAAGAAAAAATCTAAGACATATTTAATTTAAAGAAAAAATACCAAACCAAACAAATAATTCCAATAACAGTATCATCGGAAGA
Source organism: Dioscorea zingiberensis (assembly GCA_026586065.1). NCBI lineage: Eukaryota > Viridiplantae > Streptophyta > Magnoliopsida > Dioscoreales > Dioscoreaceae > Dioscorea > Dioscorea zingiberensis. The sequence goes on along the minus strand of CM048821.1, from coordinate 47,313,763 downwards.
TAAACACCAAATTGTAAAATTATAGAATTTGTATTCTATTCGAGAATAAAATAATGTCTCCCAAACGTACTATGACCACTATTTACCCTGATGGTGCAGGTCAAAATTTTATATATGTTATCTCGATAACCCGATTCAAAACAAGACATCCCTCAAAAGAAGTTCTCTCTACCATTTGTTTTACCTCGGTGGCCCGAGTCGAAATCAAAAGGTTGTTATTATTCCCGACAGCTCGGGTTGAACTAGTTCACAAGCAAAACGTGTTGACACGGTCAATGTATAACCCCCATTGACAATGGTCAAAACATAGATCATTTGGAGGCGTATATGAAAACCTTAATAATTCCAAAATATCTACGTCCAAAAGAGCACAATAAACAATCGACTATAGCACCAAACACAACATACATGCATGGTTTGATTGTAGAGAAAATAGATCACTTAAGTTTTCATGAACTGTTAATAAAAAAATATAAACATGACTTTTATAGGGAAAACAGAGTTCATATATATATACAAAATTTTTTTCTTAATTTAGTGAGGAATACTTACCTCCACGCTCCAAGTTTAATCTAACCGTGACTGAAGCCTCCGTGTCAGGATCTAATATAGAAAATATGGTCTCAGTTATTGAGTTTTACAAGAGTCACACACTACTGTACCTATCACCAAATCTCTCTACGGGAACACAATCATAAGATTCCATGCATTATATATCCTACCCATAAGTTATCTTATTTAACCTATTTAATTTCCTGCAACTAACTCTAAGAACAATCAAACAAAATCTCATTAATTATAAAAATAAATTGTTTTTTATAATATAAGTTATAAATAAAAGTAACTCCCAAAAAAAAAATTTTGCAGCAAGGGAACAAGTCATTCAGTTAGTAAAAAAATAAAAATAAAAATAAAAAAATAGATAATAATAACACAAAATAAAAATAAATAAATAAATAAAATAATATCAAAACATAATAATAGGTAAACTTTGACAGTAGCTCTAGAAACAAACTTGAAGCTTGTTTCTGAAAATTTCAAAATCAAAAAAGAAAAAGCAACATTTAATTCGTCAAAAAGAAGTATGAGGTTGATCTTCAAAAATAAAATTAGGCACATAACCATAGACAGGTGCCTCTCTTAGGCTGTGTGTGTGTGATTCCATATCTTGCACAAACCAGGAAACCACTAATAATATAATAATAACCATTCACCTACAGGTTTAATATTGATACAAAAGATTGCATAACTGAACTGAGGCTTATCATTAAATCTTATAGAACTTATCAGATAAATACTGAATTAGTGTAAAACAAAAATCAATGAGTAATACAATGAAGATAAGAAAAAACAAAAAAAATAAGCAAGTAATCTAATTAAAGCCTAGGTAGTAAACCACTTGCATCATAAATAATTTATATTATCAAATCTAATTTAACCCAAAAAATCACAACAAAACAGGTCTAAAACACGCCGTCATCAAACAATCAAACCCTAATTCCAACAAAAGTTTCAACAAACTAGAACTAGAATTGATCGAGGGCTCACCTTGACCGCCTTCTGCTTGGAATCCCTCCTTGTCTCTTCAGGTTGACATGCACACTTTTGTTCACAGATAAAGGGAAATGAGAAGGTTTGTGTATGAGGGTGGTAGCGAGCGAGAGATTAAGTAATGGGATTGTAACAATATTTAGTTAGGTTAAGATAAGCATGACTATGTTTTATATTTTTAATCCCTATAATTTCAAATAATTATTTTTAACTTTTAAGGGTATTATTACATCCTCTTCCCCTTAAAAGAGTTTAGTCCTCTAAACTCATACCTGTATTCTCGAATAGTTGTGGGTGCTTTTCTCTCATCTCAAACTTGAACTCCCACATGGCTTCACGCTCAGTGTGGTTGCTCTACTGAACCTTGACATAAGGAATCATCCGCTTTTGCAAATTTTGTTCCTTTCTGTCAATTATCTTTACTGGCCACTCATTGTAGGACATATCTTCCTTGAATTCAGTGGTGCTGTAATCAGATACATGATTAGGTCCTGAACATACTTTCTTAACATAGAGACATGGAAGATATTATGCACACGAGCTAGACTAGGCGAAAGAGCAAGTTTGTAAGCAACCTTGCCTACTCGCTCCAATACTTCAAAAGGTCAAATGCAATGCGGGTTGAGTTAACCGTTGGCGGCGAAATGAACCACTCTTTTAGTAGGGGATACCTTCAAGAACACATGATCCCCCACTTGAAAATCTAATTCCCTTCTTCTGTTGTCAGTGTACCTCTTCTGACTACTTTGAGCTACTTGTAGTCGTTCTCTAATCAGACAGTCCTTTTTCATAGTAATTTGGACAAGTTATGGTCCCAACAATCTTCCTTCGCCTACCTCATCCCAACAAATAGGGGATCTATGCTTCCTACCGTATAGAGCCTTCACCGTATCCGAATGCTTGCCTGATAGTGTTGTTGTAGGCAAACTCTATCGAAGGAAGATGACGATCCAAAGATCCCTACATATCAATCGCACAAGCGTGTAACATGTCCTCAAGAATCTGGATCATCCTCTCTTATTGCCCATCTGTTTGTGGATGGAAAGCAATACTAAAGGTGAGCTTGGTCCCCAAAGCATGGTATAAACTTTTCCAGAAGTGAGCCACGAACTGAGAATCCCTATCTGACACAATGGTAACTGGTATACCATGAAGTCTCACAATTTCCTCAAAATATAACTAAGCCAATTTCTCCAAGGTCATACTAGTTTTAATAGACAAGAAGTGAGCAGACTTCATCGGACACATGCGATCACTACCCATATGCTATTAAAGCCTCTAAGAGTTCTGGGGAAACCGGTTACGAAGTCCATAGCTATGTTCTCCCACTTCCACTCAGGAATAGGAAGGGGCTGAAGAAGAAGTCCTACTTGGCCTCACGATGTTACGCCTTCACTTGTTGACATGTGAGACAGTGTGCCACAAATTGAGCCACTTCTCTCTTCTTTATGGTTTTCCACCAAAAAAGTGTCTTTCAGATCTCTATACATTTTGGTGCTTCCCGGATGCATTGAATAACTGGTGCAATGTATTTCCTCTATGATTTCTTTCTTTAACTCCAGAACTCTTTGAACACATATCCAGCTACCAAACCACAACGAACCATCTTTATGGATTCTAAATTGCTCCTAAGAACCAGCTTCCACTTTTTGTAGAATCTCGTGAAGATAGTCATCATTTTCTTGAGCTACACTGATCCTATCCAATAGCGTGGGTCACACCCTTAAGTTTGTCAAAGAGGCACAAAGACCCGGTAGCACCACTGAGAGTTCCATTCGTCTTATGTCCTCCAAATTTACTTATGGGAAGGGATAAGTGATGCCACATTACTGAAGGACTTTCTCCTAAGTGCGTCAGCCACCACATTTGCCTTACCAGAATGGTAATTAATAGTTAAGTCATAGTCCTTCATTAACTCGAACCATCTTCTTTGTCTCATATTCAACTCTTTTTGAGTAAATATATTCTTCAAGCTCTTGTGGTCTGTATAGATATCATAAGATTCTCCATATAAGTAGTTCTTCAAAATCTTCAAGGCAAAGACAACTGTCTCTAACTCCAAATCATGAGTGGGATAGTTTTCTTTATATGGTTTTAGTTGTTAGAGGCATAGGCAACCATTTTACCATTCTGCATGAACACACAACCCAAGCTTGTCTTGCATGCATCACTGTAGATAGTGAATCTTCAACCACTGGATGGGAGAGTCAGAATCAGGGCTAACACTAGCCTCTGCTTCAACTCTTGGAAGCTATGCTTGCACTGATCAGTCCACATATAATGAGTTCTCTTTTGGGTTAGCTTAGTCAACGGTGCTACCAATCGAGAAAACCCCTCAATAAATCTTTTATAGTATCCAGCCAGTCCCAAAAAGCTGTGAATCTCTGTAATACTATTCAATGTCTTCCAGTCAACGATAGATTCAATCTTCTTATGGTCAACAGAGATTCCATCCTTAGTCACCATATGACATAGGAAGGCCACAATGTCAAGCCAAAACTCACACTTCGAGAACTTGGTAAATAAATGTTTTTGTCTCAAGGTCTCAAGTACCAATCTCAGATGCTCTTCATGTTCAACAGGACTACCAGAATATAAAAAGATGTCATCAATAAAGACTACCACGAAACTATCCAAATAAGGTTTGAAACCCTATTCATCATATCCATAAAAGCAGCTGGTATAGTCGTCAAACCAAACCATGACAAGAAACTCATAATAGCCATAATGAGCACGAAAAGTACTTTTAGGTACATCTTCAAGCCTAATTTTCAATTGGTGGTACCCCGATCGAAGATCAATTTTAGAGAAAACTTGAGCACCTTGTAACTGATCAAAGAGGTCATTGATCCTTGGCAATGGATATTTGTTCTTCACAGTCACCTTGTTAAGTTCTCGATAGTCATTGTACAACCTCATAGTCCCATCTTTCTTCTTAACAAAAAGGACTAGTGCACCCCAAGGAGAAACACTAGGACGAATAAAACCCTTCTCTAGTAGTTCTTCTATCTGTTTCTTCAACTCCTTTAACTTAGTAAGAACCATTTGATATGGGGATTTGGATATAGAGTTGGTACTAGGAAATAAGTCGATGGTGAATTCTATCTCTCTATAAGGTGGTAGTCTAGGAAGCTCTTCAGGAAAAACATCAGGATACTCCTTTATGACAGGGATATCTTCTACTAGCGGTTATCCTTTCTTCGCTTCGATTACTGATGCTAAGAATCCGATGCACCCATCCACGAGTAACCTCCGTGCTTGCAAAGCAGGGATAATTCTAAGAGGAGATAAATTTTCATTCCTGTGAATATGAATTATATCTTTACCGGGATGTTGAAATTTACCCTCTTTGCATGACAGTCTGTTACCACATAAACAAAGAATAACCAATCCATCCCCAAGATAACATCATAATCCTTCATATTCCTAACATGTAGGTCGGCATATAGTTCATGACCATCAATAACTATCAAACACCTTAAAGAAACTCTTTTAATGTCAATAGCAACCCCAACAGGGGTGTCTACACACAAATCATGATCTAAAGATATGGTAGGCAAGCTATGCTTTCGAACAAAAGCTGAAGAGACGAAAGAATGTATAGCACCAGAGTCAAATAACGTACATGCATATACTGAATAAACAGATATTATACCTGCAACCACGACAATGTATAACACTAGGATCAATTAATGCACATGCATGCACATGTTGAATAAATAGATATTATACCTGCAACCACTGCATTAGAGGCATAAGCATCCTCCTCAGTGAGGGTGTACACTTAACCCTTGGTCTGGGGTATACCTATCACTGGTGGCACTTATGTGGACGGTCGATCGGGCAGTCTTACCTCCTCGGGGCCCCTGGCCTGTATAAACTCCGCGTGAGGCCGTACCTCGAGTGCTCTTTCCAGTAGAAGCCTGATATGACCCTGAAAGTATTTATGGACATTGGGCAATCCGGTGTTCTGCACTCCCACACCGGAAGCATTTTCGCGGCACGCCGGCCGATCGATTACTCAAATGTGCCTCATCATAGAAATAGAGGATTTGCCACCATACCCTAAAATTTGTTGATGGAAGGCTGTTGATGGGGAGGTCTACTATCTGTCTGAGATGAAGCTGGTGCTCCAGTATCTACCTTGGGCTTACTATTCTTCACAGGTAGGCCCGGCTATGCCAAGACCTAAAGCTCCGATACCTCTTCTTCTGATCCCCACCCTCTCTACACACAACATCAAGGGACTTTGCATGTCTCACAACCTCCGCATAGCTTGTCAGATGTAAGGGGGCCAATGTCTTACGAATATAATACCACAGGCCATCCTGGAATCTATGCGCCATACTCTCTTCATCATCAACAAATTTTGCTGCAAACCTGGAGAGCTTGTCAAACTCCATCTCATAATCATCAACGGCCATGGTCCCTTGCTTGAGGCCAAGAAACTGCCTCTCCAGCTCCAATACCTTGCTTTTGGGAAAGTACTGGCTGAAGAAGGTTGTACGCAGCTTATCCCAGGTATCAAAGTTCCTTCCCTCACGGACACACACCTCCCTTCCACCCGTTGTAGGCACTCCCTAAAGCATATATGTGGAAAACACAGGCTTCTCTTCCTCAGTATACTTCATTACATCAAATGCTTTCTCCATTTCTTCAATCCACTTCTAAGCTAAATCTGGGTCAGTAGTACCTTCAAACAGTGGAGGTCCTGTCTTCTTGAACTCAGTAATGATCCTTTGGTGCGACTGCGGCATAGGAGGAGGTGGTGGTTGTTGTTGCTGGGATTGGCGTTGCTCCCTAACCAATCCCACCACTTCCTACATGAGCTCCATAATTCTATCATAATCAAGTATTTTCTAACCGGTGCCTTTGGCGTGATGGAACTGACTGACCCATCTACTCATCTATGTTATGTGCATGGGGGCAACGAGGGGCCATTCTGAATCAATAAGCAATTTGTCAACGATCAATAAATAGTACTGATGTTAAATTCAAAAAGACAAACATTCATTACTGATACAAAACCCACAAATAGTAGTATTTCTAATGTCCACTAACTTTCTGTCACTAAAATAGTTCTAAGGCCACTAGGGTTACTAAAAAGATCAAACCTCTCGGTACCATCTTAAATCTGTCATGCCCCGAACCCAGTTGGGGCATCGATAGACTGACCGCATGCTTGTGGGGCCCCATTGTGTATGCAAGGCCTCATAACCTGTTTGCAAATACTAAATAATCCTGAATAAAAAAATTTTATTGCTGATAATAATCAAGATCTAAATTCAATGTCATCCAAGAGACTACATAACATAAGGGAAAAGCCCATGAAAATCACTAGAACGGTCTAAGTTATTCAAAACAGGAAATATAGTTCATCTGACACTAATGTTTGGGTCTGGCTCCGGATACCCCATCTACCCACCATGTAGCAACTCCTCGCGATCTGAAAAACACGTCCAGAGATTAATGAGCTTGGGAGCTCAATAAGCATCCAGTAAAATAAAAAGGAACCATGCAAAATTTAGTAATGTAATATAAGATATAACAATAAGAGAAAATCTAAGACATTTTTAATTAAAAGAAAAAAAACCAAACCAAACAAATAATTCCAATAATAGTATCGTCGGAAAATAAACACCAAGTCATAAAATCGCAGAATTTGTATTCGTATTCGAGAATAAAATAATGTCTCCTAAATGTACTATGACCACTATTTACCTCGATGGTGCGGGTCAAAATTTAATATGTTATCTCGGTAACCCGAGTCGAAATAAGACATCCCTCAAAAGAAATAATCTCTACCATTTGTTTTACCTTGGTGGCCAGAGTCAAAATCAAAAGGCTGTTATTATTCCCGACAGCTAGGGTTGAACTAGTTCACAAGCAAAACGTGTCGACAAGGTCAATGTATAACCCCCATTAACATGGATCAAAACATAGACCGTTTGGAGACGTATACAAAAACCTCAATAATTCCAAAATAGCTATGTCCAAAAGAGCACAATAAACAATCGACTATTGCACCAAACAAAACATACATGCATGGTTCGATTGTAGAGAAAATAGATCACTTAAGTTTTCATGAACTGTTAATAAAAAAATATAAACAAGACTTTTAAAGTCAAAATAAATATATCCGAAATTTTTTTTGTAATTTAAGTGAGGAATACTAACCCCCACTCTCCAAGTTTAATCTAACCGTGACTGAAGCCTCCGTGTCAGGATCTAATATAGAAAATATAGTCTCAGTTATTGATTTTTACAAGAGTCACACATTACTGTACCTATCAACAAATCTCTCTATGGGAACACCATCATGAGATTCCATTATATATCCTACCCATAAGTTATTGACGCCGACCAGGGTAGTGATTAACCTGTGGGCTGTGGTAACCAGGGGGAATGACAAAAGAACATGAAAGAGGAAGACAAATAGAGAAGAAAGTCTCTGAAACTTCAAAGGAAAACTATTATTCAATAATAAATGAATAAAATTCAACCCACAAGCCGTGTTTAAATAGCTTCAAAAAACTAACCTAGATAACCTAAAAAATTTATCTTCTTATCCAAATTTGCCCAAATAGGCAAATTTTTGTTCAATTTAAAAAAAATATCTAATTCTAAAATAACTAAAAAAATTAGATAACTCCTAGAAATCCGAGTTCAAATCAGATTCATATCCTATCCTAAATTGGCATACGAAATATTACCAAAAATAGCAAAAGACACCAAAAAACAAAGAAACGACGGGGAAAACATTAGAATTTGAGGATGAAGGAAAGGTCCATTTAGCAATGCTGATAGACCCCATGTGCGCGTCGAGCCGAGCTTTCTGAATTGGGGTTGAGCGCGCGAATCCGATATCGATAGCCAAAGTTATGGCCAAAATACCGAAACCTGTCCAAAACCTGGCAACATCTGACTCGAGCTTCCTGCATCAGTTATCTTATTTAACCTATTTAATTTCCTGCAACTAACTATAAGAACAATCACACAAAATCTCGTTAATTATAAATATAATTTTTTCTTATAATATCAGTTATAAATAAAATAACTCCCCAAAAAGGAAAAAAAAATCTACACCAAGGGAACAAGTGATTCAGTTGGTAAAACAAATAATAAATAAATAAATAAATAATAACATAGCAAAATAAAAATAAATAAATAAATAAAATAATATCAAAACAAAATAATAGAAAGACTTTGACAGTAGCTCTAGAAACAAACTTGAAGCCCGTTGAAAATTTCAAGATCAAAAAAGAAAAAGCAACTTTTAATTCATCTGAAAGAAGCATGAGGTTGATCTTCAAAAATAAAATCAAGCACATAACCATAGACAGACGCCTCTCTTAGGCTATGTGTGTGATTCCATTTCTTGCACAAAAAATGAAACCACTAATAATATAATAATAACCATTCACCAACAAGTTTAATATTGATATAAAAGATTGCATAACTGAATGGAGGCTTATCGTTAAATCTTATAGAACCTATCAGATAAATACAGAATTAGTGTAAAACAAAAATCAACGAGTAATACAAAGAAGTTAAAACAAAACAAATAAGCAAGTAATCAAATTAAAGCCTAGGTAGTAAACCACTTGCATCATAAATAATTTCTATTAACAATTCTAATTTAACCCAACAGATCACAACAAAAGAGGTCTAAAAAACACTATCATCAAACAATCTAACCTTAATTCCCACTAAAGTTTCAACAAACTAGAACGAGAATCAATCGAGGGCTCACCTTGACCGCCTTCTGCTCGGAATCCCTCCTCGTCTCTTTAGGTTGAGGTACATGCTTCTGTTCGAAGATAGAGGGGAATGAGAATGTTTGAGTATGAGGGCAGCGGCGAGTGAGAGATTAAGTAATAGCATTGTAACAATATTTAGTTAGGTTAAGATAAGCATCACCATGTTTTACATTTTAATCCCTACAGTTTCACATAATTATTTTTAAATTTTAAGGGTATTATTACATAAGTACTTCCGCCTAGTTCTCCTATCCTTGGATGATTACATCCTTGATATTTGATTTCATAATTATGCATACACCCTTGTTTTGTTAGATGATTGTTTCCTTGATTCCATGCTAGTGTATATATACTTGATTTGTTGAATGGTTGCTTCCACTTGATATGTACTTTTCTTGTGGATTCTCCCACCCGATACAGTATTTGGAGGAGTATGCCTCCTGTGGACATCCAGGGCTAAGGACACCCTGGCGTTCGGATTCCTGTCAGGGGGAAGAAAACTCTGGCAGTCCCTTATACCCATCAGTGGGGTGGTATATTGACCGTGCATGTACATGTAAGTGATAGTAACTTTACTAAACTTTGAGTCTCAGATTCAATCGAGGGTCGATATCGACTTCGACTGAAGATTGTCCTAGGGATGACTTGTGAGCTTTTATTAGATTGCTCGTCATGAGCTTGTGATTGTATTTATTCATGGATTGTAGTCCCTACCGTTTGATATGTTTCTTTGGGGTAGGTTTGAGACTATTGCTGTAGGTCCCTTGTAGGGCCAGTTTATGTTGTTGACTTGTAGGGTAATGTAACCTAAGAACTTTTATTCCGTGGTGCACTTTTCTGTCAGACATATTTATGTTTATGTCTTATTCTACTATGTATATGATGTATGATTGCTGACTATCAGGCTTTGTATCTGGGTAAGGCACATCCCTGCTCAGGTACTTCCGGTCTATCGCGTGCCCATGGGCCCGGGATTTGTGGTCGGTGCGTGATAGAAACCTAACATAAGATCTAAAGAAGAAGACAAGAATAAAGGCTCTAATGTACATACTCGCGAGATCCATGTCTTCTTCGCCTTCAGTCTCAACCCCAAACCCTAGTTGTTGGCAGAAAAATAGCCAAAAGTCCCCAAGAAAGTTGCATCTGGTGGGATTTTATAGACTTCAAATTTACAAAACACGACCGTGCTTAAGGCATGTTTAACCAGTGTTTATCTCCGGAACCTTTAGGAATCAATTCGGCGTATTTTTCATAAATCCCAAGATAAACACTGGCAGAAGACAGGGAGAACATGCCCGTGTTCATGGGAACATGTCTGTGCTCTGGGCAGTCCGGGCGTGCTCGGCAAAAATCATCAAATATCTGCGTCCTCGAGTCAACACGCCTAGAACACGCCCATGTTTAGGCCGTGCTCTTCTCTAGAAAATGCCTTTCTAGCTCTTTTTGTTCTGCATTGCTCTGGTTTTAGCTTCTTTTCTTTTGGAAGTTGTTTACCTGCTCAATCACAAAAAATACCCAACATAGCACAAAAGTTGAGGAATCTATGCAAAATGACTAGCATAGTGCATGCGAATATAGTATGACAATATGTATGATTATACACTCATCATAGCCCGAGGTATCTTTTTTGGCTGATCTGCTCGGGTAGACATCCTAGCATAGTTCTTACAAAATGAGATGTTATCACCTCCGCATGCTGGGCCTTGGACAATGTAGTGAATGCCCCATGTAGGTGCCCTTTTAGGGAAGATGGACCTTCTTTCTGCAAGTCATGTCTGAGGTACTAAGAGAGGTGTCCTTGTCGGATCAAGTCTTTGATCTCATCCTTCAACTGGATGTAGTCCTCGGTATCGTGCCCTCGATCTTGATGGAATATGTAGTATTTCTTGCTATCTTTTTGGCTAGTAGCATTTTTTGGCCTTGCTAGCAACTTCATGATTCTCTGATCTTGGATTTGCATGAGGATCTTAGCTCTACTAGCATTAAGAGGGCTATAGTTGTGGAACCTTGTTAGCTCCCCTTTTCGACGGACCTCTTGGGTTGGAACCTCAGCTTCTTGTGAGCTACTTCTGAGGTTCCCCGCTCTAGTTTTGCTCCTTCTCAAGCTTCACTTGCCTGACCTCTTCCCTTTTGGAGGTCTGGATCTCCTCTGCATTGATATAGCTTCTAACCATGGTGAGGAGATTAGCCAGGTCTCTTGGCTGCCTCTTGAATAGAGAGAACTAGAAAGGAGATCTGCACAACCCTCCTATGAGCACAACCACAACAAAGGCATGGTTGAGGTCAAGTACTCCCAGCGTTTCCATATTGAAGCGGTGGATGTAGTTGTGTAGGCTCTCTCCTTCATGTTGCTTAATTCTCATTAGCATTACCGAGGTCTTCCTTTGCTTCTTGATACTTATAAAATGACCGACGAAGAAGTCACTCAGCTCTTCGAAGGGTGAAACAAACTCCAGTAGGAGGCTAGTGAACCATGTCTACGCCGCGCCTTGTAGGGTGGCTAGGAAGACTCGACACATGATCTCGTCAAGTATCCCTTCGAGCAGCATCATGGCCTTGAACGACTCCAGGTGATTGATCAAATCCGAGGTACTATTGTAAGTCTCAATAGAGAGCATCCAAAATTTTGGCCAAGAGCAGGGCCTCTAAGATCTAGGGAATCAAAGGGGAGATCATTCAAGGGGCATACCTTGACCACTCCCTTGTCTCCTAGGAAGCGACCCCGTGTCGATGTCTGGGGGGAGATCTAAAACTAGGGTTCAGATTGTGGTGACTTTGAGCTGCTTAATGATGGAGCGACTTCTTTTCTTCCCTCTCGTGCTTTTCCTTTGAGTTCTGGGACACTTGTGATCCGTAGCTGCCTCACTTCTAAGGTGTCTATTATGGCACTTCTTGGTGGTGGTGAGACCTTGGAGGTCCGATACTCTATCCTTTGGAGTGTTCGAGTGAGCGCCTCAATCTTATCCTTAAGAACTCAGCAGTACGAGCCTTGAATGCCTCCATTAGCGACCGCTGGTAGGTCATGACAGGTTCCTGCGGTTGTGTTGTCAAGTTGATCTTAAATATGGCTTCGTTTTCCTCAAACAATCTTCAATACAGCTTCTGGATCAATAATTTCTCATGGAGGGCGCCAACTGTTGATGCCGAGATTTGCTTCTCTTAGGGACCAAAACAGATCCAGATCAATGGATGAAAAACCGATGCAGATTGACATGATTCAACTAATGTTTAGGAAGAGATTAGTTGTTGCTGACAACTCTACTTACTAGATCACTACCTCCTCTTTGGATCAAACTCCAAGAAGACGAACCTTGTTGGATCGGGGATTTGTAGAGAAGAAAGCTCCGGGCGCTACACCTGAGGGGATCCTCCGAAGCTTAAGTCAAAGAAGGAGTAAAGTGGAAGAGAAATCTTAGAGGATTCAAGGAGAGAGTAGAACGAGTACCGAATACTATATGATCCTCTTGAGTTGCCTCCAGAGCTCCCCTTCTATATGATCCTATAGAGGATGTTATTCACTAGTGGTACGCCCACTTGTGGCGTCTTCTAGAATTCTTCTACAACTGTTAGATCTCCAAGCATTACCTCTCCATCATGACACCCATGATCGCATAACATAACGTCCACAATTGTCATTACATCCAAAATCAAGCCACATGTCACTAAATTATTTTCTCCCCTAAGACAAATCATTAAAAAAAATTTGAAATATTATAAACAACACGTGGTAATAAATCAAACTATAAAGTGATGGATCATCATCAAAGATGAAAAACTAAAAATAAAAATAAAAAAGAGAAGGACCACTACATGATTTTTTTCACTTTCTGCACAAGAGAAAGGTTGATAACCGGTCTGAAAAAATTCAACTTGTTCTCCAATGATGGCACCCACCTATTTCTCATCTACCCGGAACAACACCTAAATTTTTTTTCCCGCTAAATTTAATCCAGAATTAAATAAATAAGAAGCAATTAATTTATATATTACGCATTTTAGTCTCATTGTATCATTAATCTCTAAAATTTAAAAATTTATCAGATTTTATTTTTAAAATTAGTACCGCGTGGTTTGAACTAATATGCCAAACTGCTCACAGTGAGATGATGGAACTTCTTAGAAAAGAAAAGATATATATTGCAACTATTATAAAATCACCAAAGAAAAATTTTAGCAGTACTATTACCTTGTGTATACATTGCATCAAATTTTTCAAATTTATATTCAAAAAATGTTTTTAATTATCAATTTAATATTTAGAGTAAAATTAATTACATTTAAAATCTGTTGAGATGTTTGTGCTAATATTAATATATTTATTAATTCCAGATAAAAAATAATCAACTAAGTTGGTATTTTGAAGATCAGAATCAGATAGATAAAAAAAAAATTTGAACTGATAAATAGAAAAGAGAAAAAGAAAAGCATTATGCGGGGGCCATGCGGGTGGTGCTCCACACCAACTATTTTGATCTTAGTTACCAACGCCGCTTTCTATGCTTTGTTCGCCCACCTCCCTCCATCATCGTCTTCCCATGCCCTCGGAACCCGGACGTCCCCAAATCGAATCATTCCAATTACGATCCCATCTCCATTCCCATTCGGTTCCGATTTGGGGACGATTCATCATGAATTCCTCCAAAGCAAACATCTCCTTCTTTCTGATTTCAGTTTCTTCATTTTGATTGGATTTGATTCACTGTAATGGCAGATCGGAGCATCCATGTTCTAGGGCTCCGTTGCAGGAAACCCTTGTTCCTCTTCTTCGGTTTCGTCGCCCTTTGTTCGCTTTCTCATGGTTCTACTTCTTCGGGTTCGCCGCCGGCCGCACCCATCGTCGGCAGCAGCGTCTTGCCAAGCTCCAAGATCCTTTCCGTCGTGGAAAGTACCGGTGGTGCGGAGATGGAGCTGGCCGGCCATCAAGACCGGCAGCACGAGAGGTGCGATCCGGAGAGAGCGCGGCTGAAGGTCTTCATGTATGATCTCCCGGCTGAGTTCCATTTCGGGCTCTTGGGATGGACGCCCAAGGGCGACGGCGTTTGGCCGGATATTAAGGAGGAGAAGATCCCTGACTACCCCGGCGGGTTGAACCTCCAGCACAGCATCGAGTACTGGCTCACATTGGATCTCTTGTCATCGCGGTTCGGTGACCGGAGAGGCCCGTGCATTGCCGTGAGGGTCATGGACTCTCGTGAGGCAGATGTAGTGTTTGTGCCCTTCTTCTCTTCGCTGAGCTATAACCGGCACTCGAAGGTGACCCCGCCGATGAAGGAGAGTACCAACAAGATGCTGCAGAACAAGCTTGTTCAGTTCTTGGTCAGCCAGGAGGAGTGGAAGAGGTCTGGAGGCCGAGACCATGTCGTGATGGCTCACCATCCAAACAGCATGCTTGATGCCAGGATGAAGCTGTGGCCTTGTGTGTTCATTCTCTCCGATTTTGGTCGGTACCCGCCCACTATTGCCAATGTGGAGAAGGATATCATTGCTCCTTACAAGCATGTTGTCAGGACTTTTGAGAATGATTCCTCAGGTTTCGATGACCGCCGGACATTGCTTTATTTTCAGGGAGCCATCTACAGAAAAGATGTAAGTAGTGCCATTTTTCTCATCATGTTTATCTTTTATCTTTTTTGTATGTTTTTCATAGCGCAACCTGTTGCAATCAATTGTGTGGCTAAGAAATTTTGAGATTATTTTGATTTATTTGCTGAACATTGTTTGTTGTTAAACAATAAAATTGTAGTTTAGATAGCAATTTGACTTTTTTAGCAGTGCATTATTGAAGGAATTGGTAAATTGGGAACTTTCTATTTTGTAATGCCATTTGATTTATTCTATATCACAGAAAGATTTAATTTATATCCCCATTCTATTCCTTCAGCGTTTGAATTGATATTATCCTCATTCCATTGACTACTGCCTAACCTGTGAGACTTGCATCAACATAAGTCTTCCTTGCCTGTTTCTTTTCACTTTTCTTAATATCCATTTTATGTCAAAAATCCTTTTTACCTGTAATAATCTTAATTTTGGAATTGGCAAGTTGGAAGATACATTAGGCGTTCTGTGATGTCATATGTTGAATGAAAGAGATTGGATGAAGCCCACCTTAGACAGACATTGCACTAGGAAAACACATGCTTGGTTGTTGATGTTTATTCAAACATATAATGTCAGTGGAGATGGTCATGGATTAGTGTATAAGTTGAAGGCTTCAATCTTCATTATATAGTAGAATTACCATCAATTCTTTTTCTATACAAACATCAATCTAAATTATCATTAAGACATGCTTTTGGGAGACCATGTACCTAGTTTACCAATCCTTAACCTATAATGCAGATGTTGATGACCTTGCTATTTCAATAAATTGATGTTTATACAATCGGTGAATTAATCTGCTTCTAGAGAGCATATTGTTTAGTTGCTTCTAGTCCCTTTTTCAGATTCTGAATTCATAGAGGGGTTGAAATTTCTTCCACGGAAACTGGATATATGATTATAATTGCTTGCAGTCTTGCAAGCAAAATGAGGCGCACAGTAAATTGAAGTTTCTTCTATACAATTTCTGCTCTGATTTTCTATTTTCTGATTGACTCACATAATGATGTTTAGTTTTCTCTTCTCTTTAAATAGGGCGGGTTTATCAGACAGGAGTTGTACTATCTGCTAAGAGAAGAGAAAGATGTGCACTTCTCATTTGGGAGCATTCAAGCAAATGGCATCAAGGATTCAACCCGAGGAATGCGGTCATCTAAGTTCTGCCTCAACATTGCCGGAGACACCCCATCTTCCAATAGGCTTTTTGATGCTATAGCAAGTCATTGTGTGCCAGTTATCATCAGCGATGATATTGAACTTCCATACGAAGACATCCTCGACTACTCCAAGTTCTGTGTCTTTGTTCGCACTTCCGATGCGCTTAAAAAGAATTTCCTTTTGAAACTAATCAGAGGAATTAGCAAGGAAGAATGGACCCGGATGTGGGAGAGGCTGAAGGAAGTGGAAGGCTACTTTGAGTTTGGTTATCCGTCTCAGAAGAACGATGCAGTTCAGATGATTTGGCAGGCTGTGGCACGTAAAGTACCTGAAATAAAACTAAAGCTTCATAGACATAAACGGTTCTCTCGGTTTGATGTTGATAGGTAGTGTCGAATGGAGCTAAACAAACACGAAACAAAAATATTGCTTGGTCACTGAAATACTTCCCACCAGAACCCCACATAAAATTAACATGGTATTTTCAGGACTGAGTTTTTTGATCATTGTGTTAAGTCAAGTTCATTTTTAGGTGCTGACACAACATTTTGAGGCTGCTGTTGCTGCTATGAGTACCTTCTTGACTGCACGTTGTATTCTTTTTGAACGAAATATTTCCATCTTGATCTGTAAATTCAAATGTAAAATAAATAGGGTGATGCCTACACGAGTCTTTTTGCCGACAGTTGGTGGATGGCTGAAGATGAAATCAATTGTTTGCTACCATTTGATGGATAATCAACTCTGCTTATTTATGAATTGGCTTTAGTTTATCAATTTTGTCATACGTCTCATAAACTCTGAATCACTGACTTGTAATCCATGATTCTGTTCTGTCTTAGCGTGTCTCAGTTACACAGTCTATGGCAAGCTTCTTCTAAAGTGATTGATTCTGCTCACCAAATAAAGGACCTGACCAACCTTCCTTTCCTTTTCTTGGTACGAATTTGTTATGATTTGGACAACCAGAATAACACTAGCCTTTGGCTGAAGGCCAACAACAACCTCCGTTATTAACTTGCATTCTGTCTCAAGAATATTTGGATGGAGGGAATAAATAAAGCAGGAATGTAGATGATTTCTTTATATATATTTAAATAGGGCTGATTCAGTCCGGCCGACTGCAATCCGGCGGGACACGTGTCAGGCCTCTATGGACTGGTCAACGTTATTTAATGATTACGTAATGTATAATATATATATATATATATATATATATATATATATATTATAGCAACTAATAGGGATTTGACTCGCGTCCGGCTGGATTTGCATCCGGCCGGACTATATCAAGTCCCTATATATATATATATATAGGGTCATGATATGGCTTTATCATTTAAGTACACTCTTTTTGGCTACTTTTACCAGAGATTTTGAGGAAATCCAACCGTATGGATGCAAAAAAACATCGAAAAATAAATTAGTAAGTCAATTTTCATGCAATTTGGGAACTTGTAGGGTCTTCATCTTAACGGGTGAAAATTCACCCGTTAAGATGATTTTCACCCGTTAAGATGAAGACCTACAAGTTCCCAAATTGCATGAAAATTGACATGCTAGCTTATTTTTTGATGTCAATTGAGGAAATCCAACCGTATATATATATATATATATATATATATATATATATATATATATATATACTGTTAACCCCAACTTAGCAAGTATAACATCATATCACAAGTTTGATAAGTAGACAATTAATAACATTGATAGGAAGTTATGATTTAAAGAGTTAAGTATCGAAAAACCATATTCGTTTTGAGAAATAGGAAATATCTATTACTTTTTGAAAAATACAAAAAAACAAAACCAAGGTTTCACAGAATTAAAAAAATCTTTTGTATTTATTTTTCAGAATTTTCCATTTTTCTAGTCAGTGAATTCATTTGAATGGTTAAGAAATATATTCGAACAGTTAATACAAATTTTGAAAGATTAAATGATTAAATGATACTTTTAATTAAACCAGTGAACCTACGAAATCCTAGCTGTTTTTTGTTTTGAGGTTTTTGTAGTTTAATAGAAGGTGTTATGAAATCTTGGTTGTTTTTTTATTTTGAGGCTTCAGGAGTGTGATAGATGGGGATAAATTAGATAGTATCATATTAAGGGCTACCAAACAATCAAGCTATTCATGAGCAACTCAAGCTTAGCTCGGAAAAAACTCAAGCTTGGCTTGAAATTTTGTGCTCGAAATTAATTTCAAACCAAGCTCGATGAAACACATCTCGAAAGTTGGAAATTATATAGAATATGGGTTTTTTTTTTTTTGTTGACCCATTTGAACAATACTACTTTTTCATTCTAGCACCTCAATTTTTTTAAGTTTGCAAAATACTCGCAAATTTTTTTAAGTTGAAAAAAAGCACCTCCGTCATCATTTGTGAGACAACGGTGAGGTTAAGTGGATAACCCACCTCTAATTTTTTAATTAAAATTATAATTTTAATTATAAAAACTCTAACCCTAATTTTAAAAAACCCGATTTATTAGTAACAAGTGTCATTCATCATCCTCTCATCCTAGCTTAGGGATCCCCACCATTTTATGCTCACCAGAGCTCCTCCCGTGGCACCAAACCCTTGCTTCTCTCCGGTGCTAATCCCTGGTTTGAAGATGAGGATGGAGGAGCAGATGGCAATCTAAGAAGCGAACATGGTGTGGCTCCGAGGGTTGGAGCACCTCGTCTTCCAGCTCTAGCACCATAGCGAACAGCAACAGGCGATCGACTGCCGGGAGATCACAGAGCACATTATCTCCAAGTCTAAGAAGGTAATCTCCATCCTTAATCACACCGACTATACCCTATTCAACCGCGACCCCTCCTCGTCTACCAACCAATCTAGTCTTCCCCTCCACCACCCCTTCCTCCTCCTTCCCAAACCCTAACTCTTGATTTCACAAAACCCATCTCCAGATCACGGAACTCTGAGATCGAGATGAGCCAGTACACCAGCGAGGGTTTCACCATCTCAACTCCGATGTTATTAGTTGTAAAACCCAGGGATTTTAGGGATTAAATTTTATTTTGGGTTTTGATTTCTAATTGATTGGTAAACGAGGTAAGCCCCCAAGTTATAATCAAAATGAAATTTTAGTTGGAGAAACAAGATTTCTAAATTTTTTTGATTTGTTAAAGGATTCTCCAAACTTTGAATACATGGATTTGTATTAACTCCCTTTAATTAGTTGGTAATTAAACCAAGTAATAAGTTAAAACCCTAATTAGGGGTCAGAAGGGCCTTTTTGGTAATTATTAAAAGTTTCGAGGACTGGATGAAAATTTTCCTCTCTCACAGCAGAGGGACCTGGATGCAACCTAAATAATTTCAGGGGCTTCTGGATAATTTGCCAGATAAAAACCCTTATACGAGCAAATGAGTGGCTGAGATTGGAGGATCTGGGATTGGTGCTGATCGAGTGGAGTTATAGGGGCATCCGTGATAGACGTCCGGCCTTTGGAGTGTTGGATGCGAGGAGGGAGATGAAGATCCAGCCGTTGATTTGTTTCAAATCTCAGCGCTTGATCTTAAGGTTGTTTGATCCTAGGCAAATGATTAGAATCTGATCGTTGGTCGGGATTCAATCTAGGACGTTGACCTAACTAGTGTCGAAACTGAGGCAGTTTAGATACCGTTAATGTTAATCAAGAGATCTTTGTCGTTAATCGCTGAATACCTATCCCGAGGCAGGGGCTGCCATTTCTCCACCTGCGAGAGCCGCCGCGCGCGCCGCCCCTTTCCCCGGACGTTACAAGCGGAAGAACCGCCTCGCCGAACGGAGAATGAAGGCGCGGGCGTTGGCGATCGATTCGCCTTCCTTTCCCCTATAAAAAAACCCCACCCCAGCTCGTCCTGAAGCAGCGAGAAGAAGCAAACCAAGGAGGTCGCCGGGGAGGGTTGGCCGGAGAAGGGAAATTCGGCCACAGGGGGTCTCACGCCATTTTCAAAGACGTGAGAACCGGGAGCAAGGTATGAACCGATTCCCACTTTCAATTTTGTATTTTTCGCATCCTAGCTAGGGTCTTGAACTCGCCGGAGAGGATGAACGTTGACACGAGTGGGGAGGCTCCGGGAGAGGGTGTGGGAGGTCGCCGGTGTGCGCAAGAGGTAGCACCGGCCGAGACGAAGCTCGGCCTTACGAGACACAGCGGTGAGAGTCCTCGTGACGAAATTTGGTCCTTCCGGCGAGCTTCTCCGGTGGGGCTCGGCCCTGAGAGAAGGGGGAAGATAATTAATTAATTATTAATTAATTAGTTTGTTGTTTAATCTTTTGGTTAATGAATCAAGCAAAATAATTGATTTTAACTTTGGTAGTGTGACAACTTATTAGATTGATTAATTATCTAGTATGATTAAAATAATAATTGGAACTATAGTGTGACAATTATTTGATAATGTGACTTTATAAGTGTGACAGATAATTAATTAATTGTATTGCATAGTTAAATAACTATATGGGACTTTGGTAATGTGACATAATTTGATTAATAAAGAAGATTTAAGGATCTTGATAAGATTTTAAATCTTGGTAGTGTGACAAAATATTAGAATAATTCATTATATGGTATGATTATTTTATGTGACAAGATTAAGTTGATTAGTTATCTTGCATGATTAAAATTATTTAGTAAGGCTACTAAATATTTTAATGAGATTTTTTTAAAAACTTTGGTGGTGTGACAAAATTGAACTAATCAAGTTAATTGGCTAAGGTTAGTCAAGTAACAAAGAGGGATCGGGTTGAATCCAAGCTAGTTAAATTAATTTGATTGAATCGAATGACTTGGGTTAATCAATGACTTGATTAAGCTTGGCATTGGATTTGAATAAATGGGTTAGGTTAACCCATTAATTGGATTAATTGGTGAATTAGATAAATGAAACTTGGTCAAGTTAACTTAGTTATGAAGTTGAAAGGTTGGAAATATTTGGGTGTTGTCTTTGGGGTTTATGAGGGAGGTTTGGAATGGGAAGGGTGCCATGGGGTTATGAATTTGAAAGGTTGGAATTATTTGGGTGTTATCTTGGGATTTATGGGGGAGGTTTAGAATGTGAAGAGTTGTAGAGGTTACACTTGTGAGGCCTATATAAAGCATGTAATCTTGAAGCTTGGCATAGAGCAATAGCAAGTTTGAGAAAGTTTATGGGCCATTGGGAATCAAGAAGAGAGGTGAGAGGAAGGAAGAAAAGAGAAGAAAGCTTGAGAGACTAGGATCTTCTGTTCAAAGGAGTGTTGAGCATGCTCTATTTTCATTGCCATTCCGACCATTTTCACCGTTGGATCGTGCTGTTTTTTGGTGAGATTGTTCTTGACTCCTTATTCTTCAATGTGAACGGTTAAGATTGAAGATTGTTTTTGGTGTCCCGTAGAGTAGGTTTCTGTGGTGTGAAACAGAGCCTATCACTGCTGATTTCCTGCACCGACCAGTTTCATCATCTGCTTCAATCAGATGATCATTTCTAGTCTGATCGAGCTGATTTTTGGTGAGCATAGCGAGGACTTGTCCTGACCCAATCTGAAAGGTGGAGATCTAGTTTGGACGGTCGGTTTGTCTTCAGTGTCTGTCGACATCTAACTCGGTGAGTTTCTTTAAATTCCTGCATCTCAGTTATGTATGGTGATAAATATGAGGATTCATATATGCATGGATGCATGGGTTATAAGGATAGATGGGGAATTGAATGAGTAAAGAATTGGTCCAAGGGTTGGAGTTTGACCTCTATGGGTGGTTTCATGAATTGAATATATATACATGATCATGAGAAGTGTAAAACCAATCTATCCCTATCATTGAAGGTTCATGAAAGCATGAACATGAGTAACTTGAGGTTGCTGGTTTATGGGAATGATTTAAGGATTAGCATAGGTGTTTTTTGATAAGAAGGCTAGAGAACTTAGTGGGCTTGACGAGTGGGCCCAAATTGTCAAAGTTACCAAGCATGATTGAGCTATATGTTAGGCTCACGAATAATAGATTGTCAAGTTGAACAATGGACTTGTTGACCAAGTGAAAAGTTGAGGGTTGAATAAAAGACAAGACAAGGTTAAGCTAAACTAATGGGCTTGGTAGATGGGCCCAATTTAGCTAAGAAGACTAGAAACGACCAATGAGGGTGCGTACCATGAAAGTAAGGTAGGACAGTTGACCAAAGTTGACTAGAGTTGACCAAGAGTTGAAAGTCAACTAAAGGACTTGGAAATGAGGGAAAATGGTCGGTAACCAAGTAAATGGTTTTAAGGACCCGTTTAATTGAGCTTAGGACCACCGAAAGCGGGAGAGTTATGCATGTGCATCTAGGATGTAGGGTTGTTGCTATTTTGACACTGATAGAGACTTTGCTATCAGATATCGACGTGGAGGCTTAGAGACATGTCAGGAGGAAACTAGGGGAGTTTCCAGCTCTTGTTAGAGGTAAGTACTTTTGCCTACTACCCCACTCTACGGAGTGTTCTTGACTTTTGTTATGTCTGTTCTTATAAGTGCTCTTGCCTAGTTCCCTTATTTATTGGCTAGTTGTTTTCTTGATTTAATGTATGCTATTTGTTAGCATGTCTTTTGTTTGGTACCTGATATTCTTGGATGCACGCACATACATATTCTTTTGATATCTTTCCTGGTATGTGTGTGATTGGTGTGCTAGAGGTAGTGTTAACTGATCACAAGGATCCGTTGATCGGCACGTGGCCGTGGAAACACGTGAGCCTGTGCTCCGTCCGGATAGGAGTGCGTGGTTTCACTATCTCTTCGTTGATGCTCACTGAGCATACCAACCTATGACCGAGGCGATACTGTGAAGGTTCGTGGTGCTTGTGTGCAGGCAGGGCAGGTATGCGTCAGAGGAGTATACGTACTCATTGAGCTAGCCTCCTATTGTCTGGCACTTGACCATAGAGACACACGGTGCTTGTGTTGGTTGGGTGGGTGTGTGTAGGTTGAGTTTGTTCTACTGCCCGGACTCAGTGGAGCTAGGGAGTTCCGATAGGGGAATGTTCAGGGACAGGACCCCCTGGCGTTTCTGTCTGCCTTGCCAGAGAGGCAAATCTCTGGTGGTCTTACCTGTCAGTGGGCATGGTACACTGACCGTGTTAACACGTAGCAGAGGTAGTTCTACTGAATTGTGACCGGAGGGTCGAACGACCAAAAGGTCGTGCTTACAGCAAATGGCTGGACATACTGGCCGGGGGTGATTCTTGAGTTTTCTTGAAACTCATCACAGGGGCTCGAGGGCTTCTGTTACTAGGGGTCGTACCTTTGGATTGTTTCTGGTAGACTCCTAGAGTTGTGTTTCTTGGTGTTGTGACCTTATTATTTGACATATTGCTCATTTATGTCTTGTGACCCCGCGGGGTACTTACTGGGCTTTCCTTTCTAAAGCTCATGCGCTTGTTTCCCTTCTTTCTTTTTCAGGTCCCGAGGAGTAGGTGACTCGGACTCGGGAGTTGAGCGAGGGATTGGGCTGATTTTGTAGAGGTTCGAGAACCTCAGGTCACACTTGTTCTTGAGGTGGTGTTATTGTAGGACCCTTATAGGGCCTTGACCATGTGTAGGGTATGTAAACCCTTATTGATTTAGATTTTCGTTGTGACTCTGATATTATCTGATTATTAAATTTTGAGGTATTTGTTATCTGCTATGATTTCCTTAGGCCTTGTATCCGAGTGGGGTTCGCCTCTACTTGGGTACGGCCGGTCTGTGTGCGCGCTCGAGGTCCCGGGATCCGGGTCGGGGCGTGACATTAGTGACCTCGTCGATGTCGAGAAGTAAGGGTTCAGTGCTGTCAGAGGAGCTCCGGCAAACATGAGAGGGGCGGCATCTCGGCTGTGAATCCCTAGATTGGTAGGAGGGCAAGATGAATGACATGTGTCACTTAGAAATTATGATTTTTAAAATTAGCGTTATGATAGCGGTGCCTTTTTGGGACTTAACAAACGTTGCGGGTGTTTTATAAATTTAAAAAAATTGAGATGCTAAAGTGAAAAAGTGGTATTGTTGAGGTGGGTAAAAAATATTAACCTTATGGAATAATATATATTATTATATTATAATATATATATATATATTAAAATAATAATATATTATATATGCTATATAATATGTTATAGTATAAGTTTTATAATAATAATAATAATTATTATTATTATTATTATTATTGTATGTGAAAATGAATTTGGTTGGCAATATTTGACACAAGTCCACATGGTGGTCAACACAAGGTGCAGTTCAATCTTGGATGATACAAATTTAGAAGGAGATCATCACATGCGGAGTGAAACTAATAGGTGACATGTTTAGTGAGTAGATTTGGAAAGTAATTGGTGATTGATACTAGTCTTGTTTGAAGGTGTGATTGATCGATAATTGAAGAACAATTATGGTGGTGAATAATGAAACATATTTGGACAGCCAAAACTGTGATTGAGGAAATCAAGTTTTGGATGACGTTGAAGATCTCGCGCCAATGGTGAGGTGCGATATTGAAGGGCTGAGTACGTGACGGAGAGGTGGATCGGCTAGTCGCGTTGGTCGGGATCGGGTGGATCCGACGTAGTAGACTCGGAACTCAACCGGGAGGTTTGGAGGTGTGTCGAGGACGAAGAGCGATGGATGTTGTACCCTTGGTCAGTTCATCAGCCGGGCCAAGTTGCAATCTAGTTGTAACTATGTTGCAACAGCTAAATGCGGAAGGAGTCTGATTTAGCAGCTGCGGAGATTTGGCAATACTAAAAGAGGAAGGCGACATCTTAGGCATGTCGCGTATCTACTGAAGACCCAACTGGAGATTGACGGTGGAGTGTGTGGATAAAACCTAGAGGGGGAGGTTGGAGAACACCGACAATTTCTAGGAGGGACAGGGTGCTGATGTTATTGAGTGTGTATGAGTGTTACTTGTTTGTACTCATATTGTTTCACCCTCTTTTAGTGGATTTTTCATCTTCGGGTATGGCCCCCCAGATGTAGGCTTTGTAGCCGAACTGGGTTACCAACTCCTGTGTCTCTTTTATGTGTGGTTTTGTTTGCTTGTGTGTAAATGTTTTTATTATTCTCTTCTCAACATTCTTTGAGTAGTGAGTTATAATTTGTGTTGCAACACATTATATAACAGGCAGACAACCCGGCAGAACTTACAATTATTATTATGTTATAGTTAGATTAGATTTTAGTTTCTAATTAAATCAAGTCGAGCTCGACTTTTGAAATTAAAATTGAACCTAGCTTGGACAAATATGTTTGAGCTAATTTCGAGCTCATGTTAGCAATATTGAATAGGGATTAAAATTTTTTTTCTATATACATGACTTTGCCCTAAACGACACTTTTCATAAGATAGACACTGAGGTCATGTATGAGACATGCCAAAATGAATAATTCCTCATGTAAACTAGGTCATGCTATTACACAATTAAAATAAAAGAACTTAAGATTGCTAAGTAATGTTTTTATATTACATCTACAGTGATCCTAAGAAAGACTTTAGAATTGCTAACAAATTGCTTAAATAGTCAGGTGTAACTTTTTTTTTTTTTTTTTTTTACAAAGCTGACAAGCACCTCCATAAGAGAAGTCAGGGACGGGTATAAGTGTATAGCCCACCTCAACAAACCTAAGCTCTCACCTGCGTGAGCGTCGCTTTGAACTCGGTACGTCCGAGTGAACACACCTTATGCAGGAACCATGTACCAAAAGGCCAAGAGGTCATTGGTAATGATTAGGTATAACATTAAAACCGCTAATGATGCGCAAAATCCATAAGTTTACGGGTCGTATCAAATAATAAAGTGGATTCTAAGAAGTCGGGTATCGAACCTCAGGGACCTAGAAGTACTAGTACTAACTAGTCATCTATTTTCTAGTCTAAACAAAGATTAGTGGTAGTTTGGATCATTGATGATGATCTCCCTTAAAGCCCTAGCTCGTTCCCAAGAGGATCCCTTCAAACCCTAGCCATAAATGAACTCCAAGATCTCCAAGTTGGCCCAAAATGTGGCTAAAGGCCAAGAGATACCTTTCGAACCTTAGAAAGTTAGTATTCATAGGGGTTACGCCTTTAGGGTCCATGTGGGGTGATGCGCTAAATCCGCAAGTGTACGGGTCGTATTAAGTAATAAAGTGGACTCTTGAAATGTCGGGTTATCGATCCATAAGGAGATGGAAATACCAGTACCCACTACTCATCTACTATCTAGTTGATCCAAAAGTGAGTGATTAACCAAAGTCTAAACTAAGAAATTACAAAACACAAGCAAGGGGTTGAATTACTCTTGAGATTAAAAAATCATGAAAAGGGGATACTTGGGTGATTGATTCGCCCTTGGATTTCTAAAGGGTGGATGGAACTCTCTAAGATAATGCTTGGTGAATTTCGGGCCAAGGGTTCCTAAAGTGCTTTCACTCCCTCTCTCGAGACGAATTACTAATCCTAGTGCCCTTATCGATGATGTTATAGGGAACCGAAGTCTTGGAGGGATTATGGGAACAATACATCTAAAGGATTCGCTCTCCTTAGTAATCGAGCTCCCGGTGTACTCACAATCCCCTCTATTGGAGATGGTCTACACATGGGGAGGCGCTCGCTTCTTCCCCCATATGGACTACGAAAATCCCTCCGAGCTCTCGCAATGTAGAAGGATTCACTTACATTAAAACATCCAATAGACACATAGATTCATCCTAGCATTTATATATACATAGAAAGTAAACATCAATTAAAATATATTCAAGGGGTCATCAACACCCAAGTATCTACAAAATTAGCTCTCCATGAAAGGAGAGCAATAATCAACCACAAAGATGCAAGAAATCAAGAAGTTCATCACAAACAAGGACATTACATACACTGTTGGTGGATTCCTTGACTCATCTTCAAGCTCTTACCCCCTTTCCTCCTCTTTTTAGGGTTGGAGATCCCCCCAAAGCTCTCTTTTAAGCTAGCCTCCTCTTCAAAACCCCCAAATCTCGGATTATATGCCCCCTTCTTAGGGTTTTGGAGCATCATTTACATTTTTGACCTTGCTTAGGCCCGCAGATCCGCAGAAAATTTACGCCATACGGGCAAGTATATGAGCCCGTATAACTCACAGGTGTAACCATACGGTGGTATAACAGATCATATGAGGGCCCGTATAAATCATACGAGGTGTTGTAGGACCCGAGAAGAGATTGACTGTATGAGCCTCGATTCTCTAGGTCCATACACAGGTCGTATGGAAGCCCGTATGCCTGGGTTCTTTCTCCATGAATGCTTCATTTCGGCCTCAATTTCCCTTGAAAAGCTTCCTTTCTCATGGGGTCTCGATATCTTGCCCTGTTATCAAAATAAAAGCATTTTAAGTATCGGTGGACCAAAACTCCTCACAATTGCATCAAATGCATACAAGAATATGGTATAAAATTATGCTTAAATGAACACTTATTATGGGGCCAAATCATGTAAAAATCGGGCCGAGAAATAGGCCATACGGGCATCCATACGGGTGTATACGGGCCAGTATATTCTTGCAAATTCGCTCCCAAAGTCATACGGGCCGTATTAGATCCCATATGAAATACAGGTCCCTTCGTACGGGCATATATCAGACCATATGCACCCCATATGGTATATACGGGCCGTGTGGGAAAAATAGAAGAAGCTGAAATTAATGTAGTAGCTGCCCGTATGCCTCTCTAGTAGCCATGTTTTTACTCCAAAACTTCGGGGAACTTGTCCTTAATGTATGGGGGTATTTGTAGGTCCTTTGTAGCCCCTAACTTTGACGTTTTTGCCTCCAAAAAGCTTTCAAAAGTCGCATTTTTCATGAAACACCTTCAATGTGCCTTGTTTAACAAAATCAACACTTTTGATTACCGGAGGGCTATAATTTCACCAAAATAGAATGTAAAACATACATGAATATGGTATAAAATTACGCTCAATTGAACACTTATCAACTAACATAAAATGTCGAATAGTTAAATGATAAAGTCAAACCGTTAAGTAATGTGTTTAACTTCTTAAGAAACAATGTTGAGCAACTAAGGAATATTTTAACTGTTTAAAATGATTTTTCGGTCAAATAAATTGCTGAACAGTTTGAAACAATCATTTAATTGTTCAGAATTTGTATTTAACCATTCAAATATCTCTGTTCACCATTCAAAAATGAGATATTAATGGGTCCCAAAAAAATAAATTCAAGAAGACCTTTTTATTATTATTATTCAACGAAAACTCAAGATCTTTATGTATTTTTAATAAGAAAAGGGGTTTTTAATTTTATATTGATTTTATAAGAAAATTGATTTTTTTTAAAGAAAACTTTTATTTAAAATGTTTGATCAAGTAAATTAATATACTAGAAAATAATAAATATCAATCAATATTTGAATATTATTAATTTAATAGTTATTGATACGCTCCGGATCTCACATGCCACGTGTCATTGCCCCGTTCTCTCACCATTAATGTGGCACGGTCCCCAAGAGGCGCCACCATGCCTCCATAGGATTAGACAAAGTCGTCTAGAGAGACAAAAAAGGAAGGTAAGCTACTCTCTCATGATGACTGACAAGACAGGGACCTGAATCTCGAGGAACAAAGAAGAGAAGCACCAAGGAGAAGGGTAAGCACACTAAACTCAGAGAGAAAACTCCTCCTTCTCCAGCGAATACTAGGCCTGACTTGACCATCGGAGCGGGTACAAGCATCCGAGCCCCTCTACTCCTCACAGGCTTTCTCTTCCTTGTCGCCATTTCAGGTGAATCTGAGAGAAGAAAACCAACAACTTCGTCTTCCAGCAAAGGAGACTTCATCAATTCACTGGAGATACTGACCGTCCACATGACAAACTAAGATATCCGGTCCACAATTATCAATAAGACTAATTTTTAAATCATATTATTTTTAAAATAATTGATATTAATAAATTTTTAATAACATTGGATCATCAACTAATTTAAAGATTAATTATTTACTTCTCGGTCCATATGTTAGAAACGACTAAAATGCTTGAACTCTCATGTAAGTAGTATGTTACCAAATTCCTTATAAATGCTGTCTTTGTCGTATACTTGTTGGTTTTTATTCATGACCAAATGACAAGCTCTAACTCAAATAAGGTAGCCCAAAACAAACTCAAAGATTATGAAAAGAAGGGTCCTAGAAAAAAAAATTTAAATAAGTCAAAGAGATTTATTGATTAGTTTTTAAAAATTGAGTTTAATAATCTTTTGGCTTTCAACATATGCTAAGAAGGCCACTAGTTTGGCAACACTCATTGAAATAAGAAATACTAAATGTGTTAACAAGACTACACGAATTCGTTTGCCGAATATGTTGATGATGCCTCGGGATGGTTGTGTTGATGATCCCGAGGTATTATCCACGAATTTGGCAAACAAATTCATGTAGTTTTGTGATCAGCATATATAGCATTGCTCCATTGAAGTAGGTCAGTGTGAGGTGAGGCATGAAAGACAAGACAAACCAAGCATGTATCTACAATTTTCACATTAGCATGCGCATCTTGTTTGACAACAAACATAGAGCAACCATAGCAAAATCCTTTCCCTCCCCCTTGTTTAGGCCTTATATTTGTGCAAAGTGGACCACCTCCCTCGCATGTGATCATCCTCCTCCTAACCCCACCAGCAACTAACCTCATGCTATTTGTTTGATTTGTTCTCAAATATCGACTGGTTCCATTTATTACACACTAAATAATGAGGTACTATATTCTTTGTAGGATATTATTAGCCAATACATCTTAATATGCACACAAAATCTTATTTTTATAAATTATAAATCGTAATAGCATAATCTACTTAATTGGTATAGAGTATGTTGTATCATCTACTAGCAGATATAGTCTCATAAACATGAATAATCTACAATTCCTAGACCTCTCTCTTAGTTATCGCCCTTTCTCAGGTACTGTACCATAACCAATGTTGTAACTCAAATGGTCATACTCCGCTTTAACCGTACCTAAGTCATTGTCAATGGTGTCGAGCACAAAGTCATACCATTACACAATCTCTTATGTTTACTTTGATGCACCTAACGATTACAACTACCTCCGACATTTCGTCAAGCTCGCTAATGGAAACCTTGTCATCCGACCTCATGGCAACCAGCGTGTAAATCTTGGAACCATTAACACTCCTAATAATTCTAGTTGCATCACACCAGGTTACCACCAACATGAGAAATCACTCTATTCACACTCTACATGATGATCCCAACGACATTACGATTGGTAATGACACAAGTATCTCTATCGCCCATACAAACTCTAAATCTCTCCCTACACCCTCATACAATTTCCCTTTGATATGCATTCCAACTATTAAAAGAATCTTATTTTAATTTCTTTGTTTTTCCAAAAAAGTAATACTTCTATTGAATTCTTATCAACTCTTTTCTAATGAAGGATCTATGCCCTAGGGCAAACCCTTTTGCAAGGTCAAACAAAGGATGTTGTGTATAATAGGTCGGTTTCCTCAATTGAGTTATCTCTGCTAATTATTTTCTCTATTGTCAAACCTCTTCATCTGAGTAGCATCATAGATTAGGTCATCCGTCTTCTTCAATGCTTAGGCATATTATTTCCAATTTTTATTTAGAATTATTGAATTATTCAAATTTAAATTTCAATTTCAACTGTTGTTATTATACTAAGAATAAGAAGTTACCCTCCATTTTCTCTAATCACTTCTCCTCTTGATATCTTCTCTAATGTGTGGGCTTCCCTTATTCATTCAGTTGATATCTTCAAATACTTTGTTATTTTAATCGATAACTTTATAAAATATATTTGGGTTTACCCACTAATATGAAAAATCACATGGTTTTGATACGTTTTTCATATTTAAATAGCTTTTCGAAACTTTCTTTGTTAAGAAGATCGAAATGCTTTATTCTGATAATGGGGCAATTTCTTGGATATTTTACGTTTCTACCTACCAATGACATCTAGCATCTAACTTCTCCTTTACACATACCAGAATATATACAATTGGTATTCTTAAGATCAACATGGTCATATTGTTAAACCAGGCCTATCTCTTCTCTCCCATAGATTCTCGGTATGTGACTTCTCTCTCATGAACCCATGGCTCAATCATACTAGTCTTATACCTTCTCCTAGTAGCTATGGATACGATTCTTAACAAAAAGGAACAAAATGTAATATGTGTTTATATAACTATTGGTCAAAAAGCATCTTCCATTGCTTAAGTGATGACTACCTTTCAATAACAAGGGGCGATTGATAAGTGTTAGGGGTGGGCGTTTTAAACTAAGAACCGAAGAACTGATCCAATCAGAATGGAAAAAATCCGAAAAAAATCCGAGTTGACTAAAAAAGTCAAAATCCAAGATCCAAACATAACTTATCCAAATTTTATTGGATCGGTTCATGGATTTTGCTTCATAAAATCCGATCTGATCCAAACCGATACTAAATAATATTAATTATATTATGTTTTATTAATTAACATATGTCATAGTGTTATTGGTGTAGAGTTTAGGAAGGAGGAAACTATGTAGAGTAGGAAAGTTTTCCCACTTGCGCCATTTTATCCCGCCATTTTGTCCCACTGGCGCCACTTAAGGGTTTTTCTCTCACTTTGCAATATACAATCTCTCATCATGCAAACACTTGTGGTTATAGTGCTATTTATATTAAATGAACAATAAGTATTTTTTGGTTTGATGATGGGATGCCATTAATTTTATTGTAGCTACAACGAGTCGTATATATTTTTATTCTAGAGAATTTAATTTTATTCACTTATTCATATGTCTTAATGGTGGTATATTGATTTGAATTACGAAAGTTGAAACTTGAATTGTACGATCTGAAAATTCGAATCCGAACTGTGATCCAAACTGAATTAGTTGGATTTGGATGACATTGGATCGAATTATTTTTATCCCTAAATCTGATCTGATCCGATTAATATTTATGGTTTGGTTCTTGGTTTTTCGTCAAATTCGATCCGATCCGATCCATGCTCACCCCTAATAAGTGTTCAATTGAGCATAATTTTATACTATATTTGTGTATACTTTAAATGTTGTTTTTTTTTTGGAAATTATAGCCAACAAGTACTTAAAAAAAGAGTTATTCTTGATAAACATGGCAAAAATATCGAGCACTGGGAGAAAGGAATCGTTTCAAGGGAAATTGAGACCAATACGGACTATTTCTGGAGAAAGTACCAAGGTATAAGGGCCTTCATACGACCGTATGAACAAGGAAAATCAAGGGCTCTGCCGTCAATTTCCTAGAGCCGTTCACTACCCCGTATATGGCTATACGGGATCCTATATGGTCCACCCACAACCTGCATTTAGTCAACTCGAAGTCCATATGGGCTCGTGATAATGCACCCATATAAAGGCGTGTATGTCGTAAGTTTTCTGATCCTCATGATCCTGTGCGAGGCGTAATAGTCAAACACACTCTAAAATCCTAGGGGATATATAAGCAGACTAATAAGGGTTTAGAAAAGGAAGAACAACTTTAGAGAAAAGGAATCTTGATTAGAGGCTTGGAGATTTTCATCATCAAGTCATTGGAGGAAGAGAAGGGCAAGATATTGGAAAGGAATCAAGGAATCCAACAACGGTGTATGTAATAATGTTTTCTATCATGAACTCTTTGATTTCTTTTATCTTTGCATTGGATTGTTGCTCTCCTCTCATGGAGAGTTAATTTTGTAGATACTTGGGTGTTGATGAAACCTTGGATATGCTTTAAATGATTATTATTCCACTACAAGAAAACAACAAATTTGCGAAGGATATTAGCGAGGGACAAATTTCCTCGCAAATCAGCTAGGACTTTGCGACAGATATGTACTTAGCTAGAGAATAGCTAGGACAACTAGTCCGTTGCTAAGTCTACGCGCCAAGGTCACTTATTTAGCTTGAGAATAGAGAGGGATTATGGAATCCGTTGCTAAAGTTGGGCATGAAGTCATTGGCGTGCCCCTTAGCGTGGAATTAGCGAGGGACATATCCCTCGCTAAGTAGCTACGGAAAAATCCCTCGCTATTGCCATAGTAAAGCATGATGAATTATATTGTATGAAATTAGCGAGGGATTTTTTAGTAGCTAATTAGCTAGGGACTAATCCCTCGCTAAGTTCAGTATATGGGAATGGGAATGGTAGTGTAAATTAGAGGGGGATAAGTTCCTAGCTAATTAGCTACTGAAAAATCCCTCGCTAAGTTTTGATTGTGTGGGCATAAGAGTTCTAATAAAAATTCGCGAGGGATTATTCCCTAGCTAAGTAGCTAGGAACTAATCCCTCGCTATCGTAGCTAGGGAAAAATCCCTCGCTAATTTTGCTTGTATGGAGATGGGAATGATAGTGTAAAGTAGCGAGGGATGTTTCCCTAGCGACCTAGCTAGGGACAAATCCCTTGCTAATTTTGTTTGTATGGAAATGGGAAGGTAGTGTAAATTAGCGAGGGATTGCTCCCTAGCTAAGTACCTAGGGACAAATCCCTCGCTAATATTGTTTGTATAGGAAATGGGAATGGTAGTGTAAATTAACTAGGGATTTGTCCTAAGCTAATTAGCTAGGGACAGTTCCCTCGCTAATGTTGTATCTGTGAGAATTGTAATTGTAGTGTAAATTAGCGAGGGATATTTCCCTAGCTAAGTAGCTGGGGACAAATCCCTAGCTAATATTGTTTGTATGGGAAATGGGAATGGTAGTGTAAATTAGCTAGGGATTTGTCCGTAGCTAATTAGCTAGGGACAGTTCCCTCGCTAATGTTGTATCTATGAGAATGGTAATGGTAGTGTAAATTAGCGAGGGATTGGTCCCTAGCTAAGTAGATAGGGAGAAATCCCTAGCTAGGGACCAATCCCTCGCTAATATTGTTTGTATAGGAAATGACAATGGTAGATTAAAGTAGCTAGGGATTTGTCCCTAGCTAATTAGGTACTGAAAAATCCCTCTCTAAGTTTGATTGTGTGGGCACAAATTCTAATATAAATTAGCGAGGGATTTGGTTTGTATGGAAAAGGAATGATAGTGTAAATTAGCGAGGGAGTTTTTTTTGGGTTATAGATGGAACTTGACATTCTAATTTTTCCCTTTGAAGATGTTCAACTACATTACATCATATGAACAAATAAAAGATTTAAGAGAGTGTTCAGAAATGAAAAAAAAATTATTTTCTGATTTCTCTACAAAGTCTGTAAAATTATTTTACATTTATATAAAGGATAAACTCCACTAATGGTCCTTATATTTTGACCCAATGTTCATTTTCATCCTTGTATTATAAAAATCTTCGTTACGGTCCCTGTATTATGGTGTATTTGATCGAATAGCTAGGTCCCTGGTGCTGACGTGGCAGTCACCAGATATACGCTCTAAATATGAATATATTTTATTATGACGTGGCAGCTGACGTGGTGTGTTGACGTGGCACAGAAATCGAATTTTAAAATATGCAAATAAATTACTACTGATGTGGCATGCCATGTCAGCATGCCAGCTGATGTGGCATGCCACGTGGAAGGAAAAAAATGGAAAAACTTAGAAAAATTAGAAAAAAATTAAAAAATATGAAAAAATTCAGAAAAATTAAGGAATAAAATAAAAAATATGAAAAATTCAGGAAAAAAAATCCTAAAAATAATATTTATTTTAAAAAAATTCAGAAAAATCAGGAAAAATAAAAAAATAATATGAAAAAAAGAAAAAATAAGGAAAAAATCAAGGAAAAACCCTTGCCATTTTACACAAATTTACTATATTAATCATTTAAAAAAATTACTTTATTAATTATATAACAAAACTTTACTTTATATATTATATAAAAAAATATGAAAAAATCTGAAAAAAAATGAAAAATTCAGAAAAAGTCAGGAAAAAATAAACTTGCCTTTTTACACAACATTATATAATATAATATAAACAATTTAATATAATTAGGTACAAAATGTTGTCTAAAGAAGCAAAGTTATTTTTTCCTTATTTTTTCTGATTTTTTTTCTAATTTTTTTATTTTTTCCTTATTTTTTTTAATTTTTTTTCATATTTTTTATATAATTAATAAAGTTTCTTTATTTATAGATTAATAAAGTAAAGTTTTGTTTATATAATTAATGTACTTAAGTTTTGTTAAATGATTAATAGAGTAAATGTGTGTAAAAAGGCAAGGTTTTCCCCTATTTTTTTTCTTACTTTTTTCGTTTTTTCCTTATTTTTTCTGAATTTTTTAATATTCTTTATTTTTGTGAATTTTTCTAAATTTTTTCATATTTCTTTCTTATTTTTTCTGAATTTTCATATTTTTTTTATTTTTTTCAAATTTTTCTGGTTTTTGTCATTTTTTTTAAATTTTTTTCCTTCCACGTGGCATGCCACGTCAGCATGCCACATCAGCTGGCATGCTGACATGGCATGCCACATCAGTAATAATTTATTAGCATATTATAAAATTTGATTTCAGTGCCACGTTAGCATGCCACGCTAGCTGCCACGTCATAATAAAATATATTTGTATTTAGAACGTATATCAGGTAGCTGCCACGTCAGCACCAGGGACCTATTCGATCAAATACACCATAATACATGGACTGTAATGAAGATTTTTATAATACAAGGACGAAAATGAACATTGGGTCAAAATATAGGGACCATTAGTGGAGTTTATCCTTATAAAAAATCTAAATGTTTTGTTAAACCTAAACCTCTCATAACTTTAAAATAAAAATATTTTATGAAATAAATTATAACATGGTTACTTAAGTGCTTAATTATAACATTAAAATAAATATCAACTATTTTTGAAAAATTGCAAAATTATAACATTAAAATATAACATGGTTAAACAGATTCCCAATTTTAAATTGGCCGAAGTTTTTAATTCAAGGCTCTTCCCCTCTTTCGTGACAATCCATGAGCCCTAGCCCCCACTTTCTCTCGAACTCGCTCCACCACCGGCGAGCTGATTCCCAACAAGCAGAAGCATCTAGTGCTGTACAGGAAACGGGGTTGCTGCCTCTGCGACGGCCTCAAGAGGAAGCTCCACGCCGCGCTCTCCCACGACAGCCCTCACTCCCTACACTCCGTCAATCTCTAAATTCGTGACATCTCCGAAAACCCCGACTGGGAGAGGCTCTACCAGTATGAAATCCCCGTTCTCGCCCGAGTCCTTCCTGATGGCACTAAGGTCGCTTCTTCTTTTTGATTCCATACATTTCTTGGTACTTTGTCAATTCGGATACTTTTACTGGTTAATTATGCTTGTAAAATTGTTTCTCTTGTTTAAATGGATCATTATCCTCTTTTGGCCTTTTCTTTCATTAGGGTTGTGAGAAAGATTGTAAAATTGTTTGTCTTAGAGATGTTGATGTATTTTTGTGAGGATGCGAGAATTGTGTTTTAAAATCCTTGCTTTAGCTAATTCATTACCTGATAACGTCCAAAATCTAAGATTTATGTTTTGCGTGTACCTGTTTGATTAAAAGCCTAAAACGGGATGCATCCTCAAACTTGAAGTGTTTAAGTCTTGCACTGTAGGTGTTTGTTGAAATTCCTAAAACAAGATGGGTATCCAAACTTGAAGTTTTAAATATTGCACTGGACCTGTTTGATGAAATGTCTAAAAGGAGGTGTAGTGCTTGTATGTTCTTCTATTTGTTTGATTACTTTGTCAACTTTTCAAGCTGAATTCATAAACTTCATAGTGTTAATTAAACAAATTATGACTGGTCCGAAATGAGATACTTATGTATATGAAATCTTTAATCTAATTAGAGCGGGAAATTAGCAAGTACTGTTGCATCTAGCTAGATACCTCATTTTTCTTTGCATCATTGCTTCTATATTATCCATGTACAACCTATTTTTTTTACTACTTTTTATTTATGAAATCAGTGGTTTTTCCACCTATTTTATTTTATTTTATATGAATTTTCATTGTTTCCTGTTGTTCATGTAGTGTCTTCTAAACTTTGATCTAATTAGAGAAGGATACTTCAGCCTTTAGTTTACCTTTCGTACAGAATTCAACAACGTCTTAGTGTTAATTAAACCTAAACTTTGATCTAATTAGAGAAAGATACTTTAGCCTTTAGTTCACCTTTCGAGCATAATTCAAATACTTCTTAGTGTTAATTTCTAGTGTTCACTTTAGCCTATTAGTGTTCACATAACTGCCTTTTCATTATGATTTTATTTCGTGACCTCAACTCTTTTCATTAATTCAAATTTAGATATGTACCATATACAAGCATGAGAAGGGGTAACAATCAAACTTGTATATTTGACCATTGACATTTGTATCTTTCTTGTTTTACTTGCTCTCTAAAGATGATAGTTGAATGCATTAATGTTTTAATTAACATTGGCTAAAACCTTGGTATGTTAGTCCTTTAAACTTGTTCCAAACAAGAAACTATGCATCTATAAAAGAAGGCACCACCATTGATATTACTAAGGACCATACAAAACTTAAAAACCTGTTTGTACACATCTAGATTGCTCAATCACTGGTAGCACCAGTACTTCAGAAAATTTATTAATAATGTTTGGACCAGAATGTGATTTTTTTTTTTTTTTTGAATCTTTCAGTTATAAATTCAAGCATAACTAATTTTCCCTGATTGAAGATAATTTGTCAATCATATATGTTTATATCTATTAGACTTATTACTTCATATTTTTACCACACACACACACACACAAAAATAAATAATAAAAATAAAAATAATCCTGGAAAGTGATGCGAGCAATTTATTGAAGGGCCTACTATGCGAAAAGGCTATTTTCTCATCTCAAAACCAACAAAACAAAGTGCCAATGAGCAAACCTTGCAAATACACTATTAGTTAATACTAAGAAATTACTTGACTTTTTGCAGTTTGCTATGTTAAGTGTATCATTGGTTCCAAAATGACAAATTTACTTGTCAATTTAAAGATAATAATTTCAAATAAAAATAAATTTAAGTGAACATTTTTCAAACCTTTTATGAATGATGATTATAGTTCTTATGATTTAAATATGACAGACATAACTAGAATAAAACAGTAAATTTAACAAAGTGTAAAAGAATTATAGGAAGTAGCTAGATAAGCAAAAAAATTAATTAATTAATCAATTAACATGCTAATTTTAATGGTGGTGGAAGCACTGGTTAATAACGGACTTCGTAGTTCGAGCTCTATAAAAGAAGGATACTTTATCCTTTAGTTCACCTTTCGAGCAGAATTCAACAACGTCTTAGTGTTAATTAAACCTAAACTTTGATCTAATTAGAGAAGGATACTTTAGCCTTTAGTTCACCTTTCGAGCAGAATTAAACAACTTCTTAGTGTTAATTTTTAGTGTTCACTTTAGCCTTTTAGTGTTCACATAACTGCCTTTTCATTATGATTTTATTTCGTGACCTCAACTCTTTTCATTAATTCAAATTTAGATATGTACCATATACAAGCATGAGAAGGGGTAACAATCAAACTTGTAGATTTGACCATTGACATTTGTATCTTTCTTGTTTTACTTGCTCTCTAAAGATGATAGTTGAATGCATTAATGTTTTAATTAACATTGGCTAAAACCTTGGTATGTTAATTAGTCCTTCATCTTCATCTTCATCTTTGAGGTTTTAACATTCTCTTCACAAGCTAAGACATTAAGAGTTTAAGTACTTTATCTTTCTTGTTTTACTTGCTAGATCTCGAGTAGAATGCAATGTTTTCATGATGAACTTCTACAAACTCCTTATTGCTTTAGTTCTTCAACTTTCTTCTTTGAGAAAAAAAAAAGATCATCTAAGTACTCCACTTCATAATTTAAGATATATATGAGCTTTAGTAATTTATTAACTATCTATCTTTTTATATTTTTTTATGGTTAAACAATGTACTAATTAACAATAATCCAATTACATGAACTGTAAGAATCTATCATGTTTACTTGTTAGTTCTTTCTCTTTTTTTTATTGATGAACTTATTCAAACGCCATAAAGAGTCAAAGATAACAGTTAAATTAGGTGTAATTTTCCTCAATGTAAATTTGTAGGTGCATGAGCCGTTGAAGCTGTTCAAAGAAGTTGAGGTTGTGCCAGAACATTGCTCGTCAACATTCCTTCAACTTGGTAAGTAAGATGTTATTCTTACTTTGCTTGCCTCGTAAAATGCAACTGTCTTGAGCATTGGGTAGCATATGTTATGTGACATTTTTTTTCTTTTACATATAGGGAATAGAGGCTTCAAGGTTACTGGAATCTGAAGGAATACAAACACACTTGATATTTGTTTATAAGTAACGGTTGGGAATTTTGTGTTATATAGCTCTTTAATGTCAATGTCAATTAGTGAATTAGCATCTTATGATCATGCTGTTTAAACTTTAAAGCCTAGGATTGCACTATTTTCAATGATATTGAAGTTATAAGTTCCATGTCTGAATCGTCAATCAAATAAGTGACATATGAGTGATGGTCAGTGTGTTTTGGTGCTTTTGATTTTTCAAAACAATGATGGAAGGAGTACCTTCTACTTTGATGCCTTCTTTTCATGCAAAAACATAACTTGCATATTTTATCTTATCTATCAATCACTAAAAACAAAAGAAAAATATGATATAGTACAAATGTTCTTGATGTTGTGGTGTTCCGAAATTTTTTCTTCTTTTTTTGTTCAACTTTTGCATAGAAATCTAAATTAATGGAGTAGTTTGTCTCATGCTGCCTCTTACACATTCTCAATAAAGAATGCAAAAGCTATCATCTTGATGTTTTGTTTTTGGTTCATGAATGATGCAAAATTGTTTTTGGTTGTTTTGGTCTCAGGATTTTATTTTTTTTATTAAGCATTATTAATGTTCTGACATGTCAATGTATATATAATATTCTTTGATGAAGAAGCCATGCATATTGGAATAATAATTACAAAGATAATACAGATATTTTAAAAGTGAAATGCTAAAAACAAACACAAAAAATCATGGATGCAACAAATATAGATATTTTACTATCTCTTTGTTTTGAAATTTTATTTTTAGAAAATTATTTTACTGTCTGTTTATTTTAACCCATGATAATTAAATCAAATTTTGATAACCACACTTAAAAAATTTCTGGGATAATAGAGCTTAATTAGTACAAAGCTAAATCACATAGTAGCTCACTCTTAGTTTAAAGCTATAATTAAACTAAGGATGATGAATACCCCTTCAAATATATTTCTTTATAATTTCTTTTATTTTGTTTTTTGAATACATCGTAGGATGATGAATATCCCCAGAGATCTTGGATGTATGCTCGATGTCTTGCTCGAGGGCATATGAACCCCGAGTTTTATGCCCGTGTCGAACAATTCCTTGAATTTGCCTGTAGTCAACCAAGATTCATGGATGGGCCGAACATAAGGTGTCCGTGCAGAAAATGTGGTAATCGCACATATAGGCATCCAGATGAAGTAAGGATGCATCTAGTAAGAAAGAGATTTGTTATAAATTATTTTGAGTGGAGGTGTCATGGAGAACCAACCACTTTATCATTGAGTTCAAACTTCCAAACTAATGATTTCATCGAAGAAGAGTTGGAGGAGATGAATCCATATAGGCAGATGGTGTTAGATGTAGCCCGTCCTTCTTTTAATGATCAAACATCAGCATCAACAAGACCAAGCTATTGGTGAAACTTCACCAACGTATTGCCAAATGGAGGAATCTCCAAATCCACAAGAAGAAAAATTTTATTCAATGTTGAATGTTGCAGATGAGGAATTGTACCTTGGTTGTGACAATCATTCAGTATTATCCGCAGTCGCTCGGATGTTGAATATAAAATCTGAGCATCACTTGTCAGAAAAGTGTTATGATCTGATCTGTCAATTAATGTGTGAGGCTTTACCCAAAGGAAACAAGATGGTGAAAAGTTTTTATGAGACGAAGAAGCTTGTTAAGGGCTTAGGATTGCCTTACGAGAAGATTGACTCTTGCAGGTTTGGTTGCATGATCTATTGGGGTGTAGACAATGATCTTACAAGTTGCAAATTCTTTGGGAACGACAGATACAAAAGAAGAAGCGGATCTAGAAAACAAAAAAATGTGGCTTACAAGGAAACGTTTTACTTTCCACTCACTGACAGGTTGCGTAGGTTGTATGCATCTAAATCAACAACAGAGTCAATGAGATGGCATGTTGAGCATAATATAGATCCGGGTGTAATGTGTCACCCATCAGATGCAGAAGCATGGAAGCATTTCAATGAACTTCACCAAGATTTCTCTAATGAGACTAGAAATGTAAGATTGGGATTATGTACTGATCGGTTTCAACCATTTGGTCAATCGGGACAACAATATTCATCATGGCCAGTTATAGTGACACCATACAATTTGCCTCCATCTTTGTGCATGAAGGAGGTCTACATGTTTTTGACAGTAATTGCTCTTGGTCCACATAACCCTAAGTAGAAAATAGATGTGTATTTGCAAAAGTTGATTGCAGAATTGAATCAACTTTGGGAGATGGGGGTGCATACATATGATGTGTCTAGAAAACAAAATTTCTTAATGCGTATGCACTTTTGTGGACTATTAGTGATTTTCCAGCGTACTCGATGTTATCTGGGTGGAGTATATCTGGTAAAATGGCATGCCCATACTGCATGGAAAATTCCAAGGGATTTACTTTGTCTAATGGGAAGAAATGTTTATGGTTTGATAACCACAGAAAATTCTTGCTAGTTAATCACCCGTTCAGAAGAAATCAAAAAATTTTAGAAAGGGGAAGACCGAGACAACTACACCTCCACCCATTCGAACAGGTGAGGAAGTTATCAATGATATTGACACTATGGGTTTCATGAAAGTGACAGAACTTGGTTCTAATGAAGTCAATGATCGACTAGGTAAGTCACATGGATGGAGGAAAAGAAGTATTTTTTGGGATTTACCTTATTGGTCAACTAATTTAATTAGACATAATTTGGATGTAATGCATATCGAGAAGAATCTGTTTGACAATGTTTTCAACACGGTAATGAATGTCAAAGGGAAGACAAAGGACAACACACAGACAAGACAAGACATGAGCAATATATGTGGTAGGCCTGAGTTGGAAATAAATCCACAAACGGGCAAGTTCCCCAAAGCTTGCTTCACCTTAGAAAAGGAGGAGAAAAAGGTACTGCTAGAGTGGCTAAAGAGCTTGAAATTCCCTGATGGACATGTTTTCAATATGGGTCGATATGTTGATATGAATAAGTATAAGTTACTTGGGATGAAAAGCCATGATTGCCACGTGTTCATGCAACGCTTGCTTCCTGTTGCATTTTGAGAGTTGCTTCCAACCA
Organism: Dioscorea zingiberensis; assembly: GCA_026586065.1. NCBI lineage: Eukaryota > Viridiplantae > Streptophyta > Magnoliopsida > Dioscoreales > Dioscoreaceae > Dioscorea > Dioscorea zingiberensis. The sequence goes on along the minus strand of CM048821.1, from coordinate 47,271,365 downwards.
ATGTATGGCAAGCACTAACCGAGTTAAGTTGTTTTTTCAAAGAACTAACATCGACAACAGTCAAAGTAGAGGAGATGGAGAGATTAGAGGTTCATATCCCAGTAATATTGTGCAAACTAGAAAAAAATTTTCCTCCTGGTTTCTTTGATTCAATGGAATATCTTCCGATTCACCTCCCCTATGAAGCTAGAATTGCTGGGCCTGTGTAATATAGATGGATGTACACTTTTGAAAGGTATATTGTACAACCTTATAGTGTTTTATTTTAAAAATGAGTGCATATATTTGCGATGTTAATGTGGTTCCATCATATTTATATTTACGAATGTAATGTAGGTATCTTAGACATCTTAAAAAGAATGTGAAGAACAAAGCACAAGTCGAAGGATCAATAGCAAACGCTTACATAGTTGAGGAGGCATCTAATTTCTGCAGTCATTATTTTGAGCCACATGTAATGTGTAGAAATCGAGATGTTCCTCGAAACGTTGATGGAGGAGAGGATGATAGATCTGAGGCAGGTCTTTCGATATTTACACATCCTGGTCGATTTTATGGCAAACCGAAGTGTTAGTTGACAAGGAATATAGGGCTGCACATACATACATACTTTTGAATTGTGATGAAGTTTCACCTTATCTTAGGTAAGATTTCATATCCAATATAAGTGATATGCTGACATTGTGCAAACAATGCCTAATCATGTATGATTTGATAAATGCAGCATGTTTGTGGACCCATTCTGGCGAATGATACCCGATATAAGTGATATGCAGATAGATCAAGAGCTTGAAAATCAATTTGCTATATGGTTCCAACAATATGTAAGTTAAATTGAAATGAGCATAAAAATAAGTGAAATTATGATGTAAGAAAAGTTGATGTCTTAATGAGAGTAAACTAATGAGTTTTGTGCCTTTTAAATTATAGATGCAAGCTAATCCGATGGAGAACATCATACTATGACAACTTTCGCAAGGGCCGTTAAGATCAGTGAAATCATAAAGTGTATATTTTGTGAACGGCTACAAATTTCATACAAAATCTCATGCTTCTGGATCTTGCTCAATAAATAGTGGTGTGTGCATTAAAGGAACAAATTCTAGTGATAACAGTAGCGACTTCTATGGTCGTTTACAAGAAATATTATTGTTAGAGTATCCAGGATTGCCAATCAAGATGGTTACATTATTCAACTGCAAATTGCATGATCCCAGTCCAAATATTGGGACTAGAATACAAGCGCAGTACAAGTTGGTTGATGTCAATATACGCCGAAAGTACACCAAGTACGAGCTATTTGTTTTAGCAATGCAAGCAACACAGGTATATTATCTACCTACAAGCATGTCACGCCCCGACCCGAATCCTGGGACCTCGAGCATGTGAACAGACCGGCCGTATTCAAGGAGAGACGAGCTCAACTCGAATACAAGGCCTAAATGTGAATCAGCAGATAACAAATCATAATATAAATAAAAAATCTCAGAGTTCTACAACGGAAACAAATCAAAGGGGCTCAAAAGCCCTACAATAATCAAGGCCCTATTAGGGTCCTACAATATAAACATCTTTCTCTCAAAGGAAGAATGAGGACCCCGAACCTCAACAAGTCAACCCTACCCCTTACATACGGCTCGAGACCGAATCACCTACCCCTCGGGACCTGAAACAGAAAGAAAGGAAGCAGATGCATGAGCTTTCGAAAGGAAAGCTCAGTAAGTACCTTGCAGAGATCTCAATGAAACCAAAACAGCACAAATGATATAAGTAAAGTCAAATATGAGCAAATCAAAGATCATCAATCCACCCAAACAGGGCCACGCCCCGCACAATTCTAGCCTAGGAGTTTACCACAACATTGATAGGGCTCCTAACCACAAGATCTCAACAAAGTACTCCTAAGAGTTCACAAGTCATCTCCCTAGTCGGTTACCAGCCTAAGCCGATAACGACCCTCGGTCCACGGTTTAGTAGTGCTACTACCCAAAACATGGACGTACCTTGTCAGCGTATCATCCCACTGACGGGAAAACAAAGATTACCAGCATTTTACCCCACTGGCGGGAAACAAAGATTACCAGTATTACCCTCACTGGCAGGAAACAAAGATTACGAGGATGGGAGAATCCTTGAAACGGCATAGTTGGTGTATACCTACTCGGCCAGCGCACAAGCTCACGTGATTCCACGGCCACTTGCCGGTCAACAGGTAGGCACACTTCACACTCACAAGCATACCCTACAGGATGCTAACCTCTCAACAAGCATACACTAATATTGAAGTAGATACCCAAGGGAACAAAGTATGAGTGTATGCAATTATATCAAATTATGATATCAATGAAGCAATACCCCCAAAGGGGCATACAAGCATGCACGAGTATGGAATCAAACATCCAAGGCATGAAAGTAACGTGCACAAGCACGAAATCAGGAAAGCAATAACCGGTAAGGTATCAACGAAGCCAATAAAACACTCTGTAGAGTGGAAGCTAGGCCAAGTAACTTACCCGAGTATCAAAGATCAAACAATGATATAGGTACTAGACAGAAATACTTACATGAAGTCATGTAATGGCAAAGCCAACAAAAAACCCATAACTGGGTGGGAGCTAGGCAAAAGTACTTACCTCTCACTGGAACTCGAAGCCCTCCTAGTCACCTCTTGAAATGCCTCTTGGACTCCCCGAGAGTATCTAACAGATAGAGTTTCTATTAGAGTTAAAATTCTAATAAAACCCTATGTCTCTAGTTGCACATGCATGACTCTCGTTCTTGTTGGGCCTAGGCCCACTAACGGGTCCTAGAGACCACCTCTCGGGTTTCTGGTCCTTTTCCCCTGTTTCCATGTCTTTTAGTTGACTAAGTCCCTATCTTGGTCAAGCCTAGTCAACTTTACTCTACTTGTCGAGTCTAAACCCTACTTGGTCATCTCTTGTCATTTTATTCAAATTGGGCCCACCTGGTAAGCCCATTAAAACAACTTAGCTTTACCTTAGTCCTTTATAACCAAGGAAGGGCACTTTAGTCATTTGAGTAATTATGTCTCTAAGGTTTCAGGGCCTACTCTGTTACTGGAGTGGCCTAGGACTTAGTTTCCTCTACCAGAATCCATTGTTTTTACCCTTTATTTTATTATTATTACTTAATAATAAAATCTGTTTTAATGAGTTATTTGAGCCCAGGCCATCAAGCCAATGGATTCAATTCCCGTTTTGATTGGTCCATGATTTATCCTAGGTACTTTGGACTAATTAACTTGTCACATTAACTTGGTCTACCATGGTTAATTAGCCAAACTGATTCAACTAGACTAACCCAAGTCCTGTGACTAATCCAACTAGATCAATTAGTCTAACTCATTCTAGTTAATTAATTAAATTGATTTTGTCACACTATTAAAGTTATATAGAGTTATTTTAATTAATCATCCCTAAGTTACTGTTTTAACAATAACTTTTTAATTAATTTCCCCCTTTTTTTTCTCTTCCAAAATAAATCCCATCTAGTATTCCAGCCTTCATATCTTCAATAAAGAAAAAGAGAAAATAAATAAATCACTGAAATTCACTAAAACCAAACCCAAGGAATTTTCTTATTTTAATTAAACTCCTTTCAAACTAAACCCAGCCCATTCTTCACAATAGACTCGGACCAAAAGCCCAACTAATCTCAAATCAGTTCATACTTTCCAATCAAGCATCTAGTCCTTGACTGAACAAGACCCAAACCCGATTCAACAACACCACCAAGTTCATTCTCAGCCACTCACTCACTTGCCTAGCACCTGCACACACTACACTAACAACTCTAATAGTTAACAAAAACCCTCTCAAACCTCCACATTTCCTCAAAAACATCACTTAAATCAGTGTCTCTATCACACTTTGAATCTCTTCAGAACCATCACTGATCAAACTCTTAAACCATTCCTAATGACCCACTTACTAAACTATCAGATCCCCAGGAACAAAATCAAGCACAACTATGCATACCAACTTCTCCAAATAAATCACATAAGCCTCCATTGCATTCTTGTTCTACCATGTTATGCCTTTATTAATTTTAACTTAATTCCAGAAGGTAATAAGTAATCACCACTTGAGAATACACATGTACAACTAAAACTTAATCTCACATGTGATAATAACCTTGCTTTTCCAACTATACTCAATCATGAACAACAGCAGTCATAGAGAATCATCTTTCTCCCTCTTACAATCACCAACATGCACCCATTCAATAGACCAAAGAGTCTATCTTGCTTATTTATAGGAAAACCTTATCTCTAACATGTATTCATGGCTAACATGTATTCATGGCTAGGCATGCAAAACTGGGCACCAAAAGAGCAGAAATTGGAGTGGACTTACCGGCGATCAGCAGCCCACTGGTGTTCTCACGAACAGGCTCTGGTGACCCACGGTGCTCCAGCCGGTGGCGGGGAAACTCAGCGCCTTTCACTTAGCTCTCGTCCCTTACATTTCTGGCCAGAAGCCTCTCCCTTCCTCTTTGTCTCGGTTGGGCAGCGAGGTCTCCGATCTCAGACGTGGTGGTCCAGGTTCTCAAGACGCTTCCTCATATATATATATATATATACTTGGCTTCGCATATGGAGATGGATACGATGGGACTCCGAAGTTAATGGTAACGGGCGCGCTCATCGCCATTCCCGTTCGTGCGTTTCGGTGATCGTGGAGACGAGGTAACGGGTGGTATGGCTTCGCTGGCATGGGAGAAGAAACGCAGCACAAAGCCTCGGGATCAGATTCCAGTTCCTCCAAGTCTTAATGAAGCCGTCCGATCACCCGTTTAATTGACATCAACCAATCCCAACCGCTCGTTTTTCTCTCGGGCGTGCATTAATGTACTTTTGTTAAAGTGCCCTTGTGCTTTCTGATATTCATTCCCAGCTAAAATCCTGAGAGAAATGTCAATCTTCTTATTAATCCCTCAACCTCCTCGAATTCACTTATAGGTCCCGGACTGTGAGAGTGTGATAATCTCTTTCCAGTCCTTCAATTCAAATACGTTACTCCCTTCAATTCAAATGTGTTACTTCACGTGCTGCACTCCCACGTGCTTTAATCCAATTGGAGATTTCAACTCCATTAATGGAGGCCATCATCATGTTCATTCTATTTTATTTTATTTTGTTTTTAATTTTTTTATTAAATATCCAAAAGAATTCCTGAATCACATGGATATGTTTGATAAACTATACCCCACACACACACTCATATATATATATATAGTAAAATGTATATATATTTTACCCTATTAAACTAGCCTTAGCCAAATCATGTGATAAAATAATATCTAAATTGTACTGATATTCATATCCACATATATATATATATATATATATATATATATATATATATATATATATATATATATATATATATATATATCCCATAAATTCCAAATTGAGGAAAACTTCTTTAATTAACTAATTAATCAAAGAATAATTAGAAAATTTCTTTCTTTATTCCATTAAAAATTCAATTAACTCAAATCCTTGAGGACTTTCCTTTATTAACCAAAATTTTAATTAGAATACTTTAGGAAAAATTTCCCTTAAAATCATGGATTTTACAATCCTCCCCCCTTACAAAAATTTCGTCCCCGAAATTTCCTCCAAAACATTTGATAGTAAACAAAGCCGGATAACGTCTCCTCATCTCCTTTCCTCGATCCAAACATTAAGCATATTATCCAATCTGACTCCACATCAAGACCCAGTTTGCTCTTGGTCTCACATGGTTCCCTTTTTATGGCGCTAGCTCTCCTGGTTCTATGTCAGATAAAGATGGTTGTTCTGACTTAGTCGTCCCATTTTTCTTATTTCCTGATGCCTTGCGTCGCTTCTTACTCGGTGCTCTCGATAATCCGGTGGTACAAGAAGTTCTTGGGGGTTCAGATGATGCACCCTGCGATCCTCTATCTCCCCCGGATCTAGTAGAGTTCTCGGGACACTTAGCGATGTGATGGTTCGAGCTACCACAACGGAAGCACGTCCCCATGACATGTCTGCACTCAGACTTGAAATGTGGTCCCCCGCACCTAAAGCATTTGACTGACTGGAACCCACTGTCTGATGTCTCCTTGCTACCTAGCTTAGTTAGGGAAAAGGGAGGTTTTCTATAAGGGTGCTTCCTATGCTCAACGTTTGATTTCACAGAATCTCCCTCGTACGGCTGACTACGGCGGGAGTTCTGTCCCTTGTCCTTCTTCTTCTCCTTCTGTGACGACCCCAGTGTGTCTCCTTGACATGAGGCCTCAATATACTTGGCCCGAGCCACTACCTCAGTATAGGTATTGCACATGTGCCCGGTCACTATCTTATTCAGAGATGGTTTCAGACCGGCCTCAAACTTCATCACCCTGCTCTCCTCAGTAGGAACTATATCAGGCAGGAAGCGGGCCAACCTATCAAACTCAGTCTCGTATTGCTCCACAGTCATACCGCCCTGGACAAGCTGAGAGAATTGATGTCCCAACTGTACCAGATGACCTCTGGAAAAGTACTTGGCGAAGAATGCGGTCCTGAATTCTTTCCAAGTCCGGAAGGGTTCATTCTTCCTCAGTCGAATCTCACCTAAATACCAATCCTCGGCTGGTCCCTGGAGCATATAGACTGCGGTCCTGATCTTGTCCGCCTCGCTTGCTTGGAAAATCTCATAAGTTTTCTCCATTTCCCGAATCCAAAGCTCAGCCGCGTAAGGGTCAGCGGCTCCCTTGAAAGGTCGGGGAGAAGGCCTCCTAATCTCCCCTAGCAATCCTCTGCTAGCAGTGGGGGTGGCAGGTGAAGCTGGAGCTGGTACCCTCTGTTGTCTGGTCTCCTGGATAAGGCCCATCATCTCCCTCATGAGGTCCATCATACTCATGGGGGGTACCTTTTCCCTCAGATCTGGGCCCACAGCCTGAGGCCCTGCAACACCTGATTGAGCAGGCAGCTCCTGATCAACCTCCATTTCAACAGGTGGTGGAACCTCACCCACCTGAGGCTGGGGTACCTCCTCCACTTGGCGAGGTAGTCCCCGCTTGCCTCCCCTGCGCCTTCCTCGTCCTCTAATCATTATAACTGCCAGCACTAAAAGGGGTTAGCTTAACCCAACACTTATTCGAGACATCAAAATTCGAGTCGGTAATGGGTTAAATAGAAAATAGTTTATTACAACCCATATAGTTCGCAGTTCTTGTAATCCAAGACACATAAAACAACTACCCTAAACAGTTTATTATCTAGGGACTAGTTCATGACCGACAACGTATTAATGACTGTCTTCATGGAAACTCACAAGCTACCCTCGATCTCGGAAGATCCCTATGCCTCAGGCTCATCTCGTGTCCCGGCTGACATCGATGGAGGCTCTAACATAGCGGCCTTTTCTATTCTATCTCCACCTTGTTGTCTTTGCCTCTCTTGAATCTGAGGACACTGCGCCTTTTTGTGCTTCAAACTTCCACATGCAAAGCATCCACCTGTAATCTTCGGACATTGCGCTCTCTTGTGTGGCCCTTTACACTGATAGCACTTGATTGGCTTTGAAGCACTGCCATACGAACTATTGCCTCCAGAGTCGGCCATAGATCTAGATGGTCTATTATACGGATGGGACCTGCGCTCAGATGATGCGTTCTAACCGCAAGTGTACGGGTCGAATCAAGTAGTAAAGTGGACTATTGAAAAGTCGGGTATGAATCCTCAGGGAGAAAGAAAATACTAGTACTAATTAATTGACTATTATCTAGTCAATCAATTCGGGTTGATGATACTAAATCTAATTCTAAGGCTAATAAAGCAAATTAACAATTACAATTGATCTTGAAGATGTCAATCGATGAAGGGGGATACTTGGGTGATTGAATCCCCTTTGGATTTCCTTAGATGTGGATAATGCTCTCTATGTTGAATCTTGGTGAATCATTGGCCAAGGGTTCCTAATACCATTTCATCCCCTCGCTCGAGGGTGATTACTCAACCTAGTACCCTCACTAGTTAAGTTCCAGGGACCTATCTCTTGGAAGGACTAAGGGAATAAGACATTTAAAGGAGTAGCTCGCCTTAGTACCCGGGCTCCCGGTGTACTCCTAGTCCTCTCTATTGAAGTTTGTCTACACGGGGAGTGCCGCTTCTTCCCCACATGGACTAGAGAAACCTCTCCGGGCTCTCATAGCGTAGAGAGGTTAATGCTTTCACTATACAATACATTCAATAGACCATGATGCATTCAACCAATCAATCAACATTGAAGAGACAATATCAATTAACCATAATCCAAAGGTTCATCAACACCCAAGTATCAAAAGTTTAGCTCTCCATCAATGGAGAGTTACAATCAATGTCAAAGAAGAAATCAAACACAAGAGTCATGAAGCAAACCCTTGATGATGACCGTTTGTAGATTTCCCCTTTCTCTTTAGCCCTTACTTCTTCTCTCTAGCCCTCTTGAGCCTTCTCTTCTCTTCTTCAATCTCCTCCAAGATGATGATGGCTTCTCCCTCCTTGAAGCTTTGGCTCTAATCTCCCTCCAAGATGCCCCAAAACCCTCTTTTACATCTCTATTTATACCCCCCTCTAGGGTTTTGGGTGTATTTCCCGACTTTGCCCTCGGTTCGGCCGAAATCGCAGCTGCAGTTTTACGATATACGACCCAGTATGTATTTCATACGACCCCGTATATCCCTTATACGGACCACCATATGGAGTATTGTATGGAGTCGTATATCTCTCAGGTCCTCGTGTACGGGGTCCTGTCAGTCCCTTCATGAGTCCGTATGAATCTCCAGGTCCATACGGGTCCGTATGAGACTCCGTATGGACTTTCTTCCAGCTCCGTTTCGCTTACTATGGCCCGCGTTTTCTCGAAAATGCTTCCTTTCTCTTGGGATTGTTTGTTCCTGCCCTGTTTACAAAAACAAAGCCTTTTTGAGCACCGGCGGGCCAATATTCCTCCAAAACATAAGATAATATGCATGAATTTCATGTATAATTGATGCTCATTTGAACACTTATCACATATCTCCACACTTAAAGGTTTGCTTGTCCCCAAGCAAAGAGAAGAAATCAACAAAAGAAGATAAGTGTTCAACCTTGGGCTATAAAAATTATACATGAATTCTATTCCAAGTTCACCATTACAATATGTTCTCCTATTTCCACTCCAAGGCTTAGTTTGATCCCGTGACATTTCGATATAGCCCTAGACAAAGCTTATTCACTCCACATGCCATGTTCTAAAGTCTTAACAAGACAAGCATGCTCTCAATGGGCTCTAGAAGGTCCTTGAGGCCTTAAAAACAAAAGAATTACCCCCTATTAGATGAATGGTGGACAAATACTCAAGAAGCTACTCTTTTTTTTTTTTTTTTTTTTATTCGGGTAGGGCATCTCTTGGATCCGACTTTCCCGTACTAAAGATCAAGGTAGAGTGTAGTTCCTCCCTTTTGCAAAGAATCCATGCTGATTAGGCACCCGAACCCTTAGCTACTTGGGTGGTTACAACTTTACCCATGGGTGTTCATGCTAAGTAATGACTTTTCGAATTGAGGAACACTCTGATTAGGAGCCGGGACCCCAACCTACTTTGTCTCCAAAAGCATCGGAACACTGTCTTTATTAATTGACAACTATTGTGCAAAACTATTTTATTTTCATTGTACTTGTCCACTATGTATATTATGAGGGGCTAATAAATTTGAACTAATGCCACGAAATTTCTTGGAGCCATTGAAAGCAATACTTAGCTATTAAAGTCAAAAGAACATGGCAATGGGTTATCTCTTGTCTTTTACAATCATAATTGTCACAAAAATATCTCTACATGCCCATGGTGTTTCAATCGGGAGCATTTCAAATCACAAATGGTGTGCTTAGAGAAGGAATTCATGTCAAATTTATCTATCGCCCAGGTTGTCATGCATATCCGACATAATTATCACAAAAATATCTACAATAAATAATCACGATGGCTACCTATCTCCACACTTAAAAGTTTGCAATAACCCAAAGAGGAGCTAGGTAGCAACCCACCCCCACTCTAGAAATTTGCATTGTCCTCAATGCACGAAAATTAAATTCAGCGCAAGGAATTAGTGGGAAAAAGATGAACGAAACTCCCCTAAATAGTCACTCAATGTTGTTTGTGGGAGTGGAGGATTGCTTGATTTTCGAGGGTCGTGGAATCCCTTGTTGACTCTGCGAACATAGAGAGAAGAATCAAACCCAATAGCATGCAAAACAGGAAAATCCACATAACGAAAGCAAAACACAGGGTAGTAGGGCGATGCCCTTGCTCAGTGTCATAATGCACTAAGGTAAATAATAACAAGTGAAAGTAATAAAGTTCCAGATGAAGATAGATGCAATAGAAAAGTAATGCGTCAAGTGTCCTGTGCTGGCTCGTCGTCTGCTGGTGCTGGAGGTGGAGGAGGTGCAAATGCGGCGTGTCCAAGGATAAAGAGCGAGAGCTCAGAAAACTGCTCCCCGAGCCGTCGCTGCTCCGCTAGGATCGTGTCCTGGACAGCTCTCATCTCGGTCATCTGCTCCTCCAACCTCGTATAACGGCTCCTCGGCGCCGAGGGTCCACAGGTCTTTGCCGGGGTAGGCTACTTGAGAGGGTCGGCCGCATCTGCATCATCGGAGTCAGATCCCTCCTCCTCCGAACTATCTGAAGCCTGGCCAACCAAAGTGTAGGGTCCGCCGGCTCGCCGCACCAGTCCAATCTGTGCGAGGAGCGTCATGTCCAGTGGGGAGACCAACTGCAGGTGCTGCTCCCCCTCCAACTCGGCCTCGAGACCCATGCCCATGATGAGTCGTGTGATATAGGGCCCGGCATGGATGTCGGTGAGTCGGGTGTTCTGCCCTTTATGCGCCAAATAATCTGCAAGCACGTATCCCAAATGGATCAGAACTTGCTCGATGAGGCTGTAGAGAAATAGGCGATCAGTGACTATGACGACTCCGTAGTTATCACTACGGGCTGCGATGGTGCGGCTGATGAGGGCATGTAAGTAGCGGTGCACCGGGTCCGTCATGAAAGATGCCTTGTGGTTGTCATGGCGCCGCCTAGCTGAATCCAGAAGCTCGCTGAGGAGATGGTGCGCTCGGGGAAGGCCGTGAGCAGCTCGACGTACTCTCGTGTGAAGGTGTAGTCACGGTCATAAAGCCCCATGTATAGTGCGAACTGGGTGTAGCTCATCGCCCTCCGCCATCCAAAAAGCTGAAAGGTAATGGCGGTGCGGTTCTGCTCCCCCACCGCACTCCTGTCCGCCTCAAAAGAACTCACCACCTCCAATGTCGGGCGGCGGAACACTTCATGGTTTAGAGAGAAAATCTTGTCCCAGCCGCCAAATGATGTCATCTCTCGGACTCGGTCGGCGATGTTGAGCTGGATGAGGGTGTTCCAGTCGATAATGCGGGTCCGACCGAAGCGGCGAGAGGAGAGGCGGACATGTCGAAGTCTGTGGACCTCGTCTGTGAAGCGTGTCTCGGTGGATGACGACCCGGCCTCCGTCCGGCGCTTCTTTGATGCTGTAATCTTCCTCGGCATACCTGAAACTAAACACAGAACGTCAGTGCGGTTAAGCAAAAAAGATATGCAAAGATTTTTAAATAAAGGCCCTAAATTGCCCCTATACGCGGTTCCATACGGACTGACCGTGGTACGTATACGGGGACAGCCCCCTATACGAGTCCGTATGGGACTCCGTATGGCAGTCCGTATGGGCTCGGCTGCGAGCTAATCTTGGCCCCATTTCTACATTATTTCGCACCCAAACACTTCTAAAACATTCAACATTCATTCAATACAAGTTTCATCAGAAAATGGCACAAGAATCTACACACATTCATGTCATTCAAATGAAAAGTCGATTTCAAACAACCCTAGGTTTCCAAATCATGTCGCCAAAGCATATAATGTAGATTATGGGTGTTTAGCACATACCTAGGGATGATCAAGCCCTCAATTTGAGGAAGGGTAGACGCCGCGTCGCGAAGAGGAGGTGTAGGGTTGCTAGGGCAGGAGAGGGGGAAGGTGAGGAAGAGAGGGGTGAAAAGGGGGCTTTTTAAAGCACCCCACTCGTGCCTCTTTACGTCCCTATACGGACTCCTATACGGAGTCCATACGGGGTCGTATATAGCCCTGTCTAGGCATACGGACTGATCTCAGTCCGTATGAGACCCCGTATACACCTGGGCAGAGGCTTATACAGCCCTCCCAGGGTTCATTTACACTGTTCTCTTCGCACGGCTTGATAATAAGCAAGATATTACCCCTAATTGACAACATCCAGTATAAGAATGGAGAAAATTGGACAACAACGCTACTTCAACTTATTTCAAGCATCACTAGCTAATCAAAAGAAACGAAAATTGCCAAAAACCAAGAAAGAAAGTTCTAAAACTTGGGTTGCCTCCCAAGAAGCGCTTGTTTAACGTCACTAGCTTGACGTACCTCCAATTTACCTTATGGGGGCTCAAATACCTTGAAGCTTCCATCAGTCCTTTCCTTGAAGCATGACCCGAATAAACACTCTCCCAAACGCGCATAAATAGAGGAATCCTTTACTTTCATACACGAAAGTGCTCATTGGGGAAATGGAGGAGAAGGATGTGGCGGTTACCCGTGTTGTTGCACCTTCCTCCATCACTTCTTCATGGTCGGAATGGGCCTCCTTCTCTTCTTGGTCTTCTCTACTTTGGCGGTTCCCTTACTTGGCATAGCTAAATTCCCTGGACCTCTTACGTGATGTCCTCCCCTTCTTTCAACTCATCAAACTGGTCTATCATTAGGAGATCTTCCATACAAGCAGAGGTAAGCAGATCGATGTCGTCCACACTGTAGGATGTATCGTCTTGGGCCACGGTATGCTTCATTGCTTCGGGTATTTGGAAGGTCACCTCTTGATCCCCCACTCTCAATGCTAGCTTCCCTTGGGCATGATCTTCAAGTGCTTGGGCGGTAGCGAGGAATGGGCGCCCAAGGATGATGGGCACATCCACATTATCATCAACGTCAAAAAGAACAAAGTCGGCCGGGAACACAAACTCATTAATCTTGATAAGCACATCTTCGGCCAAGCCCTTGGGCCTCTTCACAGACCGGTCTGCCAGTTGAATTGTCATCCCTGTGGGCTTTGGATCATCAAGCCCCAGTTTCATGTATAAGCTATAGGGCATCACATTAATACTTGCTCCTGAATCCGCCAATGCTTTCTTGGTAATCCCCTCTCCAAAAGTACATGGGTCCTTGAGTTTCTTGGGCAAATCATGTTGCAAAACCGCCGAGCATTGAGCATTGAGAGTGACGGCACCCACTTCTTCCAACTTCTTCCTATTAGATAGGAGGTCCTTCATAAATTTTGCATACTTCGGCATTTGTGCTAGGACATCCACCAAGGGCAAATTAATTTGTAGTTACTTCATCATGCTTGTGAACTTTGCAAATTGGGCATCCTCCTTATCTTTTCTCAATCTTGCTGGATAAGGGACCCTTGGATGATATGGAGGGATGGGTGTGGCTTCTTCTTTGCTCCCTTCCTTTTCTTTGGAAGTGGGCGCGGGTGCCAGTGCATCCTGTCCACTTGAATTCTTCCTTTGTTACTCTCCAATCGGGGATTCGATCTCCTTACCACTTCTCAAAGTAATTGCCTTACATTGCTCACGTGGATTTGTCTCCGTGTTGCTAGGCAAGCTTCCTGCGGCCTCTCCGAAAGTGTCTTGGCCATTTAACCCATTTGGTTCTCCAAGCTCTACACAGTAACCTGTAGACTTCAGATAGCCGTTTGATTTTCTTGCACCATCTTCAACACCATCTCATCTAAGCTTAATTTTCTCTCTTGTGGCTTCGAGGATGTTGGAAGCCCTGGGATATTGCCCTCCACTAGGATTCCCATATGCCAACCCGGGTGGTTCCACTTGGGTGCATAGGCTCAGATTGCCCCCGATTGCCCTTGGTTGTTGTTCAAGTATTGCACTTGCTCCATGGTGAGGTTCTCCATGCTCATAATTGGGCAACTTGTTGTGTTATGCCCTCCACCACAAGTGTTACAAGAGGATACTGGAGATGAACTTGAGGGGCTACCGGTGGTCAATGCCTCAATCTTCCTTGTCAAAGTGTCCAACTTTTCTGCGAGAGCCACATCAATTGTATTGGGTTCGTTCACGGAGCCTACCAATTTGACTTGCTTTCCCCGAGTAGACCAATGGGCTTCATTGCTAGCCATATCTTCAAAAATTTTATCGGCATCATCGGGGTATTTATTCCCAAGAGAGCCCCCGGCGGCTGCATCAACCAAATGTCGGGTTGCATCATCCAACCCATGGTAGAAGGTCCGGACCTTAGCACAATCGTCCATCCCATGTTGAGGGCAACGCCGGAGTAAGTCCTTGTATCTCTCATAAGCTTCATAGAACGATTCATTGGGTCCTTGCTTGAAAGAAGAAATATCCAATCGAAGCTTTGCGGCTTTACTAGGTGGGAAGTACCGCCCAAGGAACTTGTCGAGCATTTCGGCCCATGTGCGAATGGATCCCGATGGAAGTGAAGTTAACCACCTGTAGGCCCCTTCTCTCAAGCTAAAGGGGAACAATCTCAATCTAATGGCGTCATCGGATGCCCCATTGATTTTGAACATGTTACAAATCTGAACAAACTTGGCAATATGTGCGTGAGGGTCTTCATCCGGCCTTCCATCAAACTGGGTTGTATTTTGGATCATAGTCATGGTGCTGGGCTTGATCTCGAAGTTGTTCATGTTCACATTAGGGGGGTGCACGCTAAATTCTTCCCCCGTATAGTGAGACCTCTCATATTCGGATAGTGTAAGCCGCCTCCCGGCCATGATCGGGATTTCTCTAACCTCCAAACTACCTTCGGTGGGTATGAAGTTCTCCGACCCCGAAGAGGGTCCGGGATTTAATTCCTCCACTTCTCTCAACCTTCTATGGAATGTTCGATCAATTTCACTGTCGGCTTTGACAAGACCCTTAGGGTTCTTTCGGGTCATACATCAACACCTCGCAATGAAGAATTGAGGAAAATTAGCAATCACGAGAGAATTAAACTGAAATTACAACTAAAATGCTAAGAGACACTGTGCAACCAAACAATTATTAAAACAAAGTAAAAACTGAAAGTAAACGACTAGATTAATAAACTCCTAGTTTTCCTAGTAATCCTAAATCTCCCCGGCAGCGGCGCCAAAAACTTGATGCGTTCTAACCGCAAGTGTACGGGTCGAATCAAGTAGTCAAGTGGACTATTGAAAAGTCGGGTATCGAATCCTCAGGGAGAAAGAAAATACTAGTACTAATTAATTGTCTATTACCTAGTCAATCAATTCGTGTTGATGATACTAAATCTAATTCTAAGGCTAATAAAGCAAATTAACAATTGCAATTGATCTTGAAGATGTCAATCGATGAAGGGGGATACTTGGGTGATTGAATCCCCTTTGGATTTCCTTAGATGTGGATAATGCTCTCTATGTTGAATCTTGGTGAATCATTGGCCAAGGGTTCCTAATACGATTTCATCCCCTCGCTCGAGGGTGATTACTCAACCTAGTACCCTCACTAGTTAAGTTCCAGGGAACCTATCTCTTGGAAGGACTAAGGGAATAAGACATTCAAAGGAGTAGCTCGCCTTAGAACCCGGGCTCCCGGTGTACTCCTAGTCCTCTCTATTGAACTTTGTCTACACGCGGGGAGTGCGCTCGCTTCTTCCCCCACATGGACTAGAGAAACCTCTCCGGGCTCTCGCAACGTAGAGAGGTTAATGCTTTCACTATACAATACATTCAATAGACCATGATGCATTCAACCAATCAATCAACATAGAAGAGACAATATCAATTAACCATAATCCAAAGGTTCATCAACACCCAAGTATCAAAAGTTTAGCTCTCCATCAATGGAGAGTTACAATCAATGTCAAAGAAGAAATCAAACACAAGAGTCATGAAGCAAACCCTTGTTGATGACCGTTTGTAGATTTCCCCTTTCTCTTTAGCCCTTACTTCTTCTCTCTAGCCCTCTTGAGCCTTCTCTTCTCTTCTTCAATCTCCTCCAAGATGATGGAGAAGATGATGATGGCTTCTCCCTCCTTGAAGCTTTGGCTCTAATCTCCCTCTAAGATGCCCCAAAACCCTCTTTTACATCTCTATTTATACCCCCCCTCTAGGGTTTTGGGTGTATTTCCCGACTTTGCCCTCGGTTCGGCCGAAATCGCAGCTGCAGTTTTACGATATACGACCCAGTATGTATTTCATACGACCCCGTATATCCCTTATACGGACCACCATACGGAGTGTTGTACGGAGTCGTATATCTCTCAGGTCCTCGTGTACGGGGTCCTGTCAGTCCGTTCATGAGTCCGTATGAATCTCCAGGTCCATACGGGTCCGTATGAGACTCCGTATGGACTTTCTTCCAGCTCCGTTTCGCTTACTTTGGCCCGCGTTTTCTCGAAAACGCTTCCTTTCTCTTGGGATTGCTGTTTTCTGCCCTGTTTACAAAAACAAAGCCTTTTTGAGCACCGGCGGGCCAATATTCCTCCAAAACATAAGATAATATGCATGAATTTCATGTATAATTGTGGCTCATTTGAACACTTATCATCATACCTCAAGCGTCTTGAACTCTTTTGGGACAACTGACCCTGACAGCCCCTCTGTGTCCGTTGAAGTGTCTGCCTCATCTCCAAGATCAGTCCTATGACCTCATATGTCAGTTCCATTTGTGCTCCGAGAAGATCGGGCACGTCCTTGTCAGGTTCTGTTACCTGAGGCGTCTCTTGGTCATGGGGGGCTTGTCCGTCATGCTCCCACTCCATGGCATCAGAGAGTGGGTGTACCTCCCCATTCTGTTCCAGTCCACTCGCCATGGTGACTTGTCAGATCCCTCAGAGTTCAGTTATAAATACATGTGTCTATACTACCCAGTCCCACACTCAGTCCAACCTATTTGATTAAGTCTCTAGGGCAACTAGGGTGTCGGTTATCAGCATTTTCTCTGATACCACTTTAATCTGTCATGCCTCGACCCGAATCCTGGGACCTCGAGCACGTGAACAGACCGGCCGTATTCAAGGAGAGACGAGCTCAACTCGAATACAAGGCCTAAATGTGAATCAGCAGATAAAAAATCATAATATAAATCAAAAATCTCAGAGTTCTACAACGGAAACAAATCAAAGGGGCTCAAAAGCCCTACAATAATCAAGGCCCTATTAGGGTCCTACAATATAAACATCTTTCTCTCAAAGGAAGAATGAGGACCCCGAACCTCAACAAGTCAACCCAACCCTTCGCACAGCTCCCGAGACCGAATCACCTCCCCCTCAGGACCTGAAACAAAAAGAAAGGAAGCAGATGCATGAGCTTTCGAAAGGAAAGCTCAGTAAGTACCTTGCAGAGATCTCAATGAAACCAAAACAACACATATGATATAAGTAAAGTCAAATATGAGCAAATCAAAGATCATCAATCCACCCAAACAGGGCCACGCCCCACACAAATCTAGCCTAGGAGTTTACCACAACATTGATAGGGCTCCTAACCACAAGATCTCAACAAAGTACTCCTAAGAGTTCACAAGTCATCTCCCTAGTCGGTTACCAGCCTAAGCCGACAACGACCCTCGGTCCACGGTTTAGTAGTGCTACTACCCAAAACATGGACGTACCTTGTCAGCGTATCATCCCACTGACGGGAAAACAAAGATTACCAGCGTTTTACCCCACTGGTGAGAAACAAAGATTACCAGTATTACCCCCACTGGCAGGAAACAAAGATTACGAGGATGGGAGAATCCTTGAAACGACATAGTTGGTGTATACCTACTCGGCCAGCGCACAAGCTCACGTGATTCCACGGCCACGTGCCGGTCAACAGGTAGGCACACTCAACACTCACAAGCATACCCTACAGGATGCTAACCTCTCAACAAGCATACACTAATATCGAAGTAGATATCCAAGGGAACAAAGTACGAGTGTATGCAATTATATCAAATTATGATATCAATGAAGCAATACCCCCAAAGGGGCATACAAGCATGCACGAGTATGGAATCAAACATCCAAGGCATGAAAGTAACGTGCACAAGCACGAAATCAGGAAAGCAATAACCGGTAAGGTATCAACAAAGCCAATAAAACACTCTGTAGAGTGGAAGCTAGGCCAAGTAACTTACCCGAGTATCAAAGATCAAACAATGATAAAGGTACTAGGCATAAATACTTACATGAAGTCATGTAATGGCAAAGCCAACAAAAACCCATAACAGGGTGGGAGCTAGGCAAAAGTACTTACCTCTCACTGGAACTCGAAGCCCTCCTAGTCACCTCTTGAAATGCCTCTTGGACTCCCCGAGAGTATCTAACAGATAGAGTTTCTATTAGAGTTAAAATTCTAATAAAACCCTATGTCTCTAGTTGAACATGCATGACTCTCGTTCTTGTTGGGCCTAAGCCCACTAACGGGTCTTAGAGACCACCTCTCGGGTTTCTGGTCCTTTTCCCCTGTTTTCATGTCTTTTAGTTGACTAAGTCCCTATCTTGGTCAAGCCTAGTCAACTTTACTCTACTTGTCTAGTCTAAACCCTACTTGGTCATCTCTTGTCATTTTATTCAAATTGGGCCCACTTGGTAAGCCCATTAAAACAACTTAGCTTTACCTTAGTCCTTTATAACCAAGGAAGGGCACTTTAGTCATTTGAGTAATTATGTCTCTAAGGTTTCAGGGCCTACTCTGTTACTGGAGTGGCCTAGGACTTAGTTTCCTCTACCAGAATCCATTGTTTTTACCCTTTATTTTATTATTATTACTTAATAATAAAATCTGTTTTAATGAGTTATTTGAGCCCAGGCCATCAAGCCAATGGATTCAATTCCCGTTTTGATTGGTCCATGATTTATCCTAGGTACTTTGGACTAATTAACTTGTCACATTAACTTGGTCTACCATGGTTAATTAGCCAAACTGATTCAACTAGACTAACCCAAGTCCTGTGACTAATCCAACTAGATCAATTAGTCTAACTCATTCTAGTTAATTAATTAAATTGATTTTGTCACACTATTAAAGTTATATAGAGTTATTTTAATTAATCATCCCTAAGTTACTGTTTTAACAATAACTTTTTAATTAATTTCCCCCTTTTTTTTTCTCTTCCAAAATAAATCCCATCTAGTATTCCAGCCTTCATATCTTCAATAAAGAAAAAGAGAAAATAAATAAATCACTGAAATTCACTAAAACCAAACCCAAGGAATTTTCTTATTTTAATTAAACTCCTTTCAAACTAAACCCAGCCCATTCTTCACAATAGACTCGGACCAAAAGCCCAACTAATCTCAAATCAGTTCATACTTTCCAATCAAGCATCCAGTCCTTGAATGAACAAGACCCAAACCCGATTCAACAACACCACCAAGTTCATTCTCAGCCACTCACTCACTTGCCTAGCACCTGCACACACTACACTAACAACTCTAATAGTTAACAAAAACCCTCTCAAACCTCCACATTTCCTCAAAAACATCACTTAAATCAGTGTCTCTATCACACTTTGAATCTCTTCAGAACCATCACTGATCAAACTCTTAAACCATTCCTAATGACCCACTTACTAAAATATCAGATCCCCAGGAACAAAATCAAGCACAACTATGCATACCAACTTCTCCAAATAAATCACATAAGCCTCCATTGCATTCTTGTTCTACCATGTTATGCCTTTATTAATTTTAACTTAATTCCAGAAGGTAATAAGTAATCACAACCTGAGAATACACATGTACAACTAAAACTTAATCTCACATGTGATAATAACCTTGCTTTTCCAACTATACTCAATCATGAACAACAACAGTCATAGAGAATCATCTTTCTCCCTTTTACAATCACCAACATGCACCCATTCAATAGACCAAAGAGTCTATCTTGCTTATTTATAGGAAAACCTTATCTCTAACATGTATTCATGGCTAGGCATGCAAAACTGGGCACCAAAAGAGCAGAAATTGGAATGGACTTACCGGCGATCAGCAGCCCACCGGTGTTCTCACGAACAGGCTCTGGTGACCCACGGTGCTCCAGCCGGTGGCGGGGAAACTCAGCGCCTTTCACTTAGCTCTCGTCCC
Source organism: Dioscorea zingiberensis (assembly GCA_026586065.1). Classification (NCBI taxonomy): domain Eukaryota; kingdom Viridiplantae; phylum Streptophyta; class Magnoliopsida; order Dioscoreales; family Dioscoreaceae; genus Dioscorea; species Dioscorea zingiberensis. The sequence goes on along the minus strand of CM048821.1, from coordinate 47,251,206 downwards.
TTCTGTTTACAGCCGCCAGAAGCCTCTCCCTTCCTCTTTGTCTCGGTTGGGCAGCGAGGTCTCCGATCTCAGACGTGGTGGTCCAGGTTCTCAAGACGCTTCCTCATATATATATATACTTGGCTTCGCATATGGAGATGGAAACGATGGGACTCCGAAGTTAATGGTAACGGGTGCGCTCATTGCCATTCCCGTTCGTGCGTTTCGGTGATCATGGAGACGAGGTAACTGGTGGTATGGCTTCGCTGGCATGGGAGAAGAAACACAGCACAAAGCCGCGGGATCAGATTCCAGTTCCTCCAAGTCTTAATGAAGCCGTCCGATCATCCGTTTAATTGACATCAACCAATCCCAACCGCTCGTTTTTCTCTCGGGCGTGCATTAATGTACTTTTGTTAAAGTGCCCCTGTGCTTTCTGATATTCATTCCCAGCTAAAATCCTGAGAGAAATGTCAATCTTCTTATTAATCCCTCAACCTCCTCGAATTCACTTATAGGTCCCGGACTGTGAGAGTGTGATAATCTCTTTCCAGTCCTTCAATTCAAATACGTTACTCCCTTCAATTCAAATGTGTTACTTCACGTGCTGCACTCCCACGTGCTTTAATCCAATTGGAGATTTCAACTCCATTAATGGAGGCCATCATCATGTTCATTCTATTTGATTTTATTTTGTTTTTAATTTTCTTATTAAATATCCAAAAGAATTCCTGAATCACATGGATATGTTTGATAAACTATACCCCACACACACACTCATATATATATATATATATATATATATATATATATATATATATGGACATGAATATCAGTACAATTTAGATATTATTTTATCACATGATTTGGCTAGCTAAGGCTAGTTTAATAGGGTAAAATATATATACATTTTACTATATATATATATATATCCCATAAATTCAAAATTGAGGAAAACTTCTTTAATTAACTAATTAATCAAAGAATAATTAGAAAATTTCTTTCTTTATTCCATTAAAAATTCAATTAACTCAAATCCTTGAGGACTTTCCTTTATTAACCAAAATTTTAAGGAGAATACTTTAGGAAAAATTTCCCTTAAAATCATGGATTTTACAAAGCATGAGAAGGGTTAACAATGATTGGTTGGCGGTTTGCAAGATAGGCCTGAGATCGGTGTTTGACTCACCTAAAGAGGCACAAAATTTAGGAGTGGCATTTCAAGAAGATGTGGTTGAATAACATGAAATTGATGTTAGTCTTATGAACGAGGAAGTTCAAAACCTGAATCATCCAAGTAGTGAAATTATAGAACTCGAGGAAGATGAAGATAGTGACATATCAAAAGAACCTGAATGGGAATCCTCGTCCGGGGACGAAATTGATAAGGAGGATAATGAAGATTACGAGGAAAGAAGTGATAGTGAATAGACTTATATAATACACTTTTTGGATCCTCGTAAGGGTATCTGTTTTTCTGTTTTGTGTACTTGAAAAGACAAGTCTGGTCTGTTCAGTTTTAAGACTTTCCATATTGAAGGCAATGCTTTTGACTCTACTGAATTGTTGTGGATGCTTTACCACATTAAAAATTACTGTGAATGATTTACCATATTAAGAATTTTTGTCAATATATCGTTAAGAATTGTTGTGAAATTTCATGCTATTCATTACATGACATGTTAGACAATTACTTTTTATACCTCTAGTTTCTTAAACTATAGTATATCATTTATGCATATATTTGTCAACCACATCATAAATTTAGTAAGTTTTTTTTTTGTGTACTTGTAGAAAATGTTGTGTGTTATTTCATAATGAGTTTCATGAAAAATAATAACATTCATTTTTTTGTTTCATTTTAGTCGATATGGCGCGAGGACAGGGCATTAGGGGTGGAGCTGGTCGTATGGTTGAAGGGAGGGGACGAGGTGCAAGACAAGATCCACTACCACCCACTCCGAGTGCATCACCACGTCTCTCCACTATTACACCACCAGAATGACAACCAGAGGTGATACGTTTGGTACAGGTTGAACCAGCAACTGCTTCAGCAAATGTTCCTTCTATGCCGTCTGAGGATGCGCATATTATTGGATTATCACAGCATAGTGATTCCCAAATACAAGCAAGTGTTAATGGGGAAGAATATCCAGTAACTGTTGACCCTCTAGGGAGAAATCGTCAACGGATCATAGTGGTTCGCGGGATGTGAGTATGCAAAAATACTTTATTTCTTTGTTTGTACATATTATTTTTTCCCAGTTTGGTTTTGTGTACTTGTTAATGCACATTCTTTTTTTCCAGTTTGACTCCATCAGCCGAATGCTCTCGCCGAATTCGATCCATATTTCAGGAGAGATTTGATGATGAGGGTGCTAGGTGGGTGTCAGTCTCAAATGAGACCAAAGATTTTTTACTTTGAGGAGTTCAAGGTAAGCCTATAAGTTGCTATTAGTAAATTATGATTGTCTTGTGTGTGAACTTGGTTGTATCATTAAACATTATTTTTTATTCTGCAGAAGCACTTTTACTGGGATTCGCCAATTGACCACCTGGTCAAAGAGGCTTGGCTGTCAAAGACATCTGCACGGTATGGGGATATGATTTGTAAATTGAAGTTGAAGCCTAACCGACCAATATATGTTCCTGAATCGGTTTGGATGAAGTGGAAAGAAACATATGGAGGGACCCTGAAGTTGTGCGCATTTCCCAGCAAAATATGAAAAATAGACGCAGTGGAGTTGATGATAGCTTGTGTCCCTCTACCCACAACGGAGGCTCCATCTCCCACGTTGAGCATTGGAAGAAATTGGTAAGTTTTTGTATATGGGTTAAATTTTATAAATTCATCTTGAGTTGTGTATTCTTAGTATTAGTATATTTTGTTCAATTGACCTATATCAATGTTGTTTTCTAGGAGCAACAATATAACCGTCCCCAGACATGCTTTGAGGTTTTTAGGCGCACACACAAGAAGACGGGGGATGGTGAAACATTTACGAGTGACAAAGCTCATACCGTTCATGTGAGTTGTAATTTCTTTTAGATGAAACATTTTTTTTAAGTGTATGGTTGTATCAGATTAAGTGATTATTAATGTTAGTTACTATTTGATGCTTGATATACTTACTATAGTATCATTGATCTTGTTGTTTGATTTGCATTCTTCTCTTAGGATCGATACATCGCTTTGGTGGAGGAGAGAAACAGTTCGTGGGGGACGATGGACGAAAATCAATTATATTATGAGGCTGCAGGTGGGACAAAGAAGAAGAAGGTCTTTGGTACGGGAAATCAGGCGAGCTACTATTATGATGATGCATCCTCTTCGGCATGTCATGCATCTAAGGCACACAATATTAGAGAGGTCAACCAGCAAGTGCAAGCTGCTATCTCATCCATAAAGCAAAGGATGGATGATATGGTTAATGAGAGGATGCAGCGACGAGAGATGGAGATTCGGGCATCTGTTATAGAGGAGATTCGGGCATCTGTTACAGAGGAGATTCGGGCATCTTTTACAGAGGCGATGCAGGCATCTGTTACAGAGGAGATGCAGGAGATGCGGGAAATGCAACATAGAACAGATGCAACAGATGTTAGGTAGCCGCCAAGTACCTCAACCTTCTGATCGCGTCTTCAACTCACCGTCTGGTGGGACCTGAGGAGAAACCTACAAAGTGTTGCCCAATAATCTTTTGTCAGTCTACATATTTGCTATTTTTGTTTCAAGACATTTTTGCATTTCTTGAGGTAATATTTTTTATTCACCATGGAATTACTACAAAGAAAACTAACTTTAGTAGTAAGCATAATTTCAACCATTATTGTCAAGACATTTTGCTTCCTTAGTGCATCTCTTAACTTTTAATTCATCTTGTGTATAGAAGTATAAGATAACATATATCTTTATTAATCTCTTCCTAATTATTTGTTCATTGAAACATCTATTTATAATTTTTGTATCACAAAGTTGTCTTTCTTTGGAAAAGTTTAGTTCTGATTAGCTTCAAAGCTTCATTTGAAGTCAAGGAGTAAGGAGATATTCATAGAAGATTTGGTTAGTTGTTTTTGTTTTTATTATTTTAAGCCAAGGAGGAACTTTGTTGTGTAGTGTAATTATACTAAAAGCACTTAAACTTGTGAAGATTCATAATCACTATTAAAATCTCATTTATGAATTGATGGAAACAATATGGAGGACAACGAAAACACTTTATTGTAGAAAAAAATTTATGTAGTGCAAACCCTAAGGAATTATCATGGCTTGCTTTTAGTGTGGCCTTTTTGGAATATAGTGTATAGCTTTCCTTGTTTTCCTTGAGTCATAGTTCAGGAAGTTGCTTCTTTTTTTTTATCTGATACATTTAGATATGTTTTTATTTTTTTTTTGGTTGTAAGGGGTATCTTTACTAGGATACGATGCGCATGAGAATGACTAGGTACTGAATTTTCATTTGCCTAAGAAACAATAAGATTTATGACATTAGGATAAATAATAAACTTGATGATGATCTTGTCTTAGATTCCTATTAGTGGATCCCAAGAAGCAAAATTGCTTGTAAGTCACTATTTCTTTTGTTTTGTATGTTAATTAGAGGGACTGTAATTTATCAATAGACACTGTAATTTATCATATTGACAATAGGAGACACAAATCTATCATATTACACTGTAATTTCTGTCCATTATACATGAGATTTATCAATATTCAATTTACTGAAATTTGACTACTTTACTATACTGACTTTGAAGAAATCCATCTCAAATTAATGTCATCATATATTTCTAAGTGAAAGAGAGGAATAATTTTATGAACTTTTGATCTAATATGAATTCATTTGAAGTTCAATTATGAGGTAAATGAAACTTTTAAGAACCATTTGCACTGACCTTTTAAGTCCACAATTTTAATTTATTCAGCTTCTTACTTTAATCATTCTAGCTGATGAGTTTTTTTTATTTATTTATTATTTATTTTTTGTATATAGGGAACTTAAACACGAGGGCTGGAGAAGTTAAACATAGTTTGATTTAACAACACTTTAGCTGTATTATCTAAGGTAATTCTTGCTTTTGTGGTCATTCCCCCAAAGCTTAAAGCTTTTCTGGTTCATATGTTTATATTCTGGAGCATGTATTGAAATTTCATAGGTTGTTTGGCATATTACTGAGGAGACCCTCAAGATATTAAAAGCATCATCACGATTTGCAGGTAATTTATGATTGGTTGATGAAAGATGGGTTTTTTTTGTTGTTGTTTCCATTTCTTGTGTAGGAAAAAAATATTTCTTTCTATTTTCAGGAGCAAATGCAAAAGATGTTAGAGACCACTGCCTTGTCCTAATTTCACGCCGCCCACTCACCATCTGATAGAACTTGAGAGACTATCATGTTGATATTCTTATTTTGTATTTCTTTATATATTTTGTCTATTGTGATGTGCATCTTATAACAAATGTATATATATATATATATATATATATATATATATATATATATATATTGTCTCTATATTACGTTGTGCACCTTGTAACATCTTAGTAGATCAATGTGTTAAATATATTCTATATGTAAATTGTGTATTATGCTTGTATTACAAGTGAGCGATAATATTGTCTATTATGAATCTACAGGTGGTATTTAAAATTGTATTATAGTGGACCAATAAATAAAAATATATATCAGGCAAAACTGTAATTATTAGCGAGGGAATAGCTAGGGAATAGTGAGGGAATCAGTTTTTAACAATTTTGCTATGACAGATAAGCCCCAGCTAAATAGCTAGTGAAAATCCCGAATAACTAGGGAATAGCGAGGGAATAATTTTTAAAAAATTAGCTATGACAGATTAGCCCTAGCTAAATTGCTAGTGAAAATTACTAGCTAAGTCCTCGCCAATGGGGAAAATTCAGCGAGAGCATATAGCTAGAGAATAGCGAGGGAATGTATACTCTCGCTAAATAACTACAGCAAAATCCCTTGCTAAATACTAGCAAATTATCAAAAAAAAAAAGGGGTTATGGCGAGGAGAGTTTAGCGAGGAATAGCGAGGAAATGGAAATCCCTTGCTAAATGGCTAGAGATTCTGGCCGTTGCTATTCCCTCGCGAAATGTCTAAATATTTGCTAGGATCAAATTAGCGACGAATAAGTTTCCCTCGCTATTCCCTAGCTAAAGTATGAACCTGGGGATTCATACGGACTCACGAACGGACTGACAAGACCCCGTACACGAGGACCTGAGAGATATACGACCCCGTACGATAGTCCGTATAGGTGTCCGTATAAGGTATGTACGGGGTCGTATGAAACACATACTGGGTCATATATCGTAAAACTACAGCTGCGATTTCGGCCAAATCGAGGGTAAAGTCGGGAAATACACCCAAAACCCTAGAGACGGGTATAAATAGAGATGTAAAAGAGGGTTTTGGGGCATCTTGGAGGAGATTGATGTAGAGAAGGCTCAAGAGGGCTAAAGAGGAGAAGAAGGGGCTAGAGAGAAAGAGGAAATCCACAAACGGTCATCATCAAGGGTTTGTTTCATGAATCTTGTGTTTGATTTCTCCTTTGACATTGATTGTAACTCTCCATTGATGGAGAGCTAAACTTTTGATACTTGGGTGTTGATGAACCTTTGGATTATGGTTAATTGATATTGTCTCTTCTATGTTGATTGCTTGGTTGAATGCATTAAGGTCTATTGAATGTATTGTATGGTGAAAGTATTAACCCCTCTACGTTGCGAGAGTCCGGAGAGGTTTCTCTAGTCCATGTGGGGGAAGGAGCGAGCGCACTCCCCGCGTGTAGACAAACTTCAATAGAGAGGGCTAGGAGTATACCGGGAGCCCGGGTACTAAGGCGAGCAACTCCTTTAGATGTCTTATTTCCTTAGTCCTTCCAAGAGATAGGTTCCCTAGAACTTAACTAGTGAGGGTACTAGGTTGAGTAATCACCCTCGAGCGAGGGGATGAAATCGTATTAGGAACCTTTGGCCAATGATTCACCAAAATTCAACATAGAGAGCATTATCCACATCTAAGAAAATCCAAAGGGGATTCAATCACCCAAGTATCCCCTTTCATCGATTGACATCTTCAAGATCAATTGTACTTGTTAATTTGCTTCATTAGCTTTAGAATTAGATTTAGTATCATCAACCCGAATTGATTGACTAGATAATAGACAATTAATTAGTACTAGTATTTTCTTTCTCCCTGAGGATTCGATACCCGACTTTTCAATAGTCCACTTTACTACTTGATCCGACCCGCATAATTTGCGGTTAGAACGCATCAAGTTTTTGGCGCCGTTGCCGGGGAGATTTAGGACTACTAGGAAAACTAGGAGTTTATTAATCTAGTCGTTTACTTTCAGTTGTACTTTGTTTTAATAATTGTTTGGTCGCACAGTGTCTTTTAGTATCTTAGTTGTTATTTCAGTTTAATTCTCTCGTGATTGCTAATTTTCCTCAATTCTTCATTGCGAGGTGTTGATGTATGACCCGAAAGAACCCTAAGGGCCTTGTCAAAGCCGACAGTGAAATTGATCGAACATTCCATAGAAGGTTGAGAGAAGTGGAGGAATTAAATCCCGGACCCTCTTCGGGGTCGGAGAACTTCATACCCACCGAAGGTAGTTTGGAGGTTAGAGAAATTCCGATCATGGCCGGAAGGCGGCTTACACTATCCGAATATGAGAGGTCTCACTATACGGGGGAAGAATTCAGCGTGCACCCCCCTAATGTGAACATGAATAACTTCGAGATCAAGCCTAGCACCATGACTATGATCCAGAATACAGCCCAATTTGATGGAAGGCCAGATGAAGACCCTCACGCTCATATCGCCAAGTTTGTTCAGATTTGCAACATGTTCAAGATCAATGGGGCATCTGATGACTCCTTTAGATTGAGATTGTTTCCCTTTAGCTTGAGAGAAGGAGCCTATAGGTGGTTAACTTAACTTCCATCGGGATCCATTCGCACATGGGCTGAAATGCTCGACAAGTTCCTTGGGAGGTACTTCCCACCTAGTAAAGCCGCAAAGCTTCGATTGGATATTTCTTCTTTCAAGCAAGGACCCAGTGAATCGTTCTATGAAGCTTATGAGAGATACAAGGACTTACTCCGGCGTTGCCCTCAACATGGGTTGGACGATTGTGCTAAGGTCCGAACCTTCTACCATGGATTGGATGATGCAACCCGACATTTGGTTGATGCAGCCGCCGGGGGCTCTCTTGGAAATAAATATCCCGATGACGCCGAGAAAATTTTTGAAGATATGGCTAGCAATGAAGCCCATTGGTCTACTCGGGGGAAGCAAGTCAAATTGGTGGGCTCCATGAATGAACCTAACGCAATTGATGTAGCTCTCGCGGAGAAGTTGGACTCCTTGACGAGGAAAATTGAGGCATTGACCACCGGTAGCCCCTCAAGTTCGTCGCCGGTATCATCTTGCAATACTTGTGGTGGAGGGCATAACACAACAAGTTGCCCAATTATGAGCATGGAAAATCTCACCATGGAGCAAGTGCAATACTTGAACAACAACCAAGGGCAATCGGGGGGGCAATATAGAGCTTATGCACCTAAGTGGAACCACCCCGGGTTGGCATATGGGAACCCTAGTGGAGGGCAATATCCGCCGGGCTTCCAACATCCTCCGAAGCCACAAGAGAGAAAATCAAGATTAGATGAAATGGTGTTGAAAATTGTGCAAGATAATCAAGCAACCATTCGAAGTCTACATGTTACTGTGCAGAACTTGGAAAATCAAATGGGCCAAATGGCCAAGACACTTTCGGAGAGGCCGCATGGAAGCTTGCCTAGCAACACGGAGACAAACCCGCGAGAACAATGTAAGGCAATCACTTTGAGGAGTGGCAAAGAGATCGAACCCCCGATTGGAGAGCAACAAAGGAAGAATTCAAGTGGAAAGGATGCAGCTGTACCCGCGCCCACTTCCAAGGAAGAGGAAGGGAGCAAAGAAGAAGCCACACTTATTCCTCCGTATCATCCAAAGATCCCTTATCCAGCAAGATTGAGAAAAGATAAGGAGGATGCCCAATTTGCAAAGTTCACAAGCATGATGAAGCAACTACAAATTAATTTGCCCTTGGTGGATGTCCTAGCACAAATGCCGAAATATGCAAAATTTATGAAGGACCTCCTATCTAATAGGAAGAAGTTGGAAGAAGTGGGTGCCGTCACTCTCAATGCTCAATGCTCGGCGGTTTTGCAACACGATTTGCCCAAGAAACTCAAGGACCCAGGTAGCTTTGTTGTCCCATGTACCTTGGAGAGGGGATTACCAAGAAAGCATTGGCGGATTCAGGAGCAAGTATTAATGTGATGCCCTATAGCTTATACATGAAACTGGGGCTTGATGAACCAAAGCCCACGGGGATGACAATTCAACTAGCGTAATTTGGCCCGTGAAGAGGCCAAAGGAGGGCTTGGCGAAGATGTCCTCATCCAGATTAATGCGTTCGTGTTCCCGGCCTATTTTGTTCTTTTTGATTTCGATGATAATGTGGATGTGCCCATCATCCTTGGGCGCCCATTCCTTGCTACCGCCCAAGCACTTGAAGATCATGCCCAAGGGAAGCTAGCATTGAGAGTGGGGGATCAAGAGGTGACCTTCCAAATACCCGAGGCAATGAGGCACACCGTGGCCCAAGACGATACATCCTACAGTGTGGACGACATCGACCTGCTTACCTCCGCTTGTATGGAAGATCTCCTAATGATAGACCAGCTGCACGATGAGTTGAATGAAGGGGAAGACATCTCAGAAGAGGTCCGGGGGAATTCAGCTATGCCAAGGAATGGAAACCGGGCCAAAGCTGAGAAGACCAAGAAGAGAAGGAGGCCCATTCCGACCGTGAAGAAGTGCTGGAGGAGAGTGCAACAGCACGGGGTAACTGCCACATCTTTCTCCTCCACTTCCCCCATCGAGCACTCAGGTATGAAAGTAAAAGATTCTTCTATTTATGCGCGTTTGGGTGAGTGTTTGTTCGGGTCATGCTTCAAGGGAAAGGCGGAGGGGAGCTTCAAGGTATTTGAGCCCCCATAAGGTAAATTGGAGGTACGTCAAGCTAGTGACGCTAAACGAGCGCTTCTTGGGGGCAACCCAAGTTTTGGATCTTTCTTTCTTGGTTTTCGGCAATTTTTCTTTCTTTTGATTAGCTAGTAATACTTGAAATAAGTTGAAGAAGTGCTTTTGTCCAATTCTCTCCATTTTTTATGTTGGATGTGTCAACTAGAGGTAATATCTTGCTTATTATCAGGCCGCGCAAGGAGAACGGTGTGAATGAACCCTGGGAGGGCTGTATAAGCCTCTGCCCAGGCGTATACGGGGTCTCATACGGACTGAGAGCAGTCCGTATGCCTAGACAGGGTTATATACGACCCCGTATGGACACCGTATAGGAGTCCGTATAGGGTCGTAAAGAGGCACGAGTGAGGGGCGCTTTAAAAGGCCCCCTTTCACCCATCTCTTTCTCACTTTCTCCCTCTCGTGCCCTAGCGACCCCACACCCTCTCTTTGCGACGCGGCGTCTATTCTTCCTCAAATTGAGGGCTTGATCATCCCTAGGTATGTGCTAAGCGCCCATAATCTACATTGTATGCTTTGGCGACATGATTTAGAAACCTAGGGTTGTATGAAATCGACTTTTCATGTGGAAGACGTGAATGTGTGATATTCTTGTGCCATTGTTTGATAAAACTTGTATTGGATGAATGTTGAATGTTTTAGAAGTGTTTGGATGCGAGATAATGTAGAAATGGGGCCAAGATTCGTCGCGGCCGCCCACAAGCTCGCGGCCGAGTCCATACGGACTCCCATACGGAGTCCCATACGGACTCGTATAGGGGACTGCCCCCGTATACGGACAACGGTCAGTCCGTATGGAACCCCGTATAGGGGCGATTTTGGGCATTTACGTGAAAATTTTGGCATACTCTTTTGCCTCATCGGCACTGACGTTCCTTGTTTAGTTTCAGATATGCCGAGGAAAATTACAGCATCAAAGAAGCGCCGGACGGGGGCCGGGTCATCATCCACCGAGACACACTTCACGGACGAGGTCCACAGCCTTAGACATGTCCGTCTCTCTTCCCGCCGCTTCGGTCGGACCCGCGTCATCGATTGGGACACCCTCATCCAGCTTAACATCGCCGACCGAGTCCGAGAGATGATATCCTTCGGCGGCTGGGACAGGATCTTCTCTCTTAGCCATGAGGTTTTCCGCCGCCCGACATTAGAGGTGCTGAGCTCTTTCGAGGCGGACAGGAGTGCGGTGGGGGAGCAGAACCGCACCGCCATTACCTTTCAGCTTTTTGGACGGCGGAGGGCGATGAGCTACACCCAGTTCGCGCTGTACATGGGGCTCTATGACCGTGACTACACCTTCACACGAGAGTACGCCGAGCTGCTCACGGCCTTCCCCGAGCGCACCATCTCCTCAGCGAGTTTCTGGATTCGGCTAGGCGGGCGCCATGACAGTTACAAGGCGTCTTTCATGATGGACCCGATGCACCGCTACCTACATGCCCTCATCAGCCGCACCATCGCAGCCCGTAGTGATAACTGCGGGGTCGTCATAGTCACTGACCGCCTATTTCTCTACAGCCTCATTGAGCGAGTTCCGATACACTTGGGGTACGTGCTCGCAGATTATTTGGCGCATCAGGGGCAGAACACCCGACTCACCGATATCCACGCCGGCCCCTACATCACACGGCTCATCATGGGCATGGGTCTCGAGGCTGAGTTGGAGGGGGAGCAAAGACTCGCAGCTAGTATCCCCATCGACATGATGCTCCTCGCGCATGCATTGGACTGGTGCGGCGAGCCGGCGGACGCTACACTTTGGTTGGCCAGGCTTCAGATAGTTCGGAGGAGGAGGGATCTGACTCCGATGATTCAGACGCGGCCGACCCCTCAGCGCAGCTACCCCCAGCACCCGGTGGACCTTCGGCGCCCAGGAGCCGTTACATGAGGTTAGAGGAGCAGATGACCGAGATGAGAGCTGTCCAGGACACGATTTTAGCGGAGCAGCGACGGCTCGGGGAGCAGTTTTCTGAGCTCTCGCTCTTCATCCGCGGACACGCCGCATTTGCACCTCCTCCACCTCCAGCACCAGTAGATGACGAGCCAGCACGGGACACTTGACGCATTACTTTTCTATTTCATTTATCTTCATCTGGAACTTTATTACTTGCACTTGTTGTTATTTACCTTAGCGCATCATGACACCGAGTAAAAGCATCGCCCTGCCACCCTATGTATTGCTTTCATTATGTGGATTTTCGTGTTTTGCATGCTATTGGGTTTGATTCTTATCTCTATGTTCGCAGAGTCAACATGGGATTCACGACCCTCGATAATCAAGCAGCCCTCCGCTCCCACAAACAACACTCGGCAGCTAATTAGGGGAGTTTCGTTCAACTTTTTCCACTAATTCCTTGCACTGAATTTAACTTTCATGCCTTGAGGACAATGCAAACTTCTAGAGTGTGGGTGGGTGGCTACCTAGCTCCTTTTAGGGTTATTGCAAACTTTTAAGTGTGGAGATAGGTAGCCATCATGATCATTTATTGTCGATATTTTTGTGATAATTATGTCGGATATGCATGACAACCTGGGCGATAGATAAATGTGACATGAATCTCTTCTCTAAGCACACCATCATATGCTAAATTTTGAAATTTTCCCGTTGAAACACCATGGGCATGTAGAGACCATCCTTGTGACAATTATGACTGTGAAAGACAATAGATAACCCATTGCCATGTTCTTTCGACTTTAATAGTTAAGTATTGTTTTGATTGGCTCCAAGAAATTTCGTGGCATTAGTTCAAATTTATTAACCCCTCATAATATACATAGTGGACAAGTACAATGAAAATAAAATAGTTTTGCACAATAGTTGTCAATTAATAAAGACAATGTTCCGCTGCTTGTCGAGACAAAGTAGGTTGGGGTCCCGGCTCCTAATCAGAGTGTTCCTCAATTTGAAAAGTCACTACTTAGCATGAACACCCATGGGTAGAGTTGTAACCACCCAAGTAGCTAAGGGTTCTGGTGCTTGATAAGCATGGATCCTCTGCAAAAGGGATGATCTACACTCTACCTTGATCTTTAGTACGGGAAAGTCGGATCCAATAGGGATGCCCTACCCGAAAAAAAAAAAAAATCCTAGTCTCTTGCAAACTTGTCCATCATTCATCTAATAGGGGGATAATTCTTTTGATCTTAGAGCCTCAAGGACTTTCTAGAGTCCATTGAGTGCATGCTTGTCTTGTTAAGACTTTAGAACATGTCATGTGGAGTGAATAAGCTTTGTCTAGAGCTATATCGAAATATCACGGGATCAATCTAAGCCTTGGTGTGGAAACAGGAGAACATATTGTGATGGTGAACTTGGAATAGAATTCATGTATAATTCTTATAGCCCAAGGTTGAACACTTATCTTCTTTTGTTGATTTCTTTTTTTTGCTTGGGGACAAGAAAACCTCTAAGTGTGGAGATATGTGATAAGTGTTCAAATGAGCATCATTTATATATAAAATTCATGCATATTATCTTATGTTTTGGAGGAATGTTGGCCCGCCGGTGCTTAAAAAGGCTTTTTTTTTTGTAAACAGGGAAGAAAACAGCCATCTTGAGAGAAAGGAAGCGTTTTCGAGAGAATGCGGGCCAAAGTAAGCCAAACGGAGCTGGAAGAAAGTCCATACGGAGTCACATACGGACCCGTATGAACCTGGGGATTCATACGGACTCACGAATGGACTGACAAGACCCCGTACACGAGGACCTGAGAGATATACGACCCCCGCATTTATAGTCCCGTATAGGTGTCCGTGATAAGGTATGTATGCGAGGGTCGTATGAAACACATATCTTGGAGTCGTATATATCGTAAAGCTACGCGATTTCGGCCGAATCGAGGGTAAAGTTGGGAAATACACCCAAAACCCTAGAGAGGGGTATAAATAGAGATGTAAAAGAGGGTTTTGGGGCATCTTGGAGGAGATTGAAGTAGAGAAGGCTCAAGAGGGCTAAAGAGGAGAAGAATGGGCTAGAGAGAAAGAGGAAATCCACAAACGGTCATCATCAAGTGTTTGTTTCATGAATCTTGTGTTTGATTTCTCCTTTGACATTGATTGTAACTCTCCATTGATGGAGAGCTAAACTTTGATACTTGGGTGTTGATGAACCTTTGGATTATGGTTAATTGATATTGTCTCTTCTATGTTGATTGCTTGGTTGAATGCATTAAGGTCTATTGAATGTATTGTATGGTGAAAGTATTAACCCCTCTACGTTGCGAGAGCCCGGAGAGGTTTCTCTAGTCCATGTGGGGGAAGGAGCGAGAGCACTCCCCGCGTGTAGACAAACATCAATAGAGAGGGCTAGGAGTACACCGGGAGCCCAGGTACTAAGGCGAGCAACTCCTTTAGATGTCTTATTCCCTTAGTCCTCCCAAGAGATAGGTTCCCTAGACTTAACTAGTGAGGGTACTAGGTTGAGTAATCACCCTCGAGCGAGGGGATGAAATCGTATTAGGAACCTTTGGCCAATGATTCACCAAAATTCAACATAGAGAGCATTATCCACATCTAAGGAAATCCAAAGGGGATTCAATCACCCAAGTATCCCCTTTCATCGATTGACATCTTCAAGATCAATTGCACTTGTTAATTTACTTCATTAGCTTTAGAATTAGATTTAGTATCATCAACCCGAATTGATTGACTAGATAATAGACAATTAATTAGTACTAGTATTTTCTTTCTCCCTGAGGATTCGATACCCGACTTTTTAATAGTCCACTTTACTACTTGATCCGACCCGTACACTTGCGGTTAGAACGCATCAACCCACAGAGACCTACACCACTAATCAAAGTAATAAGTAATAAAGTAGACTATCAAAGTTAGATGTAGAACCTATAGAGACCTATACCACTAATCATATCTAATTATCTGCTACCCAGCCAATTCAAAGGTTGTTGGTTTTCTAATCTAATTACTGGAATGGAAACTGGCTTATGAACACTTGATAAAAATAGTGATAACAACCAATCAAAGAAGAGAGATACTCGGGCAATGAATCCCCTCTGGATATTTATAGATTGGGGCAAATATGGATTTCATATTGATGAATGTGAGGTATGGACCAAGAATTCCTACAACGCTTTCATGCCCTCTTTCGAGGCACGTTACTAATCTACGCTCGTGAGTAGTTCTAGGGAACACACAATCATGGAAAAGTTGTGGGAATAATTAATTTTAAAGGGTCCCTTTCTTAAACAACCGATCTCTCGACATGTTCACTACTCCCACCTATTGAAGTAGATCTAGGGTTATATAGAGTGAGCGTTATTGTCTACACCTTCTATAGATCTAGATTGACACTTAGGGCTGTAGCAACATAAAGCATTAATACCATACAATACGTTTAATAGGTTCTCAAACATTAAATCATTCATTCAATTATAGAAATCCACACAAGCAAAATTAAACATTAATCCGAAGGTTCATCATGCCAAAGAACCTAACAAGTTAGTTCCCTATTAAAGGGGAACACAAATCCAATAAAATCTCAAAGGAAAAGATAAGAAATATAATAAGAAACACTCTTCCCTCCACCGTTGGCGATAACCGTTAGCGATGACCGTTGACGATAATCGTTGGAGCCTCCAAGAGGATGATGATATTCAAGGTTCTAAAATCCCCTTTTCTAAACCCTAAATAATCTATTCGGAGGGTTCAGGTTAATCCACCTGATTACTAACTGAATCAGTCAAATCCGGACTCAAATGTACATAAGATTGGGTTAACTCGCGTCTGAACGCAAGGCATACTGGTGCTCTTACGGGCGTATGCACACCCATAAGCCTTTGACCAGGTTACACGGTTGATGATACGGTCGTGTGGTTGCCTGTGTAGCTCTCTGTATGTTGGAGAGGAGTGTGCTCAGAGTCTTCATACGGGTGCTTACGGCCGTAAGCGTGCCCATAGCTTTACCTCATACAGGCTCTTATGGCCGTAAGCTAACCCGTATGGCTTCAAAGAAATTGAGATCAGCTTCGATTTGATCTGTGTTGCTTCTATTTCGCTCTCGAAGCTCTCTGGTGCCCTAAAAATAAGAATTAATACTAATTAAGTATCAACGGGCAAGAGTTACTCGAAATCTCATGAATAGTGTACAAGGAATTGATATAAAAACATGATCAATTGATTTCTTATCAACAGTTCCAATGAAATCATATGATGAAACCTTACAATACAGTCATGATTACCTGATGGAGTTTTTGAATAAGTAGAAGGAAGTCACTTCATCACCCGGGGGGCTAGTTGAAGGTGATGACCCCGATCAAAGGAATGTGACCATGAATGTTGATCTCATACAGGATTCAAGGCATGATATTGCACCCTCAGATCTGGAAGAAGAATCCACGTCATCATCGAGCGCAGGTGGAGGAATTAGATGAGAATATGAGAAAGCTAAGGCCCTCAGGGAAAGAGCCTCCGCACTCATAAAATCCTTATGGAAGATGACTACAAATCCTCCATTCAGCCTCAAAGGAGGCTAAACCCAAATATGCGGGAAGTTGTCAAGGTAGAGGTGCTGAAGCTCTTGGAAGTTGGAGTTATATATCCTATCTAGGACAATGCATGGGTGAGCCCAGTTCAAGTGGTACCAAAGAAAAGGGGGATGAGGGTGGTAATAAATGAGAAGAATGAATTGATTCCTACGAGAAAAGTCACAGGTTGGAGAGTGTGTATTGACTACAGGAAGTTGAATGATGCCAAAAGGAAGGATTACTTTCTATTACCGTTCATTGATCAAATACTTGAAATGTTAGCCGGGCATTCTTATTATTATTTCTTAGACGGGTTTTCGAGATAGTTTCAAATTCCTATCGCCCTCGAAGACCACGAGAAAACCACATTCACCTGCCCGTATGGCACATTCGCCTAGCGTCCCAGGCCCTTTAGACTTTGCAATGCTCCAACCGCCTTTTAACGATGCATGCTAGCTACTTTTGAGGACTTTTTGGAGAACATTATGGAGGTGTTCATGGATGACTTCTTAGTCTTTGGGGATTCATTTGATTTTTGTCTCGCAAACCTGGAAAAGGTGTTGGCCCGATGTGAGGAAACCAATTTAGTGTTCAGTTGGGAAAAAAGTCATTTCATGGTACAAGAGGTTATTGTATTGACTAAGATTTCAAGCAAGGGTATCGAGGTAGACAAGGCAGGTTGACACTATCGAGAAATTATCCGCGCCCACTTTAGTGAAAGCCATTAGAAGCTTTGTGGGGCATGCCGGGTTCTACAAGCGGTTCATAAAAGATTTATCCAAAATCGCCAAGCCATTAACCATGTTGCTAGAAAAGGATGCCCTGTTCGATTTTTATAAAGAATGTCTAACTGCTTTCACTATCTTGAAGAAGAAGCTTATGCAAGCTCCGATCATGACCATACTGGATTAGAATCTCCCATTTGAACTCATGTGTGATGCAAGTGATTATGCAGTCGGGGCAGTCTTGGGGCAATGAAAAAACAGGAATTTCCAACTAATTTTTTATCCTAGCAAGACTCTAACCAAAGCCCACGAAAAGTATACTACCACCAAGAAGGAGCTCCTTGCCATAGTCTTTGCTTTTGATAAGTTCCGCCCGTACAAGGTGCTCTCTAAAGTCGTAGTCTACACTGATCATTCAGCGTTGCACTATCTCTTAACTAAACTAGATGCTAAACCATGATTGATTTGTTGGGTACTTCTGTTATAAGAATTTGACTTTGAGATAAAGGACAAACAGGGTGCAGAGAACACAGCCGGTGATTACTTATCCCAGTTCAAAAACCTAAGTAGAGACCTGTTAAATGAAAAGGATATCAAGGAAGAATTCCTCGTAGAGCGCCTCTACCATTTACAAGTGGTAATGGAGCAAATGCAGGTCATCAATGAGGAAAGGAAACCCCTTGGTTCGTCGACATTGCAAATTATCTAGTTGTCGGGTCCCTTCCCGCATCTTATGACTACTCACGGAAAAAGAAATTCTTCGTTGAGTTAAAATACTATACATGGGATGATCCTGATGCAATACAACCGCAAGTGTACGGGTCGTCACAAGTAATAAAGTGGACGTAAAAGTCGGGTTATTGATCCACAGGGAGATGGAAGTACTAGTACCCACTATTCTTCTACTATTTAGTCAATCCAAAGGTGGGTAGTTATACTAATTCTAAACTAATCAAATTGAAAACAAAAACAAGGGAATCGAGTTGCTCTTAGGGCCAAACAATCATAAAGGGGGGATTCTTGGCCAATTGAATCCCCCTTGGACTTCTAAAAGATGAATGTTATTTTCTATCTCGACACTAGGTTAATTCTTGGCCAAGGGTTCCTATCGTGCTTTCACTTCCTCATCCCGAGGTGAGTTACTAATCATGGTATCCTTACCGATTATGTTCTCGAACCTATTTCTTGGAAGGATTATGGGAATAATTCATCTAAAGGACTCGCTCTCCTTAGTACCCGGGTTCCCGGTATATTCACAATCCCCTCCATTGGAGATGGTCTACACACAGGGAGGCGTTCGCTTCTTTCCCCATATGGACTATGAGAATCTCTCCGGGCTCTCGCAACGTAGAGGGATTCACTCACATTAAAACATCCAATAGACTCAATGAATATAACCAAGAGCATTCAAGAATAGAAAATCAACATTAATTAAATCATGTCCAAGGGTTCATCATTTATCCAAGCATCTACAAAATTAGCCCTCCATAAAAGGGGGGAAACGATCCAAAACAAAGATGAAAGTAATCAAAGAAGACATGATAGGTAAATCTAATGCAATCACCGTTGATGGCTTCTTGATCTTCTTCCAAAGGTTTCTCCTCCTCTTGCTCCACTAGCTACTAGATGAAGACCTCCAAGCTTTCCCTAAGATTACCCTCCTTCTCCCCAAGCTGCTCTCCCGTAAACCCCTAATTAGTCGGCTTTTTATACCTCTAGGGTTTTTGGGGTGAGATTTACTAATTTGCCCTCTTCAAGATATGTAGATTCGCTGAAATTGACGATGTACGGGCCCGTATACAGGCGTATGTCAGCCCATATACGGGCCATGCACCTTCATACGGGCCCATATACATGCCGTATATCAGCCCGTATACGGGCCAGTCATCACCATACCAGCTATCATACGAGCCGTATATTGTCCCATATTCCCTTCAGGAGCCAGTATACGGCAGTATATCAGCCCGTATGATTGCCCGTATGAGCCCTTCTGGGTGTTATGGGATCCCGATTTCTCCCGAAATGCTTTCTTTCCTCCGGGGTCCTTGTATCATGCCCTGTTGATTAGAATAAATACATTTTAAGTATCGGTGGGCAAAAAGTCTTCAAAATTACATGCCAAACATATAGGAATATGATATAAAATTATGCTCAAATGAACAATAATCAAATATCTCCACACTTAAAGGTTTGCTTGTCCCCAAGGAAAGAAAATCAATCAACAAAAGAAAATATAATTGTTCATCCTCTTGCCCATGAAATTTATGGCTCAACTCTATTTAAGTTCACCACCCTTGTGCTTTGTTCTCCCATTTCCATGCCAAGGCTTAAATAGATCTCATGCAAGATGTCATTATGGTTATAGACAAAGCTTATTCACTCCACATGCCATGTTCTCAAGTCTTAGCAAGATAAGCATGCTCTCAATGGACTCTAGAAAGTCCTTGAGGCCCTAAGAACAAAAAAAAAATTACCCCCTATTAGAAGAATGGTGGACAAGTTCGAAGGGAACACCACTTTTTTTTTTTTTTTTATTCGGGTATGGCATCTACATTAGATCCGACTTTCCCGTTCTAGAGATCGAGGTATAGTATAATTCCTCCTTTTCGCAAGGTGCTCATGCTGATTAGGCACTAGGGCACTCAGCTACTAAGGTGGTTACAACCCTACCTAAGCGTGTTCATACTAAATAATGACTTTTCGAATCGAAGAACACTCTGATTAGGAGACGGAACCCCAAACTACTTTGGCACAACAAGCAGTGGAACACTGTCTTTATTGATCGCCAACTACTATATGTACAACTATTTGCTTCTCCTCTTACTTGTCCACTTGGTAACATTATGAGGGGTTAATAGGTTTGAACTAGTGCCACGAAATTTCTTGGAACCATTGAAAGTAATGTTTAGATACTAAAGTCAAAAGAACATGGCAATGGGTTATCTATTGTCTTTAAAGGTCATAAGCGTCACAGAGATGTTCTTTAAATGCCCATGGCGTTTCATAGGAGAATTTGCCAAAATTATGTGCCAAGGTGGTGCCCTAGGATCAGAGTGCGCCAACATGTTTCCTTAAGGCCTTTTGTCGAGGCATGCTAGTTATGAAAGGTTTTTAAAAAAAAATTTGCAATAAATTTCACTAATAGCTACATATCTCCACACTTAAGGTGTTGCTATAGAAGTACAAAGATAAAGGATAGGTAGCTACCCATCTCCACACTTAAGATTGTACATTGTCCTTAATGTACGCAATAAGTCTAAAATTAAACATGAATGGAGAAAGGTGAAATAAAACTTCCCCGGTTAATTTGGTGCGCCAATTGATTTTGATGAAGTTGGTGCTTGGCGACTATCGGGGAATGTTGATACAAGTCCCATCACTGCAAATCAAGGGGAAGATCATCATAACTCCATAGAAAAGAACGGGAAATCAAAGGAATCCATAGAAAATAAGCAAGGATAAGTGTAGCAAGGCGCTGTCCTTGCTAGCCATACATAGTGTTGGAAAATAAGGATATAAGTCCAACAAACAAGAAATATAAAAAATGCACAAGAAAATAAAGTCTCATCAACACAATGAAAAGAAATGTCCAAGTCATCAAGCTGCAGGATAATCTCCTGGTGCCTTGGGTCCTTGCGCCGGAGGAGGAGCGAATGTTGGATGCCCCCGGATGAAAAGAGATAGCTCCGCGAACTGGTCGCCCAAGCTGCGCTGCTCCGTGAGGATCGTGTCCTGGGTGGCGCTAATATCTGAGATCTGCTCCTCAAGCCGCTCGAATCGGCTCCTGCCCGCAGAAGATGGGAGCTCGCCTGCGGGAGATGGGATGTCGAACTCCTCTGAGTCGGACTCCTCGTCATCCTTAGAACTGTCGGCGCTCTGGCCAACCAGTGTATAGCGGCTCCCGGAGTGCTTGACGAGTCCCATCTAAGCCGGTCATGAGTTGCAGTCTCTCCATGCCCTCCGTCTTCTCCTCGAGGCCCATACCATTGATGAGGCAGGTGATATAGGGTCCCGCAGTGATGGTCTTCAGCCGTGTATGGGTCCCCTGATGCACCAAGTAATTGGCGGGTACGTACCCTCAGTGGATAGGTACCCACTCGAATATGCTATAGAGAATGAAAAGGTCGCTGATGGTGACCTTTCTAGTGCTGTCATCTAGCCGTGTGATGGAGTGGCTGACCAGGGCATGGATAAAGTGGTAGACTGGGTCAGACATGCAAGATGCATTCTGGTTCCCATGGCGTCCCCCGAGATGGATCCATTAGCGCATCGGTGTGATGATATCCTCGGGGAAAGAGGTGAGGAGGCGTGTGTGAAAAGCGTCTCTGTCATAAAATCCCATGAGCATCGAGAAGCGGATGTAACTCATGGTCTTCTTTTCTCGAAGAGCTGAAATGAGATCGCTGTGAGGGACCGCTCCTGTACGGCGCTCCGGTTGGTCTCAAATGTTCTCAGGACCTCGAGCGTCGCCTCGTGGAAGGTTTCGTGGTTAATGGAGAATATCTTGTCCCATCTACCTACCCTGAACATGCTTTGCACTCGGTCCGCAATCCCAAGCTCGGTGGCCACTCCCCAGTCAATGTACCGCCTTCGCCCAAAAGGCATGGCGGCCAGCCTTTGGTAGCGCTGGAAAAACCGATCCTCCTCAACTTGTGGTGTGGTGGAAGAGCCTTCCCCAGTCCTTCGCCTCTTGGATGTTGTTACCTTCCTCGACATGTCTACAAAACAATTGAACTGGGTGTTAGTGCGAGTAGAAGTATTGAAAAGTTTAAACAAATAGAAATTGCGCACTACGGCCATAGATGGGCCCTATACGGGCATCTATACGGGCAAGTATACGGCCCGTATGACCCCTCCTGGGAGCCATATGGGGTACCATACGGGCCGTATATCAACCCGTATGGGTATACCTGAGGGGCATTATACAGCCCGCATGCGCCTGGGGGCGGCGGTGCCGACCCCCCCAAAAGCGTATGGACCCCATTCACATGCCATTCATCTCCATTTACCTTCCTAAAGTCTAAACATGCCTTAAATCAATACATTCACGTAGAGATTTGACACAAAAAACATATAAACATCCCAAATCCGTTCAACATATATTCATTCAATACCTA
The DNA here is from genome assembly GCA_026586065.1 of Dioscorea zingiberensis. Taxonomy (NCBI): domain Eukaryota; kingdom Viridiplantae; phylum Streptophyta; class Magnoliopsida; order Dioscoreales; family Dioscoreaceae; genus Dioscorea; species Dioscorea zingiberensis. The sequence goes on along the minus strand of CM048821.1, from coordinate 47,228,780 downwards.
GGGCTTTAAACATGATAATTATGGATAAAATTGACAAATCAAAGCATTAGGGATCGTACCTAGAGGGAATGAGTGCCCAAATCATGAGTAGGTGCTGCGTCGACCAAGAGAGGGCTCGAATCGACGTAGAGGGGAGTGGGGTCAGCTAGGGTTTGAAAAAGAAATGAGAGAATCGCCCTTTATAGAGCCTCAAACCCTGCAGTATATGGGCCCATATACGGGCCATATATCAGCCCGTATATGGCAGTGGACGTGTCATACGGCCCCATATATGGGCCGTATGACAGCCCGTATACCACACTGGAGGTTCCATACGGCCGTATGAAAGGCCGTATGGTACCCCGTATAGGCCTGGGTTTGGCTTATGCAGCCAATCCAGGACACCATTCGAATCCTGCTCGCTACCTAATGAATGAGTCTAGGCAATGAATGGATCTACAACTAGCAAGATGACACAATGCACTATGAAATCGTACATGAAACATCTCATTCACTTATTCCAACATTCACACAATCTAACTAAAGAAACTTGCAACTAAAAAGAAAGAAAAAAGATTTTCAAGAGCTTGGGTTGCCTCCCAAGAAGGGTTTGTTTAACGTCACTAGCTTGACGTACCTTTACCTTACCTCATGGGGGTTCAAATACCGTGAAACTTTTATTGGCTCCTCCCTTAAAGTATTGTCTGAATAAAAACATTCCCAAGTTGGCATAAATTGATCTATTGTTATTCTCCATACCAGGGCTTCCTTTGGAAGTGTTCGGAGCTGATGGTTTGGTGCTTACCCCCTTCTCTTGTATCTTCCTCTAGCATATTGTAGATAGAGAGGATTTTTGCTTCCTTTTCTTGATCTTCACTGTCTTGAGCCTTGATGGAATGGAAGTCCTTTGCACTTCCTTCGAGTGTCCCTCTTGTTCCCCCAAGTAGTGATAAAGTGGATCCACTATTAATAGGTCATCTATACACTCTGAAGTTATTTCATCTATCTCGTCGATGCAATATGAGGTGTCATCTTGGGCCATTGAGTGCCGCATCACATCAGGCAATTGAAACACGACCTCTTGATCTCCCACCCTCAAGGCAAGCTTACCTTGTGCATGATCTTCAAGGGCCTGAGTGGCGGCGAGGAAAGGTCGCCCAAGAATGATAGGCACATCAACCTCATCATCAACATCTAAAAGCACAAAATCTGTCAGGAAAACAAATTTGTTAATCTGAACAAGCACATCTTCAGCTATTCCTTTTGGTCTTCTCACAAATCGGTCGGCCAACTGTAGTGTCATCCCCGTAGGCTTAGGATCTTTGAGGCCGAGCTTCATGTACAATTAATAGGGCATCACATTGATACTTGAACCAGAATCCGCCAATGCCCTCTTCGTGACCCCTTCTCCAAGGATGCACGGGACCACAAAGCTACCCGGATCCTTCAGCTTCTTCGGCATGGCTTGTTGGATAATGGCCGAGCATTGGGCATTGAGTGTTACCGCACCCACATCATCCAATTTTTTCTTGTTGGAGAGGAGATCCTTTATGAATTTTGTATATTTTGGCATTTGGGCTAGAACCTCTACCAACGGCATATTGATGTGTAGTTGCTTCAACATACCCTTGAACTTCATCAATTGGGCCTCCTCCTTGTCTTTGTTCAACCTCGTTGGGTAAGGGGCTTGAGGTTTGTATGGAGGTATGGATGGTGTCTCCAAGGGTTTTTCCTTTCCCTTCTTCACTTGTTTCGAGTTAACGACAGATTCGGAATCCTCGATCTCTATGGGGGTGTTTTCCTGAGGTTTATGAACCAGGAGTTCCACCTCCTTTCCACTTCTCAAAGTGATGGCTTTACATTGCTCACCCCGAGGGTTCTCCTCTGTATTACCCGACAAACTACCTTGAGGTCTCTCGGCTAGAGATTTGGCCATTTGCCAAATTTGATTCTCCAAGTTGTGAACCGTGGCTTGCAGATTCCGAATTGTAGTGTTATTGTTTTGCACATGTTTCACAATCATCTCTTCCAAGTTAAAATTCTTCTCTTGAGGCTTTGGGGGGTGTTGAAACCTGGGAGAGTATTGTCCTGCTTGTGGATTTCCATAAGACAAAGCCGGATGGGTCCATTTAGGAGCATATAGTCGATATTGACCATCTGATTGCCTTAGAGCATTCCCTATATACTGTACTTGCTCAATGGGAATCATTTCCATGCTTGCTATGGGACAATTTGATACCTCATGTCCTCCCCCACAAGTGTTGCAATACATCACCATGGTCGACCTTGAGCTATTACCGGTTGTCAATAGCTTAATTTTCCTTGTCAACATATCAAGCTTTTCACCAAGAATTGGATCAGAAATTACAGCTTCATCTACAAACCCCACCTTTTTCACTTGTTTGTCTCTTGTATACCAGTGGGTTTTATTACCGGCCATGTCTTCAAAGATTTGTTCGCCATCCTCCGGGTATTTGTTCCACAATGATCCGTCGGCGGCGGCATCCAACAATTGCCTGGTTGAGTTGTCTAACCCATTGTAAAATGTTCTCACCTTAGTACAGGGGTCTAGACCATATTGTGGACAACGCAGTAGCAAATCTTTGTACCTCTCACAAGCTTGAAAAAATGATTCGGTGGGGCCTTGCTTAATGGCGGAGATGTCCAACCTTAGCTTTGCGGCTTTGCTTGGTGGGAAGTAGTGGCCCAAGAATTTGTCTAGCATCTCAGCCCAAGTACGGATGGAACCAGGGGGTAATGAAGTAAGCCACCTATATGCACCTTCCCGCAAACTAAATGGAAAAAGTCTCAACCGAATTGCATCATCGGAAGCCTCATTGATCTTGAATATGTTGCGAATCTGAATAAATTTTCCTAAATGAGCATGGGGATCTCCATCAAATTGAGCTGTGTTATGAATCATGCTCATTGTGCTTGGCTTGATCTCAAAATTGTTCATGTTGACATTGGGAGGGTGAACACTAAACTCCTTCCCAGTATAATGAGACCTCTCATATTCGGCCAATGTTTGACTTCTCTCGGCCATGATTGGTATTTCCCTTGCTTCACCAATGACTTTGGTAGGAATGCGATTTTCCGACTCCGAAGAGGATCCCGGAAGTGTTCCTTCAATTTCTCTTAGTCTCCGGTGCAAGGTTCTCTCAATCTCACTATCAACTTCTAGCAGTTCTTTGAAATTCTTGCGGGTCATGCAATTTATACCTCGCAAAATATTCAGAAAATGGAGATTAGTACCCAAAATTTCAATGAAATGAAAAACAAAACAAAGTAAGAAAGTAAAGAGATAAAAATAAAATGACTAAAGTAGTAAATTCCTATCTTTCCTAGTAGACCAATTCTCCCCGGCAACAGCGCCAAAAACTTGATGCGATACAACCACAAGTGTATGGGTCGTCACAAGTAATAAAGTGGACGTAAAAGTCGGGTTATCGATCCACATGGAGATGGAAGTACTAGTACCCACTATTCTTCTACTATTTAGTCAATCCAAAGGTGGTTGGTTATACTAATTCTAAACTAATCAAATTGAAAACACAAACAAGGGAATCGAGTTGCACTTAGGGTCAAACAATCATAAACGGGGGATGCTAGGACAATTGAATCCCCCTCGGACTTCTAAAAGATGAATGCTATTTTCTATCTCGATACTTTGTTAATTCTTGGCCAAGGGTTCCTATCGTGCTTCACTTCGTCATCTCGAGGTGAGTTACTAATCCTGGTGTCCTTATCGATTATGTTCTCAAACCTATTTCTTGGAAGGATTATGGGAATAATTCATCTAAAGGACTCGCTCTCCTTAGTACCCGGGTTCCCGATATACTCACAATCCCCTCCATTGGAGATGGTCTACACACGGGGAGGCGTTCGCTTCTTCCCCCATATGGACTATATCTAGCTTCCAACAGCTCTTCGATCTTTTCCTTCAATGCTTCGCTAGAAATAAGTGATTGAAGAAGAACCCAATCATCTTCCTGCGCTACAAATAGAAACCAATGGAGAGTTTGCGCAACTATATCAGTCGCTTTAACAAAGATATCACCAGGATGACGGACCTCAGTTCCGTTATGGTCGTAGGGATCGTGATCAGGGGGTGAAATGAAGGCCATTTCAAAGACTCCCTTATCAGAGATGTTCCAAGAGACGTATCTGAGTTCTTTGCAATTGCTGAAAAATATGTGGCTTCGGAGGAGATGAAAGCCAGATGGGAAGAAGAAGATCTTCTCAAGATGGAGGAGTTCCGCAGCAAGAAACCCCCAAAGAAGGAGTATAAAGATCCCAGACAGGGAATCTTTAAAGAAGAAAGGCCTCACAGGGAAGGCGCACGGAACAAAGGCGAACTGTTGCGACCTGATGAAAGGAAACCTCCTCATCGGCAAAGATATGATCTAGAGAGAATGACAAAATACCATAACTACTCCATCCTGAACACCACCAAAGAAGACATTTTGCGACAAATCCAGGACCATAAAATCCAGAAGCCACCACAGCCGATGAGGGATAACCCTAAGAGGAAGAAGAGCAAGAAATTCTGCAAATACCACCGGGACAAGGGACATTCCACCGATGAATGCATCCATCTTAAAGACGCGATAAAAGGTCTTATAAGAGAAGGGAAGCTCTACCAATTCTTAAAGAAGGAACAGAGAATCGAAGATTCCTCTTCTGCACCACCGGTCCCTCTGAGCGACACTCACGTCACAATAATCGCTGGAGGACCAGAATATGGAGAAGAAAGCTCCACATGTAGAAAGAATTATACCATAAAGGTAGGAACAGTGCAGAACGTTCTACCACTCAAAAGGCCTCATTCATCCATGGAGATTTGTTTCTCCGATGAAGATTTGGAAGGTGTTCATCACCCTTATGACGATGCCTTGGTAATCACTGCTAAGATCGGAGTCCTTAAGGTCGGCCGGGTCCTGCGTGGATCTTTGGAAGTTACGTGGATATTATTTTTAAACATTGCCTCGGCCGAATGAAGATACCGGTCGAGAATTTGAAGGCAGTGAAATCTCCTTTTATCGGGTTCAATGGTAACCCTTTTCAACCCGACGGTATGATCTCCCTCCCCTTATCCATTGGTACCCCTAATCGGACAACTACTGTGAACATTAATTTTCTTGTTGTTCGTTGTCCGTCGAGCTACAATGTCATAATAGGGAGACCGTTCATCAACTTGATGGGAGCCATCCCATCCACATACCATATGATGATGAAATTCCCAACCCCGAGCTGTTGTGGAGAGGTGAAAGCCAACTAGTTGGCTTCCCAATAATGCTACACTACTATGCTCAGAAACTTGGGGAAAGGAAGCAACAGCGCGAAAGAGGCCCTAGTTGTTGAAGGAGTAATAGGGGAAAATGAAGAAAGAGAAAAATGAAGACCAACACATGTTAAAGAACCGATAGTTTTCCCCCTGAAAGAAGAGCAGCCAAAGCGGACCGTGCAGCTGGGGATGGAATTAAAGCTTGATCAACAAACTGAAATATTAGATCTACTCAATAGCAATTCCGATGTGTTCGCCTGGACGGCTGAGGAGATGCCTAGGGTCCCACGGGAAGTCATCGAGCATCACCTCAATGTAAATCTTGAATATAAAACGATCGTACAGAAGCGAAGAAGCTTCGCTCCAGATCGCTTGCAAGCAGCAGAAGAAGAGGTTGAAAAATTGATGAAATCAAACTTCATTAGGAAAGTGAACTATCCCGACTGGTTGTCAAATGTGGTGCTTGTAAAAAAGTCCACCGGAAAGTGGCACATGTGTGTAGATTTCACTGATCTTAATAAAGCTTGCCCCAAAAATTGCTACCCCTTGCCACACATTGATAATTTGGTTGATTCCATATCCGGATATCAAATGCTAAGCTTCTTAGATGCCTTCTCGGGGTACAATCAAATTCGCATGGCCGAATCCGATGAAGAAAAAACTTCCTTCATTACTGGGTGAGGAACTTATTGTTACAAAGTCATGCCTTTTGGCCTGAAGAATGCAGGTGCCACATTCCAAAGATTGGTGAATAAAGTCTTTAAACACCATATTGGCAGAAATGTGGAAGCCTATGTGGATGATATATTGGTGAAAAGTGATAATGCCAAACAACACACACTTGATCTTCATGAAACTTTCAATGCCCTTCGGATGCATGGAATAAGTGTTAACCCCAGCAAATGTGTATTCGGTGTACAATCAGGCAAGTTTATTGGATTTATGCTCACTCAACGTGGTATTGAGGCGAACCCAGAGAAGATTAGGGCTATTCTGGAAATGAGGTCCCCAAAAACTATCAAAGAAATAAGAGGCTTAATGGCCAATTAGCAGCTCTGGGGAGATTTATTTCAAAATCCGGAGAAAGAAACCTTCAAGTCTTCCGAGCTTTGAGGAAAGCACCCAAGGTTTTATGGACTGAAGCGTGTGAAAAGGCATTGATGTAGTTGAAGGAATACCTACAATCACCCTCCTTATTAGCCAAGTCTCGACAAGGAGAAGATCTTTACATTTATTTCTCTGCCACTGACGCAGCTGTCAGTTCAGTTCTGGTGAAAATAGAAGAAAACTTACAAAAACCTATCTACTATACAAGTAAAGTCCTCACTAATACCGAATCCAAGTATTTTCCTTTGGAGAAGTTAGCTTTTGCCCTGATAATCTCCGCTTGACGGCTTCGCCCATACTTTCAATCTCAAAAGGTCCGGGTGTTGACCGACCAGCCATTGAGACAGATCCTTCATCGGCTCGATACATCTGGCCGGTTGGCCCGATGGGTGATAGAATTGGGGGATATGATATCAGCTATGAACCTAGAACGGCCATAAAATCCCAGGTACTCGCTGACTTCGTTGCTGAGCTCACCACAACGGATAACGATGAAGAAATAGAACAAAAGTTATCCAAAGAAAGGGAAACCTCTTCTGATCAATGGGTCTTGCACACTGACGGCTCATCGACTAGTGATGGTTCAGGGGCAAGTCTAATCCTAAAATCACCATCAGGATGGAGTACAGAATCTACAAGCCAATACAGATTCTCACCTAGTAGTTGGACATCAAGCCGAAGAATTTGAGGCAAGAGAAGAAAACATGATGAAATATAAGGCTTTGGTGCAAAAACTAACCTCCAGCTTCCAAAGGTGTTACATTTCAAAAATCCCCAGAACTGAGAACTAAGATGTTGATCTTCTCTCAAAGCTTGCTTCATCGGATGCAAATATCAAGCAACCGATCAATGTTCAGTACCTAATGGCAAAAACTATTGAATGTCGTCCGATTGAGGAACTAATGGATATCAATGACACACCGTGTTGGATTGATCCAATCCTGATTTACCTTCAGGATGGAACCCTCCCCCAAGATCTGAAAGAGGCACGAAGAGTCATCACCAGATCATCCCGATATAGTATAGTGGATGGGCAACTCTACAAAAGATCATACACCCTTCCACTCCTAAAATATCTCTGTCCTTCAGAATCAACCTATGTCCTTCAAGAAATCCATGAAGGGATCGTCGGAGATCATTTGGGAGGGAAAGCACAAGGTTCTACGACAAGGGTATTATTGGCCAACCCTTGTTAAGGACTCAATGGATTTCGTCAAAAGATGTGATGCGTGTCAGCGCCACTCAAATATCCAGCGACGACTGGCAGCTCCATTGACAGCTATTGTAAGAACCAGAAATTTTGCCTTATGGGGGATAGATATACTTGGCCCTTTCCCAACAGCTGTTCGACAATTGATATTCCTGATTGTGGAAATTGACTATTTCACTGAATAGGTAGAAGCTGAGCCATTAGCCTCCATTACAAAAAAATCTTGCCAAAACTTCCTATGGAAGTCGGTGATTTGTAGATTCGGTATCCCAAAGGCGTTTATCGCTGATAATGGCTGCCAATTTGACAACCCAGCATTCAAAAAGTTCTGTACCGATCTCGGAATAGAGTCAAGGCTCACTTCCATCACACATCCACAAGCAAATGGGCAAGTTGAGGTAACTAACAGAACTTTACTACACAGCTTGAAGACTCGAGTTCTCCAGAACGAGTCCAGTTGGGTAGATGAAGTACCGGGAGCCTTATGAACATATTGAACTACTGCTCGGACCCCCACTGGAGAGACACCTTTCGCACTAGCTTTTGGAGTCGAAGCGGCCCTGCCCACGGAAATATCAGTCCCTACTCCACGGACACAGTCTTTTGATCCGGTAGTCAATAAAGAACGACTTAGGGCTGAACTTGACCTTTTGGAAGAAAGGAGAGATTGTGCCAATATCCGAGCTGCGACATATCATCAAAAGGTCAAGAAATTCTACAATTCTAGGGTGAAGGAGATAACTTTCTAAGTTGGTAATTTGGTCCTCCGGGAGAACAAGTTCCAAGGTAATAAAAGCCGAACGGGGAAGATGAACACCAATTGGGAAGGACCATATATCATCAAGGAGATTGTAAGACCAGGGACATATTGTCTTACAAAAATTGATGGGCGGAGTCTCAAACGCCCATACCATGCTGAACATTTACGGAAGTACTATCAATAAATTTGATTGCTTCTCTGCAAATCATTATTTCCCTTGTCACTTTTTTCTTTTTGGATGAGCGAACAACATACATGAAGACCGCCAGAAATGCCTATCACAACTCCAACCTATGCGCGAAGATATAACAACTTCAACCTCATCAAAATTAAAAATAAAGACCAAACCAATCTTCCACGTTCGAGAGGACCATACCAGTCCCCTACAAACGGGTCATACTAACTCTTATTAAACAGGACCATATCGGTCCGATATATCGAGTGGACCATACCGGTCCCCAACAAAAGGGTCATACCGACCCCTACAAAAAGGACCATACTGGTCCAATACATCAGAAAGGGCCATATCGGTCCAATACATCAGAAAGGGCCATACCTGTTCTCTACACCAACGGACCATACAGGTCCCTACACCAAAAAGAATACACCAACCTTCTATAACAGATGACCGTATCGGTCTAACATACCAAAAGATTATAACCAACCTACCGCTGAAGAACACACATACCGGATTTATACACCAAGAAAGTTACAATGAGGATCATCACAACTCCTCGACTGCAAAAAAACATTTCAACTCTCCATTACTCAAGTAACTAGATACACACGTCCTCTGAAAAGAATCACATAAAAAAAAAAGGAGAGAGAGAGAAAAAAGGAGAAATTATCTTTCATACTGGCATATCGAGACATATGGATACTAAATAAACAAGGAGAAAACATTTCAGAAAAACCAAAGATTCAACTGACAAAGTACACACGATTAAAAGAAACACATCAAAGAGGGCTAGAGGTATGGAATGAGAAGCGAAGATTTGGATTTTCCCGGGAATGGCCGTCGGCATGATTAGATCTTCGGCAACCATCCCTCCCAAGGATGTGAACCTCAAAACATTCATACTCGTCAAGAACAAACACAAGGAGGTCCCCTTCGGTCAGCTGATGATTGATTACAAAATCCTCCCATCCAACAATAAACTTAAACTCCCTGAGTTTAACCGAGAAAATAAAATAACAATCCAGATACCCCCGCTCGGTCCGCGAACTCTCTTCCATCCACCTTGAAAAGATGCCATGTTTTGGTGGAAGGCCCTAAGAATCCACAGCCTTCTAGTATGGTTCTCTACGCCAACAAACCACATCGAAGAATCTACGCTAAGACTGTACAGATCATCTACATCAAAGAACTACATCAACTCTCCACATCGGAAATCATATCAAGAGACTTAACAAATCCTACTTCTTGGAAGATTTACGTCAGCCACAAAGCAAAAGAAATAAAAGGAGTAATTCATTTCTTGGACCATTAAGACAATCAAATTAGAGGCTATAGGAGAAGAACAGAAACATGAAAACACAAATTTCATTGATAAATTACAAAAAATACAAAGGAAACGTCCAAATCAAGGATAGTCAGACAAATCCTCGTCGCTAGTTGAATCTGGTATAGTAAAATCAGGCCTGGCTAGGAAAACCACGAAGAGTAGTAGTTTTTCGACACTTGTCCCATCCAAGGATATGGACTTTGAAACATTCGTCCTCATGAAGGACAAACACGAGAAGATCCCTTTCAACCACTTGATGGTCCGTCACGAAGTCTCGCCACCCTTCTGTGATCTTAACCTCTCCAATTTCCCTAAAAGTCGATAATGTCACCAACCGCTAGTTCCTACTTGGCCCGGACAGCCTTATTGGTCCATCGGGAATAGACATCATGCGTTGATGAAAAGGCCTGGGGATCCATAAGCTTAGAGTATGATCGCCAGGAGAGAAGAATATGTAAAAGGAAGGACGATCGTTATCACCCATATCATTCAGAAAAATGATCTACAAGGAACTAACATTCCACTATTCCCCCTTTTATACTATCTCATCGAGAAAGTCAAAGCAAAGCAGTTAATGCCTAGGCGAATTGAAGCTTCTTAATTTATGGTGACCCCTCAATCAAATACACGATTTATCATGACGATTCGGATCCCTCGGATCACTTCTTTGAAACAACGTCAAAAATATAGTGTGGTTCCAAGGTGATTAATAAATTCCTATCACTTATCGTGAAAAGCATATCGAAGTGCCTTGGAAGCAATTGCCAAACAGCGATCATCCAAAAGAAAATCTAGAGAAGATTGACTCGATCAAACACACAAATTCCGAACAAGTGGCATATCATGAAAAGTATATAGCTCCCTAAATAATCACCAAAAGGAAACAAAGATCTACACGCACGACTAACAGGACGATGATACAAGATACAATTACAAAGGGGCAAGTAATACTGCTGATCACCGCATTGAGTCCTGTGTCTAAAAGGAATCACGCTAGAAAAATAGTCGAATGACATCCTCATGCAATAACGTCCCAATTCTTCTGAGGTATATCGATTACAAGGCCAGAACCCCCATGCATCTTCTTCTCCGGAGACAGATCTTCCCAAATTCTCTTGATAAGTGGGGCATAAGGTTCACTATGTGGACCCAAGGTAGGCATAGACCCCACCACAACTCCATGACCTTTTGGCAGCTTATTAACCCCCTTTACCAATTCAGCTTTTAAAGCTTCAATTTCTTTACGAAGAGCCTCCGTCTCAGCCCCGCCTACATCGTTGGGGTAGTTAATCAAGGCTTGCAAGGGAGAAATTGGAACACGAAAGGAGAAAGAAAACAAGAGGAACACTTTACCTCTATGAGACCGTTTAGAAGGAAATTCCTACATCTCTAAAATCAGCGGAAACTAGTTCAGCAATGTCCACATTTGTAAGTAAACCATCCGACCGATAAACAAGAAGAAGAATCTAGAATAGAGATGATACTAACCCGCCCTCGACTCGAGCTTCGAAGACTCCCCGACCGACTTGGTGCCAGAAATGTCTTTCTTGATTACATTGCCAGGAATCTCATCGGACAAAGGAATAGCCGCGACTTCCTTTACTAAAAACAAGGCAAAGAAAATAAGACATCATTCAAGAAGCAAACAGTAAAAAAAGCTGAAAAGACAAATTCCAACCAGCAACAGTCTCAACTTCTCTCGACTGCTCATCAAAAATAGTCTCTGATTCTCTAATGCCTGTTGATGAACCAGTCAACTCCTTAACAACCGAAGAATCCACCTCAACGGCCGCATCCGACGAACCAACGTTTTTAGCGTCAACCATGGAGACCGTCTCATCGACCATAATATCTGGTCTATCGGTAGCATCGGCCTCCACATCTCCTTCATCTGTAGGATTGGAAGGTTCATCGGAAGCGACGAGTAGGGTCAATTCCTCGGCGACCCTGTCAACAGCCGCTTCATCTATGATCGACTCATCCTCAGCAAGAACAGGATCATCTGATTAGACGAAAATCCAAAATAGAGAAATCAAGAAACCCTGAAGTGATGAGAAATTCGAATAAAGACACAAGATAACACACCTCTCCGATTGAGTTCTTCTTCTTCAGAAACTAGAGAAGACGATTGCCTGCGGCATTTTTTGAAGTATTCTTCCACAAAATCTGCATAGCTGAAGATCTGGAAGATAATAGAAGGGTCTGCGGATTGAAGGTCACTAAACATTTTATGAATATCTTCTCCAAGCTTCTGCAATTCGTCTTCAGATATCTCTTCCGCCCCCCTGCTGATCCTTCCAAAGCCTTAACCTTTGTCTCCAACTCGATAATCCTCTCCCTACACTGTCCAAGTTCTGGCAGGATGACAGATTGGCCAAGGCCTTATCCTTTTCCGCCTAAACCTCCGCCATCCCGGTCTCAGCATCAAAAAGAGCAGTCTGTAAGGATGCCACCTTCACAGTGAGAATACTCTTCTCAATCTTCACAGCTCGGACCTCTTCTTCAGCGCTTTCAGCTCTTTCACCTAAGACAACATTCTGCTCTCTCATTAAAGTATTGGACTGTCTGAGTACAACACATTCATTCACAACACTCGATAAATTAGAAGAAAGTATCTCCTTATCCTTCTTAATTTTGTCGAAATTCCGCGACAAAGTAGAAGTACTCTCTTCCGATAAACGGACAAACTCTTGAAGAGTATTGCTCTTAGTTTTGAGAGCTTTTGAGAATTCCTCAAGCCCTTTACACTTCTCCAGAGCTTGGTCCCTTTCATCAGCCATTTTAATAATTATTTCATCTTTGCGAAATAGCTCCTTCACCAACCGAGCATTCTCAACTTGCATCTTCTTCAAATGAGAAGAAAGCTCAAAATTCTTCCTCTTAACAGATTTGTCGACCTGATCTACCCACTTAAAAGACTGCAAAAGAAATGCATGGATATAGATCTCGAAAAACATGAAAAAGAGAAGAAACGAGAATCATCCTGCAATAAAAAAGAAATACACTAACACTCACCGAAGCAAGACAGAGATGAAGATGTCCCATAGATCGAGGACTATTGAATTTGCTCAAATGGACATCAGCACTCCAGCCTCCCCAAGCGTGGACAGACTCACCGATCGAGTAATATTCGATAGGTAATACGGAATCGCGACGGTTGATTAGTTTACAATCTCTTGCCCCAAAGATTCTAGAGTCAGCTTTCGAAACTTCCTCATCAGACACTCGATCAGCAGTGCCTTCTGTTAAATAGGCATTATTTGAGAAACCCCAATAAGATTTCAATTGAAGCATAAAAAAGAAGAGGACATATACCTGGAGCAGGAGGAATATTAGCTATATCGTTCCCCTTTCCAGTCCCGCCTACCAAGGACAACCTTTCCCCCAGTCTAACAGGAATAAAAGCTTGATCAGATACAACAGCTGGTCTAGAAGGAAGAGGCCCCACGTCCCAAAGAATGGAAGGAAAAACCTCAGGAATTGCCGAAGAAGGATCAACAACAGTTTTATGAACAGAAATATGTTCAACATCATCATCATCCGCCACGACTAATTTCCTCTTCTTGACAATTAGGGCTAAGTCCACGACCAAAACTGAGAAAGAGGCCACAACAGGCACATCTACGATTGAATATTTAATTCTCTGATCAATTCCTTGAACATCGTGATTCCTCTCATCGGATGTGACCAATTCGTCGCCCAAAGGTTGTCCCCTCTTCTTCAACACTAACATCTTCGAAGATTCTTTTCAATTCACAGCATCTGAATCGGCTCCGACAATAGACTCTTTCTCTTTCAACGGAGGACCCACCTTGATTGAGGTCTCCTTATTGCTTTCGCCAGAGTCCTTCTTTGCCACGACCTTTGAAGGAGCCCCACTGGATGCTTGGCCCTTAACCATAAAGATGACCTTCTCTTTCTATTTCTTTGCTCGAGAAGCAGCCCTCAATCTATCAGCAATATCTATTCCCTCATTGGAAGGCATTTCGTCACCTGGCAATTGAAGAAGAGAAACTGTTAATCTCCAAAACAGTAAACCGATGAATCGATAAATGACATGAAAAGTCCTAAGTGTCGTACCCATAGCGGAATATAAATAACTATCACAAAGTTGTCGATCTGTTAAATTTTCTTTAATTTGACCGAGACTGAGCCCCTTTAACCCTTTAACCTCTTCTCTTCAGCGGGACTAAGTTTTTCTTATTCACTACATGTGTCCGAGGAATACCCCTCATAATGGGAAAATCCCAACCCTCGCTGCAAAAGACGAAGAAGAATCTTCTCTTCCAGTCCTTAATAGAATCGGGAATAGAACCAAGAAATTGTCTACCTTGCCTAGAGCAAAAGTAATACCAGTATGTATTCCTATCTTTATTCAGACTGAAGAGAATGTTGAAAAGGTGAACAGAAGGCTCAAGTTTATTCTGAAACAATACTATTACAAAGCCACAAAGAATCCTCCAAGAGTTTGGGGACAATTGGGAAGGACACACATTGAAGAAACGAAAAATATCAACAAAGATTTGAGGGAAGGGAAGCCTGAGACCAGCGATTAAGGCGTCATAATAAATCACTAAATCTCCATCTCGAGACGGTGAACAAGCCTGCTCAGTAGAAGCAGGAACTCTATAACTAAAAGGAGGAACAAATAATTTATAATGATCTGCAAGTTTCTCAATCTCATCCGGTGGGAGTGTATTTGCAAAAGAATCCGAACAAGCCTTAACCCATTTAGTCTTGACCTTACTTTCAGGAGATGAGAGGACATCAGAAGAAGAAATCTCAGGGGCAGTTCGAGATCCCATACCCGAAACAATACACTCTCTTGATAACCAGAGCTTTCTAGAGAGGAAAAAGAGATCTCGCACGCAAGACAAAGGTGCAAGATAAAAGAAGAGACACCGCCGCAGCAAAGTTTGAAAAACCCTTCAGGCGCAAATCATCTACAGGGTTAAATCGATTTTGACCATCGCGATTCTTGACATATGGAACAAGGATCAATAAGCCCATCATTATATAAAAGACACCATACCACCGATGTACCTCTCAATCCTTACTCGAAAACTGTGCCCAGGAATGAAACGACGGGTAATAAATGATCGAGGTAAAAGACCTATTTGCCTATGCATAACTTGCGTCTCAAGATTCCACGAAACAACTTCATCAAAAATCTCAAAATAATAGACATGAATATGAAATCACCAAGGGTATGATATTCGTAGACAGCCGAAGAATGTATATCGGAGGAAAAATAGTTTACCGAAATGATTGTATGCTTAGCTCATCCCAAGAATACTGAGGGGGGGACTTGTGATAGGAGGAAAAATGGTAAGACACGTGGAACCAATCAGAGCCATCCAAGTATCAACACTAAGGGGTCCCTCACCTGAACTGGACCAACCCTGATTGTGACAATAACCTCTTATGCCTCATCGGATTGAGTGTTTCAAATACACAGTTTCTGAAACACAATCGCAAGACATCAGATCAGATCAACCC
The DNA here is from genome assembly GCA_026586065.1 of Dioscorea zingiberensis. Classification (NCBI taxonomy): domain Eukaryota; kingdom Viridiplantae; phylum Streptophyta; class Magnoliopsida; order Dioscoreales; family Dioscoreaceae; genus Dioscorea; species Dioscorea zingiberensis. Next base: position 47,213,433 of record CM048821.1, on the reverse strand, counting down.
AACGGATTATCAGTGCAAAGCCAACCGGTATACAACACCAACTCATGAGCCTAGGAATGCTCATCGCCTCATCCACTTAAAGTGCATTCCCAACTCATCGAAATAACGCCAATCATCGGAAGAAACTTTCTAGAAGAGGCTTAGATGTCACCAGGCTGGCCTTCTAGAAAACTTATAGCTGTCTACAGCTTAGATCTAGCTGGATGCTTAGCTGGGGCCTAGTTGGATGCTTAGCTGGCAGAGCACGTGGCCAAATTCTTTAAGACACATGTTGAAAAACAAAGCTTCTTCTCCAAGCCACTGAAGCCTATAAAAGGCAACAACGTCAACTCATTTGGGCATGAAATTACAGGCAGCGAAGCCCTGTCTCTTTGAAGATTGATCCTTTGTTTCTTCTCCACTTGTAAAAATGGCTTTCAATGCCTTGATATTAGTGAATTTGATTCCTTCGCCCGTGATTTTTTCCTTTCCAGGGTTTTCAACGTTAAATCTCGGTATTCACTTTTTGATTGATTGATTTTCTTTTCATTTTCTCACTGTTCAAAGTCCTAGAAATCAAATAAATTCAACCGTTGATTTGGAATTGGGTTTGATCTCAAAGCAAATCTAATTTCACAGTCAACAGTTTACATAAAATGTAACTCCTCTCTCTTGCCCTTCAAGCATGTATGTGAATTTATTAAGATGGCTCGCCCAGTTGTGCTAGTCCATTTCCACTAAAACTATCTATAACCATTTACACCTTTATCTACTTCTTAAAGTATCATTCTTTATATCCTCAAACACACATGTTGGCATAACTTTGTGTTTGGCTTGAAGCCAATGTGTCTCTATAAGTATATCTTACTCCATTAACCTCACAGGGAAGTGCATGAAGAAATGAATTCACAAACACTTTCCTTCGCACACATTAAGTTATACGTTGAGCAAATACACATTAAACCATAACTTTGATGCTCCATAGCCTAGCAACCCAATGATTTCTAACATATTTTAATAGGAAATTACAGCACCTTCCTGCAGACATTACAAAGCTTTAATATACTCTCATTATTTGACCCGATCCATCATAACCAGACTTAGGTTTTAGCAACTATTAACCTCCAAACAACCCTTACAAGCTATTATCTAATAGTACACTAACCTAGTTATGCAATTCCTCCTCTAACTGGCCAACATGCATGCACATGAATACCCTCACCCTTATCACTTTCATTAATCTAAGCCCAATAGTTAGTCTTAAACCATGTTCATCATTAACATGCAAATGAGATATCCACCTCTTTTCAACTTAAGCACACATACATGAATAAATATTAGTTTAAACCAAAAAAAAATACTAACACCCTTTGCCATGCATGAGTGTGAGAATGACTAAACTTTACTGTTCCTTAGAAGTCTTAAGACTCACCGATAAGATGGCTGCCCAAGGTGCTCTATTTAGAAGGTCCTAGTTGCTGGCGGCGTCGTTCTAAAGATCCCGGCGCCATGATTTGTTGTCAGTTACGACAAGCTCGCAGCAACATGAAATGGTTCACCTTCTCCTGCGCTCCTTCTTCCTCTCTCGGTCTTCAAAATTACACAATGAACTTCGCCACCTTCTACAAGCCAGGCCTGAGTTTTGTCTGACTTGAACCGCTGCTGCCGAGCTTCATTAATATACCGACTAATTTGGACACAATCTTGCCCCCGTTCACCATCACTCTCTCTCTATCTCGTTACTCTGGAAGCAAGGAAAAACCTTTCAAAATGAAGGCACTTGTGCCCCTTATGCAGCTATAGAGGAGATGACTCAAATGTTGGTTTTTTATTTTGGGAAAACAATTTTCAAGATATGCGGAAGTATGAATAAACAAGTATAAAACCAAGATCTTGGATCGTTATTCATAAAAAAACACTTTTTATGAATACTTTGTAAATTATAATAATTAATTCAACTTATGAATTAATAAACCTAGATCGAGAATAATAATTGCGACGGAAAATTTTCCCTCTCTATTTCCTTGCTGAATTATTTTAGCTACGGAAATTCATGAGTTAGCAAGGGATATTTTCCCTAGTTATTTTTCAGTTTTCTTAGTGTACCATTAAATTGTAATTATAGAAGTTTGAATGCTCCGAGATCGGTAGATCTTCTTTTCCCGAAACCACGGTCTTTCTTCCAATAACAACGATCCGCGATGGACTTGTGTGTGGGCACAACTCAAGATTAATAAGATCACTTAATTTATTATTGGCTCTCTCTAAAACTCATATAATGAGCAATTGAGAGTCATACTTTTAAGAAAGAACTTTTCTCTTTCTTTTCTCTCTTAGGGTTCCTCAATGGGTTCCTATCTCACACACACACATGAAAGGAAATAGCCTACTCATTTTATAGAGAAAATAATAAAAAATTTATTTGAATTCAAATACCATTTTGAATTATCAAATTTTGTCATACAAAATTGAGAGAGATTTTAGGCCAGACTTAAAAATAAGATATCTCTTATCTTTATCTTTTTCTATGTGTTTAATTATTTGATTTTAAATTCAAAATTCAAAATCAAATCTAGCAACCAACTTGCTACATCCATTGAATTTAAACATATGTTTCATAAGATTATCTAAATTCAAATTAATTTGAGTATATCTTAATTTTAACTACAATTTAAACATGATTGGGGTAAAACTGGAAAGACACGTGGCGCTTATCTACGACAAACAAGCGTCATGATCCTAAAGCAACACACACCCATAGGACGGCCCAGCACGGGGTCAAACATCTCATCGGTATCACCCCCGCCGAGCCGTTCAGCAGGCGTCTTAGGCGCACCTCACCGGTTCAACGCATTCGATCGGTCTGCCACAACTCAACGATTCAAGCATCCGATCGATCGATCCGCGACTCAGCGGTTTAATGTATCCGGGCCATTCAGCCACGACTCATCGATTCCACTACACGAGAGACACCCCCATTACATGGGAACGATCGCAGAAGACTTGGGAGGTAGCTAACTAAGCGCGCAGCTAACACGCACGTGCCTCGAGTGATGGCTTGCGCCCCAAGGAATCCCCACCGATATAAAGAGGCTGCTACAGAGAGACAAGGACAAGCACACTAAGAACCCTAGAAAATTCGTGGAAAGGAGCGCCGCCACCCAGAAGAAGGAGAAGGATATCGTCCATCACCTCCAACCCCTCCTGAAGTAATGTACTCATCCTTTCTTAAATGCACCAAAGAGCATCTATAAACAATGAATGATAGTGCATCTCCTTTCCTCGTGGTTTTTTCCCCCATTGTTAGGGGTTTTTCCACGTTAAATTTGTCTCCCTCTGTGATTGCTTTTCTAGTCTTTGTCTTCTTCGCACTGTTCAAGGGTCCTAACCTCAACCAAATTCAACCGTTGGTGCGAGATCGGTTCTCAATTTCGAGGCAAGCCGATTTCAGCGTCAACAGTTTGGCGCCGTCCGTGGGGACCACGAACGAGAAGTCATGGCGACCTTGAGAAAGTCGAAGAGGATACAAGGCCATGAGCCTCGAGGAGGGGGCATCAAGTGATCCGCCGGCGGCGAGCACCCCTCCCACCGATGACCCCCTCGTTGAAGGAGCTCCCAGAGCCCCAGAGAGGGAAGAGGCATCCCTCGCAGGCATGGGTCCATCTGATGAGCGGTTCCATGCGATGGTGCAAGAGATCGCGGAGCTCAGGCAGGTGTTGCAGAATGTAGAGCGCCATGTCTCACAAACAACGGTCCCAAATGACGCGAGGCCACTGAACGAACAGAGAGGGCGATCAAAGACCCTCTCCCCCAGGCGATGACCATGCTCCCCGGCAAGGGCCCAAATAGTGGAGTCCTCAGCGAGGAGCTCGGGCTCATCTTGCCCACCCTAGTGGTGAGGCCGCGGGTCCTGTGAAATGGAGAAGAGAGGAGGGCCTCGCTGTCCCCTCGACGCCATACGCCCGCCCTTCCCCGTGGCAACGGAAGAGGCGTCATCGTACCCTGTCCCGCTCTCCAGTGCACCCAGTACCTGGGAACCAATCACCTGGTCGTTACTCGCCTTGATATCGCTCACCAAGAAGGCACCCCCAACATGACCGCTCCCCGCCCCATATGACGGAGAAAGATAGAGTCTTGCAGCTTGTACTGGAACTTAACTTTCTTTTCATACGGGAGATCTAGGAGGCCCCGTTTCTTGAGCAGGTCAACTCATGAATATCCAATACTATGATGGTTCCATAGACCCATTGGAGCACATAGAGAGGTATTCTGCTGAGATGATGACGAATCGAACCACTGAAGTGGTTATGTACAGAGCTTTTCCCCGAACGCTTAGTGGTGTGGCTTTCGAATGGTTCTCTAATCTGCCTGCCGGGACCGTCTCTAGCTTCAAGCAATTGACCAATCTCTTCCTAACCAGATTCGCGAACAGGCGGAAGCTAAAGAAGGATCTTCTTGCACTCTTCGGGTTCTCGTAAAGGCCCGTGGAGAATGTGCGGAGTTACATCGGGCGCTTCAATGAAGAGATCACGGGCATGGAGGGCCTTGATTCATATATGGTCTTTGGGACCGGGATAAAAGGTCTAAAGGAAGGCCTGTTTAAGGAGAGTGTCACCCGGGATATCCCTGCCAACTTGGAGGAATTCCTCGCCCGTGCTGAGAAGCAGATCGCTTCCGATGAGATGAAAGCTAGGTGGGATGAGGAGGACCGGATGAGGATGGAGCTTGTCCGCGGAATGGTGTCACAACAACAGGGATACCGACAGCCAGAGCCAAAGGAAGACCGATCCCGAAGAGCCCGTGAGATTTGGGACCAGGAGAACCACGATTACCGACCTAAATGAGAGGAGGCCTGTATATCGGCTACCTAGAGATCCAGACCTGATGGCGAGGTACCATAATTATGCCATTCTCAACACCTCACTTGAAAACATTCTGTTGCAGATACAGGACCAGAAGATTTTGAAGCAGCCTCCCCCAATGAGGGAGAACTCGAAGAGGAAGAAGAGCAAGAAGTTCTGCAGATTCCATCAGGACAAGGGACACTCGACTGATGAGTGCGTCCACTTGAAAGATGCCATAGAAGACCTCATCCAGGAAGGCAAGCTCTCCCAATACCTGAAGAAAGACCTGACCACAGAGGGCACCTTGCCGGACCCGCCCACACCCGTTGTCCTTAACGGCCCGCGCATCACGATGATAGCTGGGCGGCCTAGGTGCGCAGACAAAAGTTTGTCTTCTAGGAAGAGTTATGTCCGCAGGGTGGGGGCTGTGTAGAATGCAGCATCTGTGAAAAGAACCCTGGGGTCCTCCGACATATGTTTTTCCGAGGAAGATCTCAAAGGGGTAACCCACCGTCATGATGATGCCCTGGTTATTATAGTCCAGATTAGGATCTTTCGTTGGCGAGTGGTGTCGGGTACGTCACGGGGAGCTCAGTAGACATCATCTTCTCCAATGCCTTCGATCAGATGGAGATCCTTGTGGAGATCCTGAGGCCAGTGAAATCCCCATTAATTGGTTTTAATGGAAGTCCCCTCCAGCCCGACGCTCAGATCTCCCTCCCACTTCTCCTCGGCACCCCACCCCAGACGGCTACTACCCTTGTCAACTTCCTTATAGTTCGCTGCCCGTAGAGCTATAATGTGATCATAGGAAGGCCGGCACTCAACTACCTGGGAGCAGTTCCATCCACTTACCACATGATAATGAACTTCCCCACACCCAACGGTTGCGGAGAAGTGAAGGCAACTAGCTCGCCTCGCGCCAGTGTTATGTGACCATGCTTAGGAAAATGGGGGAGGGAGGCGCAAGGAGGGCCGAAGCGCTGGTCATTGGGGACCTGCAACAGCTGGATGAAGAGAGGGAGATGCACAGGCCCACACTAGTCAAAGAGTTGACGCCGCTGCCATTGTGGGAGAACCAGACTGAGCGAAACGTCCAGTTGGGAACGGAGATGAGTGCCGGGTAGAGAGGAGAGATCATAGTGTTGCTGAAAAACAACTCTGATGTGTTCCCCTGGACGGCCGAAGAGATGCCCGAGGTCCAGCGGGACGTCATCGAGTACCGCCTCAGCATGATTCCGGGGCACAAACCGGTGGTGCAAAAGAGGACAGCCTTCGCACCTGATCGCCTGAAGGCTGCTGAGGAGGAAGTCGACAAGCTGGTGAAGGCAGATTTTGTCAGGGAAGTCCACTACCCAGAATGGTTGTCAAACGTTGTACTGGTCAAAAAGCCCACTGTGAAGTGGCGTATGTGTCTCGATTTTACTGATTTAAATAAAGCCTGCCCTAAAGATTGCTACCCCCTGCCTCACATAGATAACATGGTTGACTCCACATCGGGTTATGAAATACTCAGTTTCCTGGACGCTTTCTCTAGGTACAACCTAATCAACATGGCTTAAAGAATGCTGGTGCCACTTTTCAAAGGCTGGTGAATTTACTGCTACAAGGTGATGCTCTTTGGATTAAAGAATGCTGGTGCCACTTTTCAAAGGCTGGTGAACAAGGTCTTCAAGGACCAAATCGGCCGAAATTTCGAGGCGTACATTGACGACATCTTGGTAAAAAGCTCCAAGGTCAAACAACACGCCGCAGATCTCCAGGAAACCTTCATCGCTCTGCGGATGCACGGGATGAGCTCCAACCTGAATAAATATGCATTCGGGGTCCGATCGGGATAACTACTTGGGTTGATGCTGACCCAGCGGGGCATCGAGGCTAACCCAGAGAAGATCAGGGCAATAATGGAAACCCGATCGCTAAGGACTGTCAAGGAAATACAAAGGCTCATCGGTCGACTGGCGGCGCTAGGGAGGTTCATATAAAAGTTAGGGGAAAAGAACCTTCCGTTCTTCCGGGCGCTCAGGAAAGCACAAAAACTCGAATGGACCGATGAGTGTGAAAGGTCATTGTAGCAATTGAAGGAGTACCTGCAGTCACCAACGCTCCTAGCCAAGCCTCAGCCCGGTGAAGAGCTCTACATATATATGTCGGTCACGGAGACGGTAGTCAGTGCAGTGCTAGTGAGGGAAGAAGACAGGTCCCAGAAGCCAGTTTATTATGTAAGCAAGGTGCTCACAGACACGGAGTCAAGATATCTCCCCTTGGAGAAGTTGGCATACTCCCTGGTAGTCGCTGCTCGACGGCTCCGCCCCTACTTCCAATCTCATAAGGTGAAGGTATAGACCAATCAACCACTCCGGCAGGTGCTCCACCAGCCCGACATATCAGGTAGACTAACCAAATGGGTGAACTAACTCGGGGAATAAGATATTAGCTATGAGCCTCGAACAACCATCAAGGCCCAGGTACCCGCGGGCTTCATTGCCAAACTAACTCTTACTGACCATGAACTAAATGCAGATAAGGGTCATTCTGAAGAAAGCACGAGCCTCCCCGCCAAGTGGGTTCTACACACAGACGGGTCATCGACCAGTAACAGCTCTGCAACAGGGCTGGTCCTCCGTTCACCGTCCGGCTGGAACACCTCAACTGCCTGAAGTTTAGCTTGTAAGTGACCAACAATGAGGCCAAATACAAGGCGATAATTGCTAGTCTGTAGCTAGCCCAGGGTGTGGGGGTGCAAAATTTGAAGGCAAATACTGATTCCCAGCTTGTGGTGGGACACCTGACAGAAGAGTTCGAGGCGTGGGAAGGGAACATGGTCAAATACAAAGAAATGGTGCAGAAGCTAGTTTCTATTTTCCAAAGTTGCCAGATTACCAAGATCCCAAGGGCGGAGAATCAGGAGGCTGACTCCCTCTCGAAGCTCACCTCTTCTGACATTGTGATCGGGCAACCCATCAGCACTCAATACCTGGCAGTCCGGACCATTCAATGTCGACCGGTCCAGGAGCTCATGGACATCGACAGTGAACCATGTTGGATAGATCCAATCATGGATTACTTACAGTCTGGCACCTTACCCCAGGATCTCAAGTAGGCACGAACGGTAGTAAACTGGTTATCTCGCTACAGCCTGGTGGAAGGACAACTATATAAGAGATCCTACACCCTGCCGCTCCTAAAGTGCCTCTGGCCAACCGAAGCAATGTATGTACTCCAAGAAGTCCATAAAGGGATTGCGAGAGATCACCTGGGAGGAAAAGCTCTCGTCCACAAGGTACTGCGATAAGGATATTTCTTGCCAACACTGACTAAAGATGCAAAGGACTTCGCCCAGAGGTGTGATGCGTGCCAACGCCACGCAAACATCCAGCGGCACCCCGCTGCTTTTCTCACCCCAATCATGAGCGCAAGGCCATTCGGCTTGTAGGGGGTGGACATCTTGGGACCATTCCCGGCGGTAGTGCGATAGCTGAAATTTCTAATCATGGCGATTGACTACTTCACTAAGTGGGTGGAGGCGGAACCCTTGGTGTCCACCACTAAGAAGGCTTGTCAGAGCTTCCTATGGAAGTCCATCATATGCAAGTTCGGACTTCCGGTGGCATTCATCACCGACAACGGCCGCCAGTTCGACAACCCGGCATTCAAGAAGTTCGGCACTGACTTGGGCATAGAGTCAAGGTTGACCTCAGTCACACACCCCCAAAAAAAACGGGCAGGTTGAAGTCACCAATAGAACACTCCTGCACAGCCTGAAGACTCGGGTGCTTCAGAATGGAACCACATGGGTAGAGGACGTGCTAGGTGCATTGTGGGCATATCGAACGACCGAGCGGACACCTATCGGTGAGACGCCGTTCGCCCTGGCATTTGGAGTGGAGGCGGTACTCCCAGCAGAAGTGGCAATACCCACCCCCCGGGTACAATCCTATGACCCGGTGAACAACGAAGAGCAGCTCAGATCGGAACTCGACCTCCTAGAGGAAAGGTTAGATTGTGCAAACATCCGGGCAGCAGCATACCGGCAGAAGGTTAAGAAGTTCTACAACTCCAAGGTCAAAGAGGTGACTTTCCACGTCGGGGACCTGGTATTGAGAGAGAACAAGTTTCAGAGCAACAAATGCAAGACCTGGAAGCTAAACACCAACTGGGAAGGCCCTTATGTTGTAAAGGAAATTTACGACCAGGCACCTACTAGCTTACTAAGATAGACGGGCAGAAACTCAAGTGCCCATTCCACGCAAAACATCTGAGGAGGTATTATCAATAAAACTAATCATAATCTTTCCAGTGTTCCTTCGATTACACCATAGTGCTATTTCCTTGCAATTTGTTTATGTGATCCGGCGGCGCGTAAGGAGCTCTTCTCCTAAAGGGGAAGGTTGAAGCTTTCAGGCCAAAGACCCGCTCACCAAGGCCGCGCGACGCTCGGAAAACAATAATTGAAGAAGTCCTCCTAAAGAGGCACTATCAACCTGAGGGCTAGGCTATAAGCACCTACGTGCAATAGCGCGCCCCTTGATCGGATAAAGTCAGCCACTCCCTTCATAATGGTAGGAGAGTGCTAACCCCTCAGCCTGGCCGTAACGCCTAACGCTACTACCTCAGGTCCACAAGAGAGGATACGCCAACTATCCCACTACAGGGAAGAATATCCTCACAAAGTTAAACCAGGACGCCTAATACGACCGGTCCAATCCCAGGGAGAGAGCTACCTCAAATGCATGTGGCGAGAAGCGGGGCGTATAGCCTGTTCCGGAGCAAGAGAACCAAAAGTAAAGAACTCCCCACAAACAAAGAAACAAGCAATAGCATGACATTCACAGATAACGAGAAAAGAAACGTAGTTGTTGATGCCAAAAACTGATCCACCTCACTCTTTGGCTATTGTGGCCTCATGATCTGGTCTCAGCCTTTGACAAACGGTTAATATTTATAGTTGGTGTGGACGCTTACTTCTGCTTGCGAACAAGGAGACGCGGAGGGCACTCAGTAATTCCGTCCGAAATTATCCGCTGATAGACCTGTGAAGAGGAGGAGAAATAATCGGAATTGGGCCTTTCTGCCCGGATTTAACTCCGATGCTTAAGTCAGAAATCAGGGTAAGAAGTTCTAGGAAATGCTGTATAATGTGTAGTGAGTATTTTTCGGTCCCTTTCCTTATTGTCCTTCCTCTCCTTTTATAGCAAGTGAGAGGCGGTTTAAGCAAATATCTTGCAAGGCGGTGGGCTAGGTGAATATCTTCTAAGGCGGTAGGAAAATATCTGCCTAGCGTGTAGGTGCTCTGTAGGCAACTAGGGTAAATATCTGCCCACTGTAGTAAGTGGATAAGGCCTACTTCTATGTAGGCGTTAGATATTTTACTTCTCTCCCTTCCACCCCACGCCTTGTTTAAGAGGGTCATCATAATTATAATTAGAGCCGGACTTATTCGCAGGATTTATTCCTCACGTTATTGCCGAACGGAATTGTGCAAGGTTATTTGGTGATATTGCCACGTGGCCAAAGATGCTACGTGGCTGAGAACACAAGGTCCTGTGTGTGACAGGTGGTCCCTAGATCACTGACATCTGTCTTACCAAATATATCCGTAAAACTAGTCCCCCCCTAAAATGTACTTTGTTCGAAGAATCTGAGCAAGAGGTGAGCAAATCGCACGTTTCTCTTGGTTCGAGAACAAGTATTCTTCTTAGTTGGCACGTCTATGTAGGGGTGGGCTTCGTCCATGGCGATGGAGTGGCCGGCCAGTTCTTGTGTTCTCTTTGCGTTGTTATCGAAGTAGATTTTTCTCCGAAATTCTCGCCTATTTTTCTACTTAAGGGCTTGTATGGGTAACGTTCATAGTCAGAAATCTTTTGTATCATGGCTCAACGTTTGTCTTTTTATAAATTTTTCACTTTTAGCCAATGCTCTCGCCACTTGCGAATTCCTAGCTCCTTTCACGAACATCTGTCGGAATTAAGGACTGGGTTTATCCACCTAGTAAGTCCGAACGGCTGTGTGTGGCCAGGCGTTCTATTGGTTAACGGGGACCCAGGTGAGATATGTATCGATCACGGGGTGTGAGGCTTTTCATGTTGATCATGGCATGGAAGTGCGGGGACCTTTTAGTTGTCACTTATGCGGGGGGTATGCGTTTGAATTTGAGATGTTTGGAGGCGACTCACATGCCGTAGAGAAGTGGGTCCCTACCTTAAGCCCCGGTCTTGATCCAGGTTCTCCTAGTGGGAACGAGGATAGTGACGGTTGCGGGAGTCCGTGCATCTCCTCCGAGTCTCATTCGAGCGTAGCTTCGGACGAATCCGCGGATATTTAACTTTAGTCCGTTGGATAACATGTTTTTGTTATTTTTGCTTTGTTTGTATGTAACCTGAATAAATGACGTTTGTGGTTTTGTTTGTAAATCCTTTGGCATTTTTATGGCCTTTACTGGCGATCCTATGTTGGAATATGGCCTTTACTGGCGATCCTATGTTGGAATGTGTGTTTTGTTTTTTTATGGTGTTGGTTCTTTGGTATTGTGCTCATTATTTCTTTGAGGGACACGTGTCTTTGGCACTATTTCATATTTAAAAGGGGTGATAGTGCGTGACATGCGCGGTGTGCGTTTTGTCAACAGCATGATGGGCGCGATTACCAATATGTGTCAGGCGGCGTTTGGTATGCTGACGTGGACAGATTTCTTGGAGGAGTAATAATGGCCTATTTGAACGGTCAGGATTTGGGGGCCTTGGTTCAACGGTTTTGATTGGAATGTAACACTGAGATCGAACGGCTAGGGATTCGTTGCTTTTCATATATATGCGAAATCGTACAGGCCAAACAGTGTTTATTTCGAAAGTTGAATCGTGTCTTCTACCTAAGGTTTTTTCTTCTTCTCCGGCGAGCTCTGGTTTCGAGTTTTCTGTGTTTGTGTTATCTTTTTCTTTCCTAAGGTAATGGCTAGCGCCACTTCTAGCGCTACTTCTTCCTCCTCTAGTTCTTCTCATGAGCCCTTGGTCCCTTCTCCGTCCAACCCTGTGGTTTTACATTTGCCATCCCGTGATTCGGGTGAACTTGGAGGAGTCGGTTCGTGGTTCAAGGGTTCATCACCGCTTCTAGGGCAACCTTGGTAGGGGGGTCGGACACATTCATAAGTCTTCTTGGACAAAAGGAAGTAGATAGCACAGTAGCGAAGTATGAGATAAATTTGTCCACTGTTTGAGGTTAGGGTTCCTGATGCAGGGGAGAGGGCAAGTTCTCCTAGGGAAGGGGAGATAGCCATCTATCAAGATGCGCTATTGGGTGGCCTTAGGCTTCCTTTTTCCTGATTTAAACTTAGGGAATACTAGAAGAGTATCATTTGTGTCCCTCACAGTTGGCCCCCAAATTCTTGGAGACTTTTGAGCGGCTTTGTTATTGTTTTCAAGCATTACGGAATAAGTCCGACCGTCCGTTGGTTCCGTATGCTTTTAGCCTATGCCTAGAGTCTAACGCCGATTGGTATTACTTTTACATTTCGTTAAGGAGAAATTTTTAGGAAAAGTTCCTTCTTCCATTAAGCGATGGAAGAGTAAATTCTTCTTTGTCAAAAGTAAGTCCGAGTGGGATGTCCGAACAAAGTGGGAGGTTCCCCGAACGGACATCGCTTGTGAGGAAATGACAGGAGACGAGGATGTTCTTCTTAAGTCAATGACAGGGCTATCCAAAGTGTACATGGATGAGTTCTTGACAAAGGAAAACCTTGTTAAATGTCCTTTAATAGTGTTCGCCGGTAGGCATTATTCGTGTATCTTGCTGGTCTGATTTTTAACTACGGTAATTGACTTATTTTGGCCCTTGTTTTGTAGGAAATCCGATGGAGGATGAGGACCTAAGCTATTTTAAGGGTCTTTTGGCCTCTTTCGAGGGCGAAGTTCACCCGCCCTTGCCTCGCGGGCGGAAGAAGAAGGAAGTGGTACTTGGCCAAGGGGCTGATACCTCCAAGGAGGAAAGAAAGAAGAGGAAGAGAAAGGAGACGGATTCTTCCAAGAAGGGTGCAGGGTCCTCACGGGAGAGGAGGACCAAGAGAAAGAATTCGAGGGCGTGACGAGGTCCCGAATTGCGTAAGAGCGGTGGGGGTGCCTCGGGGAAGAGGTTCGATGCGGAAGAGGTCCGCCGGCATTGTCCCCAATTTCCGAGGGTCCTTCTTCTAGGCAGTAGGAGGACATCCTTCTCATAGAGGTGAGAATTTCTATATATATTTTTTCTAAGGGTAGAATTTTTAACTTAGGTTCTATTTTATAGGCGGAGGCGGGAGAAGCGGCCCTTTTAGACAAATTAAAAGTGGCGGATTCAGTTTTAAAGGGATCTGCCACTAAGCAAAAGGAGTTATCTTCTGAGGATACTCATTTTCGCGACACTAGGTCCGTAAAGGACGTTTTGATGGCCATGAGGCCCGAGCAGCTCTCCACGAAACTTCCTGAGGGTTTGGGAGGGAAGAGGCCACTTATCAACTATTCCGCTTCTGGCTATGCTAGTAAGGGTTGTTCTCACATTTCCTTTTACTTCTAAACTTGGCGCGTTTTTACGAGTGTCTTGTTATTACTCAGAGGCGCATTAATCGGGCGGACCGAAGTCGGCAATCTTTGCCAAGAAGATTTGGCAAAGATGGAAATGAATAGAGCGGAACATTGCCCGCTTAAGCTCTAGGGTCGCGGCCTTGGAAGAGAAGGAGAAAGAACGACTTGATGCTATCCTGCCCTTGGCGAGATAAGTCCGAAGGCGGTTGCGGTACTGGCCGCTATGGAAAAGGAGAAGGCCGATTTAAGCGGCCCAATTATCTGCTTCTAACGGTTCTCTTCTTACTGCTTGAGGAGGCTATTAAAGGGTTACAAAATGAATCCAGCAGCTTGAAGAAGGAACTTCAATCGACTTCGAGGATGGCGGCGGCTTCGATGGGACCTAAAGATGAAGGTCTGCTGAGCTTACCGCCGTGCAAGCCGAAGTTGGCGGAAATAAAGGGGGCGTGACATCTTGAAGAAGATTTGGCTTCCCGCTTGAAGGCTCCTAAATCCGACTCGCAAGAAATTAAGGATTTAATAGAGCGAAGCGGATAAATTAGAAGAAGGAGGTTGCCCTGGGCTTAGGGCTTAAAGTTAGAGATGGAGCCACTCGTATATATTACGTGGTGTAACAAGTGGGCCATCACGTTCCTCCCTCTGGAAGTTTTGTCTATGGGGCCGGCTGGAGTTTTGAAGAAGTTCACGAATTTGAAAAGAGCAACAAGTTATCAAGACTCCAGAGGCTCCTGTCCCCGCTACCTTGGAGCCTTCTACCAAAGTCCCTTCAGAAGCAGGTGGCTGCCCTGGGGGCCCTAGCTCTTAGGATTTTTTCTTTTATGAACGTTTTTGTAAATTCTCAATCACTTGGAAATGTAATTTCTATTCATATGAATGAAATGCAAACCTTTATTTTGGTGAAGATTTATTTCCGAGTGATGGTTGTCTTTGAACTATGTAAGAAATTCACGAACTTCTTTATTCTTCCTTTGGCTTGTAAACTTCGTAACGAGTCCTTAGTCCAATCATGGGACTTTGTTGAGTGAGGTACTCGCCTTCATGAGTGAGATTGTTGCCTCATACTTCGATCGGGATTTTTGCCTTTTGAGAGTTGTCATTTATCTGTGTAAGATAATTCCGACTCGTCTTTTAGGAATGGGAATTTCACCACATTTTAGTAGAATGGGAATTTCACCGCATTTTAGTAGAATGGGAATTTCACCGCATTTTAATAGAATGAGAATTTAACCGCATTTTAGTAGAATGGAAATTTCACCGCATTTTAGTAGAGAATGGAAAAGACCTGAACTTTACTCCATGAAATTTAAGAGACAGCTACAGAACTTATTGATAGTAGCGTCGTAAGTGTTCAGCATGGAATGGACGCTTGAGCGTTTTTCCGTCCATATTCACTAGATAATAGGTGTCAGCTCGGACGATTCTTTTTGCGGCACGTAAGGGCCTTCCCAGCTTAGGAGTTAGCTTCCCGTTCGGCTTTTATTTCCTCGAATTCATTTTCTCTTAGGACTAGATCACGATTTGGAAGAAGACTCTTTTTACCCTTATGTCGTAGAACCTTTTGATTCTTTTGGCGATAGACAGTGACCTTTACTTACGCCATTTCCTTCGCTCTTCAAGTAGGTCCGTTAAAACCGGAGATTTTTCTCATTTTCTTCTCATGAGAACTTACATTTGTGTTCGCAAAGTAGGCATTCCTATTTACTGCGGGAATGGCGGCCGCCCCCGTAAGTAAGAGAAAATGGACTCTCCCCCTGTGGGAGTTCCGTAGTTGTCCTGTAGGCCCAAAGGGCGCTCGAATTTCTTCCACCCAATTGGTTCCATTTTTGGATACCCGGTTTTCGAGTCCGGAGTAAGGTACGGTTTGTTACTTCTACCGGCGTTGGCTTGGGGATGTGTCACGTAAGTCAATCTGGATTCAATTCGAGTTGAGCAGTAAACTCACGAAAGCCCGGTTATCAAACATGCGCCCATTATCTGAGATGAAGGCGATTTGGAATTCCGAATCGGCAGATGACCGTTCGCCATAAGAATCCCTGCCAAGCTTTCTCCGTGATTTTGGCTAAGGGCTCAACTTCCACCCATTTGGTGAAGTAGTCGATAGCGACTATTAGGAATTTCAGTTGTCGGATCGAAGTAGGGAATGGCCCTAAAAGATCAACCCCGGATAGCAAAGCGGCCGTGACCGATAATTGGCTTAAGTGGTGCGGTGGTCGCCTCTCGATTTTAGAATGCCGCTGGCAGGCATCACATTTCCGAGCGAACGCTATTGCATCTTGAGTTAGCGTTGGCCAATAATAACCTTGCCGCAAGACTTTGTAACTCAAGGCTTTGCCTCCTATGTGACCACCGCCGATGCCCTCATGAATTTCTTGAAGGATATAGCTAGCTTCTGTAGGATGTAAGCATCGCAAGAAAGGTTGTGTGTAGGACCTTTTGTACAGGCTTTCGTTGATGATGGTGTACTGAGCCGATTTGTAAGCGATCCGTCGGGCCTCCACTTTGTTGGGTGGCACAGGCCCACCTTGTAGGAAACTTTTTATGGGATCCATCAAACTTGGCTCTTCGGCCACACTTTGTACCTCTCCTTCCAATCTATCGATAGTCTTTGTGGGAAGGTACTGTAGGTTAAAAGAGGATTCTGCATCTCCGTTTGGCGTTGTGGCCTTTTTGGATAAGGCGTCTGTTTCTTCGTTTTGCGCTCGGCAAATTTTCTCAATTTGGAAATAGGCGAAGCATGGTACTATTTTTCTCACTATAGCTTGGTATTTGATCATGTTCTTTTTTTTTGCTTCAAAGCTGCCTAGGGTGTGGCTCACGACTAGTCATGAATCCGGAATACACATGCGCACTGAACTCCGAGCCCGGGCGCCGTGTAATCCTACAAGGAGTGCTTCATATTCGGCCTCATTGTTAGTCGCCGGAATTGGAACTTGTGCAATCAGCCGCCATTTTCCATTTAGAAGGAGAATAAAGGACAAAACCTCGCCTCGACCTTTCTTCATTCTTGCCGACCTATCAACGTATAAAGACCACGGGATGCTAAGACACTCTTACGGATTACGTGAAGGGAGTTCGCCCTCATTCGCGAGGAAAAGTTAATTACTGCGATGAAATCGGCCAAGACTTGGGCCTTGATTGCCGTTCGGGTTTGTAGGTGAGATCAAACTCGCCTAATTCTATTACCCACTTGGCTAGGGCGTCCTAATTTTCCGGTTTATGAAGAACTTGCTTTAGTGGCTGATCAGTCAATATTGTGATCCTGTGGGCTTAAAAATATGGTCTCAATCTTCGCGCAGATGTAATAAGAGCAAAGGCCAATTTTTCAAGTGGCAGATATCTTGATTTCGCATCGTTAAGGATCTTACTTGTGTAGTAGACTGGCTTTTGAACTCCGTTATCTTCTCTCAAAAGAACCGCGCTCACCGCTCGTGGGGCAACGGCCAAATAGATGTAGAGTTCTTCTCCTACTTGCGGCTTAGCCAATAGCTGAGGCGATCGGAGATCATTTTTAAGCCCTTGAAAGGCTTTTTGGCATTCCTCCGTCCAATCCATTTTTGGCGCTTTTCGCATGGCTTGAAAGAACGGGAGATTTTTCTCTCCGGCTTTGGAGATGAATCTGCCAAGTGCCGCAAGGCGTCCATTAAGTCGTTGAATTTCTTGAAGACTTTTGGGTGATCCCATGTCAAGAATAGCTTTGATCTTTTCTGGATTTGCCTCTATTCCTCTTTGTGTTAAGATAAATCCCAAGAAATTCCTTGATCGAACACCAAAGGAACATTTATTCGGGTTTAACCGCATCGTGTAACTCGGGAATTATTTGGAAAGCCTCTTGTAAAGTCCGATAGATGTCCATCGGCTTTTGACTTTTCACCGTGATATCATCTACATACGCCTCAACATTTCTACCAATCAGCTCTTTGAAGATCAGATTTATGAGCCTTTGGAAGGTGGCTCCAAAGCATTTTAGGCGAGCGGCATCCAAGTATCACCGCAATAAGTTCCCGTGCTTGTAATGAAGGATGTTTTTTCTTCGTCGCCTTTGGCCATTCGGATATGGTTGTAGCCTGAAAAGGCGTCTAAGAAACTCAGCATCTCATGCCCCGTTGTAGAGTCGACCAAACCATCAATTGATGGCAAAGGAAACGAATCTTTTGGACAAGCCTTGTCTAAGTCTGTAAAATCAACACACATTCTCCATTTCCCGGACGGCTTTTTTACTAGAACAACATTGGCCAACCAACCTGGGTAATACACCTCTCGGATAAAGTTAGCCTTTAGGAGGTTTGATACTTCTTCCTCTGCGGCCTTCTGCCTTTCTGGGGCAGAATTTCTTCTTTTCTGTTTCATAGGCCTAAATGACTGATCTACATTAAGGTGGTGTTCTATGATCTCGCTTTCGCTGGCATATCCTCGATGACCAAGCGAAGAGATCGTAATTTGCCCTTAATACTCTCATGAGGTCTTCTTCTTTGTCGTACGCCAAGTTTGCCCCAATCCGTGCAGATGCGGTTCCGCTTTCTGGTTGCGTCTAGGGCAACTGTTAGCAATTCTTCAACTGGTGTAGGCCGAAGTCCTTCATCTTCCCGTTCGGCTATTCTGCTGACTAGCATGGCTTCTGAAACCTTTGTTTTCCTTTTATTTAGGACTTTCCCTTTGAGGGTCGAGACGTAACATTGCCGAGCTAAGGGTTGGTCTCCTCTTACCTCTCCACTACCACTCTCAGTTGGGAATTTGAGGAGAAGATGGTAAGTAGAGATGATGGCTTTCAAGGCGTCGAGGGTTGGCCTGCCAAGGATCACGTTATAACTTGAGGCACAGCGTACAACCAAGAATTTCGTTGCTACGGTTGACTATCGTGGTGAGTTTCCTACTGTAACTGGTAGAGATATCATCCCTTCTGGCTGTATCACCCCTCCAGAGAATCCTACTAAGGATGATTTTACAGAAGTAAATCATCCACGTCATACCTCATTCTTTCGAAAGCACTCCAGAAGAGAATGTCAACTAAACTTCCACTGTCTATCAAGACTCTCTTCATTTGGAAACTGGAGACCTTGATGGCAATAACCAAAGACGCCATCATGGGGGTGACGAACTTTACTAACATCGTTATCATAAAAAATGATGAGAGTCGCGGGTCGAGACCTTCTTCGTGGTGTTTCTGTCTCTTGCGTTGTTCCCACCATTCGGGCATAACTTTTTCGAGAGGCGGAACTTTCCCCTCCACAACCAGGGCCACCACTAATAAACCCCACCATCTCCCCTTTTTCTTCTTGGTTTGTGAAGCTTCGTGTTCCTCCCAATCTCAAGGTTGATGTATTGCTCCAATCGGCCCCTCTTCTTGAGCGACATCTTCTATCGCATTCATCAAGTGGGTACATTTTTTCCGCGGTCGTGTCCTTTAGATTGATGAAACCGCAATATCTCTTGCTATTCTTTTGTCGCTCGGTATTTCTCGCAGGCTCCATGCCGTAAGCTTTTGCTCTTTGATTTGCATAAGGATATGGCTTCGGGTTTGATTTAGTAGGGTATGATGATCATATTTAACAATCTTTCCTTCCTTTGTAGGTTCTCTGGCTGCGGCAGATATGTCGTTGAGGGCGTGTCGAGGTTTCCCGTGATTGCTTTGTGCCTTTGTCGCCCCTCGTATGATCTTCTTTCCTTCCGTGATATCCGGGGCCTTACATTTGACACTTTGGTAGATTTTTCCTTTTAGGGTGTCTACAGGTCCACGTCGAGTCTCTTCTTCCCAACCCGTATAAATTTCATCGGAATTGATGTATTTCTGGGCGTGGCTCATAAGGGCGGGAATTGTCTTTGGTGGATCCAAAGTGAGGGAGAAACGAAAGGGGGAGTCTAACAGTCCCTCCATTAAGAAGGTTACGGCGATTCGCGGAAGAAGGTCGGCAACATTTGCTGTTTCGTCTATATAACGATTTAAATAGGCCTGGAGTGTTTCTCCCTTTCGTTGTTTAACGTGCAAAAGGGTAGACGGGGTTTTCTTTTGCTTTGAGTAATTAGCAAAGTAGGCTAAAAAGCGATCTGCTAAAATCTGAAAAGAAGTAATTGTGCTAGATGGAATATCAACAAACCAGTCTTGCGCTTTTCCCTCTAAGGTGGCGGGAAAAGCTCGGCACATACGAGCGTCGGTAATTCCAGTGAGGAGCATCTTTGATCGAAAAGACTTCAGGTGACAGGACGGATCGGTTCTGCCTTCATATGCGGTCATAATAGGTGGCCTGAAGCTGTCAGGAACTCGTTCTTCCAATATCTCCTTGACAAAGGAAGAACACATATTGAGAATATGCCGTTCGGATTTCTTGTTTTCTTGGGAAAAGTCCTGCCGCTGGGTCCCTCTATTCACAGTTTGTATGGATGGGCTATTTTGTTCCGCTCTTGTCCGTTCGGTTCTTGTAGCAGCTTGCTCTCTACGTCGAACGGAGGGGGGTTCTGAGCTAGCGGAAAAGGCGGTTCTTTCTCTTTTCTCCTTATGGGTGCGGGTTCTTGTCCTCCCTCTACTTTTGGAATTAGCTAACGGGACCGTTGATACGTTCGGTGTTGGGGCTTGTGCGGGAAGAGGTGGAGGATGGGTCAAAGTGTGGACAGCTTGAGCCAATTGTTCCAGTTGTTGCTGCATGTTAAGGTAAAACTCCGGAATAGACCCTTGGGGTTGGACGGACGGATTTTCTGATGCGGGTAAAATGGGTGGATTGTCCGATCGGACTTCTTCATATCTTTGGGCTTCGCCAAGTTTGATAGGTTCTTCAGGGCTAGTAGGTGCTCCTTGTCCTTGGATTCGTTTTGATCTTCTGGTAGTGGTCATTTGGCTTTTCGTAAGGGTCCCCACGGACTGACGCCATATCGCTGATGCCAAAACTAATCCACCGCGACTCTTTGGCTCTTGTGGCCTCGTGATCCGTCTCATCCTTTGACAAAGCGGTTAATATTTATAGTTGGTGTGGACGCTTACTTACGCTTGCGTAACAAGGAGACGCTGAGGGCACTCAAGAATTCCGTCCGAATTATCCGGCCGATAGACTTGTGAAGAGGAGGAGAAATAATCGAATTGGGCCTTTCTCGCCTCTGATTTAACTCCGATGCTTAAGTCGTAAATCGAGGTAAGAAGTTCTAGGAAATGCTTTGTGTAATGTGTAGTGAGTATTTTTCGTCCCTTTCCTTATTGTCCTTCCTCTCCTTTTATAGCAAGTGAGAGGCGGTTTAAGCAAATATCTTGCAAGGCGGTGGGGTAAGGCGGTGGGCTAGGTGAATATCTTCTAAGGCGGAGGGAAAATATCTCATTAGCGTGTAGGTGCTCAGAGCAAGTAGGGTAAATATTCCGCCCTTGTAGTAAGTGGATAAGGCCTACTTACTGTAGAGGCGTTAGATATTTTACTTCTCTCCTTCCACCCCACGCCTTGTATAAGAGGGCTGTCATAATTATAATTCCGACGGACTTATTCGCAGGATTTATTCCTCACGTTATTGCAGAACGGAATTGTGCAAGGTTATTTGGTGATATTGCCACGTGGCCAAAGATGCTACGTGGCTGAGAACACACGGTCCTGTGTGTGACAGGTGGTCCCTAGATCACTGACATCTGTCTTACCAAATATATCCGTAACAGTAGTCATAATTCCATTAACAAGGAAAATAAAAAGTTGCTACAATTCAAGGTTGTCACCTACAAGGGGCCCCCAAGGGCCGCGTCACCGCGCTCCAAACTCCTACCCATCTGAGCGCCAAGGGCCGACCGTTTCGTGCACCAGTTATGGCCCAAGATATGAACGTCGAAGGCGTCGTCCTCCTGGACGACGAAAATGAGCAGGTCCCCCTCCCCCAGGCGATGATCATCCACAAAAGATGACCACCCAGCGGAGAAAAATACTTCCTCGAAGCCGCCCTCGCGCGACACCTCCACCAACCAAGGATGCCCACTTGGCCATTGTAGTCGCACTGGTCCCTCACGTATGTAACGCATGTCGCGATGAAACGACATGGGAATCCAGAGCCAACGTCGGTGGCCGCCCGGAAATAGGAAGTGGTAGAACGAAGGGCGGCTGTTGCAACTCATGATGTTCAAAAGCATATCTTCATGAAAACAACCATGTCGCCTCATTTATAGGGAGTCTTTAGGAGGGAAAAGATGGAAAACGAGAGTGGTCAAGCGTTTTGTGACGAGTCCCAAGGGGTGTGCAACGTTTGATCGCCTACTTGCCATTAATTCCGCTTAGGGTCCCCAAGCAAAATGATGTCCGTATCGAGAACCCAAGAATCGCCCATGATTGGGGCCTCGAAAGTCAAGACGTCGCATCGGAACCCCGCGCAAAGGAGGGAGAGGAAAGCTCTGACCTGACCAGACACGGATCTCCCGCTACAGAGTAAAGCTACACCAACTTCACCCAACAACCGCCCAATAAGCAGAAAAGCCTCATAGGCCAAAGGGAAAAAAACAGAGACAACCCATTATGAATGAAAAAGAAACTACATACAACTAGTGAAAGGCACAACCCCCACGCAAGAAGATGAAAGAAGGTACGACAAAAACCAGTCTAATCAGGAACACAAAGACAAAATCAAAATTCGCTAAAATAGCCTAGGAGGATCCTGAAGAGGCGGCATCCTCATCTATTCCTGGCCGGGCACGAAAGGCTGGTGCACTTAGGCGTCCGTCCCGCACGAACACATCAACCCGAAAGGTGGCACCCCTGAGATACGAGAAGATGAGGCAGCCCCCCACCGACACACAATGGTCCTCCAGGAAGAAAGTCCAACCATACAGCAAGAATATGTCCCTAAAGACTATCCCCCGGTACAGCATCACATCCCATTCGTTTCCGCTGGGACCCCTCAGAGTAGCCACCGAGCTCCCCCTCCTGAGGTCGCGGATGCGGCTGCTGAAACGCCGTAGAAGATGAAACTGGGAGAATTAGTGGGAAGTGTGAAACAGTAGGTGGAAGGTCAAAGGCCGGTTTTCCGCCATTGCGGGATGAAACTTGGATCGCATGGACTGGGGTGATGAAGGAGTTTAAGTAGCATAACCATTCAGGCTTTGGAACTCGTAACGACGTTCGATTAACCCTCTCCCCTGTCGAGAGGAACAAGGCGTACCTGGGAACTCGCACCGGGCCGCAAGTGTCTTTTCCAATGAACAAGACAACCCCATATCGGAAAAAGCGGCAAGTACACATCGGGAAAGTCCAGAAGACCCCATATCGGGAAAAGCGGCAAGCGCCCGCCATGAATGTTAAAAAGAAATGTTAAATTAAAGCACGGTAATGGCGCAGAAGATATGGATAAATAGGGCAAGGCAAAAGTTGGAAGCAACGCAAATAGACACTCATACAAGCCAAAACAACCAAGAGGTACAAATAATTTCCATGACTTAAACAAAGGAAAGACATATAACAAGGGCCTACTCCCCCTTCACTAAGCCCTCTATTGGGGCAGTGGGACCCATCCGCGAGGAGATTGCGCGACCTTTCCGCCAGAACTTCTTAATCAAAAGAGCATCCTGGCCTTTCTGCCAGATTTGTTGAATCATCGCTTCATACTGGATTCAGGACAGGGCGAGAAAATGCATCGACTGTAAAATCCATGAATTTTTGGAAATAAATATTTTGTTATTTCCATGAGAAAAATATTTAAATTATTTACCTACCCCGATTAGTGTTATTAAATGATTTATTTGGATTTAGTGGAAATTAAAAATTATTATGGGGTCTGCAGGGACCTAATGGTAATTTTGAAAGAATTGAGGACCTTGAAGAAGTTTTCCGTCTCACAGAAGATGGACTGTTTTGTAAATTGAATAAATGGGGGGACCTCTGTAGAATTCTCCTTCAAGTTTTGGTTTAACGGCTGAGATCAAGCCATCTATGAGAGTGCTGATCGTAAGGAAATGAGTAAGGCTCTCATTGAGCCACGTGGCGATCAGAGATGGAATCCATCTCATCGCATACTCGATACGAGGCAAAGAAGGAAAGTATGGTGGAGTAGATCCCATGGTACGGGTGAATAGGAGCCGCTTATCCCATGATTGTCTCAAGTTCGAGACAAGATGATCAAAATCTGACCGTTGAACACCAGGCGATCAGGACCGTAGATCTAATCAAATGGTGGATCCGAGGCCTTGCGAAGGGGAATCCACCGCTGATTTTCATAGAACGCATCCCGCCATCGATTTGCTCCGGGTGTCGATCCCGGCGTGCCACCGCTATCGCTACCGCGAAGCGCCACCGCTACGCCCCACCTTCTTCTTCGGGCGTTACGCGCGGGGGAATTCAACCGTTGGCGGGTGGAATGGTTCCAAACAGCTGACCGTTCACCTGACCGTGGGGGAGGCTATAAAAAGGGATCCTCTCCCACTGTCTCAGTACACCCACAGGCAAACGAGGCGGGGACTCCGGTGAGCTTCGTCGGAGAAGGGTTTTCGGCCGAGGAA
This sequence comes from Dioscorea zingiberensis, assembly GCA_026586065.1. Classification (NCBI taxonomy): domain Eukaryota; kingdom Viridiplantae; phylum Streptophyta; class Magnoliopsida; order Dioscoreales; family Dioscoreaceae; genus Dioscorea; species Dioscorea zingiberensis. Next base: position 47,189,620 of record CM048821.1, on the reverse strand, counting down.
GAGCTTCTGTCGCCGCGGTTGCCACCAGGAGAAGCGAAATCGAGGTAGGAACCTCCTCCCTACTTCTAATTGCATATTGAAAGCCTCTGTACTATAGTTAGAACTCACGAGAGTAGAGAGTGTAGGTGTTAGTGGGGCTTAATACGGAGGAGGAAAATATGGGTGTCGATGGGCGCAAAGAGATCGAGAAGTAAAGAGGAAGCTCAGGGCACCTTCTGCAAGAGAAATGTACTCCCGGGGAGATGGATTGCTTTTTCCGGCGATCGTCTAAGGTGAGGCATGGACAGAGGATGAAGGATGGGCGGACAGGGTGGTAAAGTGCCTGAGAGTGCATCCCGCATGGAGGGGAAGCTTGGCGTAGGAAGAGCTCGGCCAATGCCCCTCCTCGACGACTAGCGGTGGCACTCCTAACTCTCGCCATATAGAGAGAGAGAGAGATCAGAGGTTGAAGAAGAGGTTAGTTTAAAAAAAAATATATATATAAATAATAATAATCGTTTATTATTATTTCAAAACTTAGGTTCTGACATTATTATTAATATTTCTAGAAACTATGGTATGTGACACATACATAATTATTTAATTATGGGTATAGTTTCAAATGACTTTTAAACTATAGCATGTTACAAATATTAAATTGTCATAACTTGGATAGAGTGACATTTAATTAATAGAAACTATAGAATGGTTTAATATGTTAATTGATTAATAGAGGGCTAATGTTTTAATTAAAATATTAGCTTAGGGGATGTGACAATTAATTGGTTAATGGTAATTATTTGATTAAATTACTTCAAAGTTTAGAAAGTGTGACACATGTTCACCTAATCAAATAATGTGCATAGTTCCATTGATAATAAAACTTGGGTTTTGTGATAATTATTAGATTATGAAACCTTTGTTCATAATTTAAATAATTAGGAAAAAATAAGGTTTTGATAAGAGATTAAAACCTTGGTTTGACAATTAAATTAGTATTGTCTCTATTAATAGTAATGATACTATTAACCAAATAGTTGTATAGTTCGTAACTATATGGAACTATATAATGCGTGACATAATAATTAATAATTATTATGAAATATTGAAATGAAACAAATAGAAATTAATTAATTAATTAATTTCTTAGGTTTGGATAATTGGTTGAGCGATAAGAATTATTTGGCAAGGAAGCTAAATAAGTTCAAAGGGGATTTTCAAATGACCAAAATGCCCTTCTAGGGTAAAAGGGGGCTAAGATCAATCTTAACGAGGCTCAACTCAACTAAAGTGACTTAATAAAGTCAGACTCGACAAATAGACTAAAGTTGACTAGGTTTGACTAGGTTAGACCAAAGTGAATCTACAAGTCAACTAAGGGACACCGGAACGGAAATAAGGGCCGGTAACCCGAGAGAAGGTCCCTAGGACCCGTTAGTGGGCCTAAGCCCAACAAGGACGTTAGGCATGCATGGACACTTAGAGAGATAGAAATTTTTTTGGAAACAAGAATTCTAATAAACCGTTATATGCCAGATACTCTCAGGGGAGACGTAAGGCATTTCAAAGGAAACCAGGAAGACATTTAGTCTCTCTAGAGGTAAGTACGCTTGCCTAGTTTCCACCCGGTGACGGGATTTCTTGGACTTGCTATGTATTCTTATTATATGCACTGTAGATGCCATACATGCCGCTTATATCTTCTTGAATCCTCAAGCATGTATGCTTGTTTACTGACGCTGGTGTCCCTAAATGCTATGTTCTCTTGCCGGACTCAAATGGAGCTAGGGAAGCTCCAATTTAGGAATGTTCAGTGGTTAGGACCCCCGACCTTCCTCCGACATGTTCTACCCTCAAAGAAAGCAAACCTCTCGGAGGCCTTACCGCCAAGGCATGGTACACCGACCGCAGCACACGTAGGAGAGGTAGTTCTACCGAATTGCGACCGGAGGGTCAAACGACCAACTAGGTCGTATTTATATCCAAAAGCTGGACATACTGGCTGGGAGTAAACTCAGAGTTCTCTTAGGACTCACTACAGAGCTCGAGGGCTTCTGTAACAGGGGTCGTACCTTTGACTTGCTTGTGGTAGACTCCTAGGACTTTATTGTTGATTCTATGATCCTGTTGACTGTCATTTTCTTCCTATTGATGACACTGTTGACCTGCAGGGGTACTTACTGAGCTTTCCCTTCGAAAGCTCATGTGTTTTCTCTTTTCCTCTTTACAGATTCCGAGGTATAGGAGGGGAGAGAGCCTAGGGAGAGGACTCCGGAGGACCAGAGGTTATAGGAGTCTTCTTTGTTTTTATCTTTGTGAGCATTATTGTTGTTGTAGGACCCGTATAGGGACCAGACTTCTATAGGGCCTACGAACCCTAATGACTCTATGTTCTTATGAACTCGAAGTTTATATTTTATTTAGGGATTGTTATGCGCTTATCACATTATTAGGCCTTGTATTCGAAGTTGAGTTTATCTCTTCTTTAATACGGCCGTCATTGACGCGTGCCGAGGTCCCCGGGATCCTGCCTGGCGCGCTATGTGATTAAAAGTGGTATCGTAGAAGGTTCTCTTTGATAGAGCGTATAGCGTGACCCTAGATGCCCTTGGTAGCTGCTTGCATGACCGAAAAGTGGATCGGGGTAGTATAGATAGTGGTAACGTTAGATTGACACCCGGTTTACTTGCAGGATGCCGGGACCATCGCATCGCGATTCGGTTCGACGCATGAGGTGGAGTCCGTGACGGAGAACACTCCACCACCTGCAGCCGACTCATCCGAAGCCCGCAGGTCCTCGCCGAGATGAGGAGGACGCCGGAAGCCACCAACCGAAGGTTGATAGGCTTCGCACTACGCTACTATGCCGGTCCAGTGGACTTAGGGACCACATCGCGATGCAGAGGCCAAGAGGGACCTGTGGTTCCGCTAGCAATGTGAGATCGTGAGCCCTAGTATTCCTCCACGACGCGTGTGTAGAGCCCGTGACTACCGCCGCATTGGGGGTTCAGATTCGGAGAGAGCCGCAGGTCCATCTCCCGCCGCTCGTGGATTTCATGGTGCCGTCGATGTGGAGTATACGCACCGTGATGATGGAGTGTAGGCGCCCCGGCCTCCGTGCCGCAGCTCGTGGCGCCGTGGAGCATCTAGCTTTTATCGCCCATCCGGGTGCGCCAGGACCTAGCAGGGGATCGCAGGGGACTAGAGGACATCGACCCTGCCCTGATTACACCCCACTGTCACCCGACGAGAATCATCTGGACTGAGTTCTAGTTTTAGTTGCTAGAATAACCGTAGTCTTACAAACTTATGTGTTGTATGAACTACTTTTATTATGTCTTTTAGTGTCTTTTGTTTTTGCATGTTGACTCTAGTTGTTGCTTTTGAAATGAATAAAAGTATTTTTTTTTTTTTTTTTTTATCATCACCTGTCTTGCTTGAAATGAAAAGTAACCTTGTAATCCTTATACAGTTAAACTATGGGTCACTTGCGTGGAGGTCGAGGTGGTAGGGGAAGAGGAAGGGGTAGGCGGGGGAGACCTCGTCGTACCGAAATGCCACAGCCTCCCATGGAGGAAGAAGTCCCTCAACCGTAGGGTGGGGAGGTACCCCGCTTTGTGGGCCGAAATGGAAGTTGAGCAGGAGGTGCCTGCTCAATCCAATGCTCAGGCGCCTCAGGCAGAGGGCCAAAACCCGAGGGGGGAGGTACCCCCCATGAGCATGATGGAACTAATGAGGGAGATGTTGGGACTAATCCAGAGACCCGACAACAACGCACCACCTCCGCCAACTACCCCGCCAAGTAGAGGATTACTTGGGAAATCAAGAGACCCTCTCCCCGACCTTCAAGGGGCCGCAGACTCTACATACCGAACAATGGATTCGTGAGATGGAGAAGACCTTCGAGGTCTTCCAAACTACTGAGGCGGAGAAGATTAGGACCGCCGTGTATATGCTCCAAGGACCCGCTGAAGATTGGTACTTTGGAGAAATTAGGCTGAGGAAGGGGGAGGCCTTCCAGACTTGGGAAGAATTCAGGATCGTGATTCTTCGCCAAGTATTTCTCGAGAGGACATCCGTACAACTTGGACAACAATTTTCCCAAATTTTGTTCAAGGAGGCTCCACTGGAGCAATATGAAACTCAATTTGACCGGTTGGCTCGCTTCCTTCCTGACATGGTTCCAACGGAAGAGAGCCGGGTGATGAAATTTGAGGCCGGATTGCGGCCATCACTAAAGAAGATTGTGACTAGCCACATGTGCAAGACCAATACCGAGGTTGTGGCTAGGGCTAAATATACCGAGGTTTCTTTGTCAAGGGACGCCTGTGGGTCGCCCCGTAAAGATAAAAGGATAAAGGCAAATAGCCGTGGCCAATCATCCGTAAGAGCTCGGAAAGCGTAGGCCCATAATAAGTATCGACCCTATGGGAAGCCGCACTGTGTCCACGTTCTCATTTGGAGGTAAAGGGTCATCACCAGACCTGTAACATTAAGTGCTATGAATGCAAGGGACCACATAAGAGGTCCCAGGCCTCGATAACTGGTGGGTGTTATTTCTGCTTGGCCTTGGATCACCAAAAGGCCCAATGTCCCCAGCGTCAACAAGGACAGAGTGTGGTGGGGGAAACCCAGGGATCTCAACAAGCTTCTCAACAGTCTGTTGGACCACCACCAAGATCACAAGGTGGGGACAAGAAAGGGAAGGCGACCTCAGGACAGCCTTCTACTCCAAACCAACCCCCGCAGCAGCAGAGGCCAATGACCCATGGTAGGGTCTATCATTTGACAACTGAGGAGGCACAGGCATCAGCAGATGTCGTGGAAGGTACCATTTCAGTTAGTTCTTTCTATGCCTGCACTTTATTTGATCCTGGAGCCACACACTCTTTCGTATCTGCACGTTTTGCACGAAAGCACACTTTGCCTACTATAGACCTACCCCAGGACTTGTGTGTAGACACCCCCGTAGGAGCTGCCATGATGGTAAGGAGAATGGTACCGGCATGCGCTATAATGATTGAGGGGCGAAGGTTACTTGCAAACCTGCATGTAATGGACCTGAAGGATTACGATGTGATCCCCTCTGGATGGGACCGCTCTCTTCGGTTTACGCGGTGGTAGACTGTCGTGGGAAGAGAGTTGTATTTAAGATGCCGGGAGAAGAAGAATTTACCTTTAAAGGCAGCCACACTTGTTCCTTAGTTCAGGAGATCTCAGCTCTCCAGGTTCGGAAACTCCTTAGGGGTGGGTTATAGGCTACTTGGCTTCTATTTCCGAGACGAAGAAGGATAAGGAGATTGTAGTCTCAGACGTACCGGTAGTAAGGGAGTACCCTGACGTGTTTCCGGAAGAGTTACCGGGACTACCTCCGTAAAGGGAATTGGAGTTTTCCATTGATTTGGTACCGGGAACAGCCCCTGTGTCTAAGGCTCCTTCTCGGATGGCGCCTGCGGAACTTAAGGAATTGAAGACCCAACTAGAGGAATTGTTGGACAAAGGTTTTATTAGACCTAGCATGTCACCTTGGGGAGCACCTGTTCTTTTCGTCAAGAAGAAAGACGGGTCGCTAAGGTTGTGCATTGATTATCGGGAGTTGAATAAGGTGACTGTAAAGAATAAATATCCTCTACCAAGAATTGATGACTTACTGGACCAGCTACAGGGAGCTCAAGTTTTCTCCAAGATCGATTTGAGATCTGGATATCACCAAGTGAGGATTAAGGAGACGGATATCCCGAAGAGTGCTTTCCGTACTAGATACGGGCACTATGAGTTTCTGGTAATGCCGTTTGGGCTTACCAATGCCCCGGCAGTCTTTATGGACATGATGAACCGGTATTCCACAATATTTGGACCAGTTTGTGGTGGTATTCATCGACGACATCTTGGTTTACTCAAGAAGCCACCAGGCCCACGAGGAGCACTTAAGAAAAGTGCTAGAGACCTTGAGGGAACATCAGCTTTACGCAAAGTTCTCCAAGTGTGATTTTTGGTTGGAAAGTGTAGCTTTCTTGGGCCACGTGGTAAGTGGAGCTGGAGTTTCAATGCATCCCAAGAAAATTGAAGCCGCTGTGGAATGGAAAAGACCAACAACGGTACGGGAGATAATGGAGTTTCTTGGGATTAGCCGGGTTATTACCTGAGATTCGCTGAGGGTTTCTGCATAGCAAAGACTGCTAACTAAGCCGACTGTGAAGGGTACCAAATTCATTTGGACCGACTCCTGTGAAAAGAGTTACCAGGAGCTAAAACAGAGGTTGATATTAGCACCAGTACTAGCGTTACCACAAAGTAATCAAGGGTATACGATCTATAGTGACGCCTGTAAGACTGGTCTTGGATGTGTGTTGATGCAGAATGGACGCGTGATTGCTTATGCCTCACCTACGCTTAAAACCCTTTGAAGAGAATTACCCCACATACGATCTTGAGTTGGCAGCGATCGTGTTTGCCCTAAAGATTTGGCGACACTTCCTCTACGGTGTACCTTGTGAGATTTACACCGATCATAAGAGGCTCAAGTACGTATTCACACAGAAGGAATTGAATATGAGACAACGGCGATGGTTAGAGCTAATCAAGGACTATGATCTCACTATCCATTACCACCCGGGTAAGGCGAACGTGGTGGCTGACGTAATCGAAAGGTGAAGTCCGGATATGGTATTGCCGCTTGTTAACAAACCTGCAGGCCGCTATTGAGGACATGAGGAGGCTCAACCTAGAGGTCGCTTTTGCCTCAGAATGGATGTCTCATTGGCCAGCTTGCATATCCGACCCTCGTTGTTGGAAAGAATTCGGGTTGCTCAGGGACAAGATCTTGAACTGGAGGTGATTAAGGAACACATGGGCTAGGAAGAACCAACACGGTTCAGAGTCCATGAAGATGGCACCCTTAGATTTGACGAAAGAATTTGTGTACCAAATGTCCCTGAAATAAAAACGGAGATTCTGGAGGAAGCCCACTATTCGGGCTACACTATTCACCCTGGAGGTACCAAGATGTACAGAGGGTTGAAGGACCACTTCTGGTGGAAAGGAATGAAGCGAGATGTTGCGGAGTTCGTGGCAAAATGCATCACCTGTCAGATGGTAAAGGCGGAACACCAGAAACCGGCAGGGATGTTACAACCCTTACCCATTCCGGAGTGGAAGTGGGAGCACATTAACATGGATTTTGTAACGGGGTTGCCACGCACTCAAAGAGGCCATGAATCGATCTGGGTTATAGTGGATCGGCTGACAAAGTCGGCCCACTTTATACCGTTGAGGACGGGAGCATCCTTGGAAAAGTTGGCCCAACTGTATATAGATCAGATCGTCAGATTACATGGAGTGCCGGTGACTATCACCTCTGATCGAGACACTCGATTTGTCTCTAGATTCTGGGAGAGCTTGCACACCGCTCTAGGTACGGGATTGGCATTCAAAGACAAATTTTCCACCCACGTAATCGATGGACAATCCGAAAGGACCATCCAGTGCTAGAGGATATGTTGAGGGCATGTGCAATAGATTTTACAGTGGTCTTGGGATGAACGCCTAAGTTCTATAGAATTTGCCTATAACAATAGTTACCGTGCAAGCATCAAGATGGCACCGTGATGAGGCACTCTATGGGAGGAAGTGCCAACACCCATATGTTGGGGAGATGTGGGAGAAAGGAAGTCGGGTAGCCGAGGCTTACACTTAAGCAACCTGATTTTGTAAGACAAACGGAGGAACATGTCAAGATGATCAGGGGGCGACTCCAGGCTGCCCAAAGTAGACAAAAGAGCTATGCCGACCGAAAAAGGTCTAGTCAGGAGTTTCAAGTGGGAGACTTGGTATTCTTAAAAGTGTCTCCAATGAAGGGGGTGGTAAGATTTGGACGACGTGGAAAACTTGCTCCATGAATACATTGGACCCTTTGAGATATTGGAGCCGTAGGGAGTTGTGGCATATAGGTTGGCTCTTACCTCAGACCTCGCCAGTTCACGATGTCTTCCACATTTCAATGTTGAAGAAGTGTATTCGTGATCCTACCAGAGTGATTCCACAGGTTCCGGTGGAAGTCCAAGAGGATATGTCCTACGAGGAATTCCCAGTAGCTATCTTGGGCCGAGAGGACAAGCAGTTAAGGAATAGAACAATTCCTTTTATTAAGGTAAAGTGGAGTAACCACACCGAGCGAGAAGCTACCTGGGAACGTGAGGAGGATATGAGGCAAATAAGCTACCCGTGAGTTGTTTGTATGAAGTATAAACGGCGTAGAAATTTCCGGGACGAAATTTTTGTAAGGGGGGAGGAATGTAAAATCCATGAATTTTTTGAAATAAATATTTTGTTATTTCCATGAGAAAAATATTTAAATTATTTACCTACATGCTTTATTAGTGTTATTAAATGATTTATTTGGATTTGAGTGGAAATTAAAAATTATTATGGGGTCCATGCAGGACCTAATGGTAATTTTGAAAGAATTGAGGACCTTGAAGAAGTTTTTTCCGCCTCTCACGTAAGATGGACTGCTTTGTAAATTGAATAAATGGGGGACCTCTCAGAGAATTCTCCTTCAAGTTTTGGTTTAACTACCGAGATCAAGCCATCTATGAGAGTACCGATCGTAAGGAAATGAGTAAGGCTCTATTGAGCCACGCTGGGCGCATCAGAGATGGAATCCATCTCATCGCATACTCGATACGAGGCAAAGAAGGAAAGTATGGTGGAGTAGATCCCATGGTACGGGTGAATAGGAGGCGCTTATCCCATGACTGTCTCAAGTTCGAGACAAGATGATCAAAATCTGACCGATGAACACCAGGCGATCAGGACCGTAGATCTAATCAAATGGTGGATCCGAGGCCTTGCGAAGGGGAATCCACCATTGATTTTCATAGAACGATCCTGGCCATCGATTTGTCGGGTGTCGATCCCGGTATGTGCCGCCGCTATCGCTACCGCGAAGCACCACCGCTGGCCCCACCTTCTTCTCCCGCATGCAAGCATGGGAATTCAACCATTGGCCTACGGAACGTTCCAAACGGCCGACCGCTCACCCGACCGTGGGGAGGCTATAAAAGGGATCCTCTCCCACTGCCTCAAGACACCCACGGGCAACGAGGCGGGACTCCGGTGAGCTTCGGCCGGAGAAGGGTTTTCGGCCGAGGAAGAGCTTCAGAGCCGCTGACATTGCCACCGTGAGAAGCGAATCGAGGTAGGAACCTCCTCCCCTCGCTTCTAATTGCATATCGAAAGCCTCTCAGACTATAGTTAGAACTCACGGAGAGTGAGAGTGTAGGTGTTAGTGGGCGACGCCGAGGGGGAAAATGTGGGTGTCGATGGGCTTAAAGAGATCGAGAGGTAAAGAGGAAGCTCAGTGGCACCTTCGAAGAGAAATGTACTCTGTGGAGATGGGTTGCTTTTTCGGCGATCGTCTCCGGTGAGGCATGGACAGAGGATGAAGGATGGGCGGACAGGGTGGTAAAGTGCCTGAGAGTGCATCCCGCATGGAGGGGAAGCTTGGCGTAGGAAGAGCTCGGCCAATGCCCCTCTGACGACGGCGGTGGCACTCCGGCGAACTCTCGGTCGCGATAGAGAGAGAGAGAGATCAGAGGTTGAAGAAGAGGTTAGTTTAAAAAAAAATATATATATAAATAATAATAATCGTTTATTATTATTTCAAAACTTAGGTTGTGACATTATTATTAATATTTCTAGAAACTATGGTATGTGACACATACATAATTATTTAATTATGGGTATAGTTTCAAATGATTTTTAAACTATAGCATGTTACAAATATTAAATTGTCATAACTTGGATAGAGTGACATTTAATTAATAGAAACTATAGAATGGTTTAATATGTTAATTGATTAATAGAGGGCTAATGTTTTAATTAAAATATTAGCTTAGGGGATGTGACAATTAATTGGTTAATGGTAATTATTTGATTAAATTACTTCAAAGTTTAGAAAGTGTGACACATGTTCACCTAATCAAATAATGTGCATAGTTCCATTGATAATAAAACTTGGGTTTTGTGATAATTATTAGATTATGAAACCTTTGTTCATAATTTAAATAATTAGGGAAAAAAAATAAGGTTTTGATAAGAGATTAAAACCTTGGTTTGACAATTAAATTAGTATTGTCTCTATTAATAGTAATGATACTATTAACCAAATAGTTGTATAGTTCGGTAACTATATGGAACTATATATAATGGACATAATAATTAATAATTATTATGAAATATTGAATGAAACAAATAGAAATTAATTAATTAATTAATTTCTTAGGGTTTGGATAATTGGTTGAGCTTATAAGAATTATTTGGCAAGGAAGCTAAATAAGTTCAAAGGGGATTTTCAAATGACCAAAATGCCCTTCTAGGGTAAAAGGGGCTAAGATCAATCTTAACGAGGCTCAACTCAACTAAAGTGACTTAATAAAGTCGACTACAAATAGACTAAAGTTGACTAGGTTTGACTAGGTTAGACCAAAGTGAATCTACAAGTCAACTAAGGGACACCGAACGGAAATAAGGGGGCCTGTGAACTCCAGAGAAGGTCCCTAGGACCCGTTAGTGGGCCTAAGCCCAACAAGGACGTTAGGCATGCATGGACACTTAGAGAGATAGAAATTTTTTTGGAAACAATAATTCTAATAAACCGTTATATGCCAGATACTCTCAGTGGAGACGTAAGGCATTTCAAAGGAAACCAGGAAGACATTTTGTCTCTCTAGAGGTAAGTACGCTTGCCTAGTTTCCACCCGGTGACGGGATTTCTTGGACTTGCTATGTATTCTTATTACATGCACTATAGATGCCATACATGCTGTTTATATCTGTTCTTGAATCCTGTTAAGCATGTATGCTTGTTTACGGGACGTTTGTGTCCCTAATTGCTATGTTCTACTGCCCGGACTCAGTGGAGTTAGGGAAGCTCCAATTTAGGAATGTTCAGGGTTAGGACCCCCTGACCTTCCCCGATGTACCTTACCAAAGAAAGCAAACCTCTCGAGGCCTTACCCGCCAAGGGCATGGTACACCAACCGTGTTAACACGTGGGAGAGGTAGTTCTACCGACCATGCGATCGGAGGGTCAAACGCACCAACTAGGTCGTGATTTATATCCAAAAGTCGGACATACCGGGCCGGGAGTAAACTCAGTTCTCTTAGGACTCACTACAGAGCTCGAGGGCTTCTGTAACAGGGGTCGTACCTTTGACTTGCTTGTGGTAGACTCCTAGGACTTTATTGTTGATTCTATGATCCTGTTGACTGTCATTTTCTTCCTATTGATGACACTGTTGACCTGCAGGGGTACTTACTGAGCTTTCCCTTCGAAAGCTCATGTGTTTTCTCTTTTCCTCTTTACAGATTCCGAGGTATAGGAGGGGAGAGAGCCTGGGGAGAGGACTCCGGAGGACCAGAGGTTATAGGAGTCTTCTTTGTTTTTATCTTTGTGAGCATTATTGTTGTTGTAGGACCCGTATAGGGACCAGACTTCTATAGGGCCTACGAACCCTAATGACTCTATGTTCTTATGAACTCGAGTTTATATTTTATTTATGGATTGTTGTCTGCTTATCACATTATTAGGCCTTGTATTCGAGTTGAGTTTATCTCTTCTTTAATACGGCCGGTCTGTTGACGTGCCCGAGGTCCCGGGATCCGGGTCGGGGCGTTACATCGACCCTCGCGACAAACCTTGCTCAATACATAACTTGTCGAGGCGCCCCAACATGGTAATTTCCAGGCCCCAGAGTCTCTACCCCTCCTTTTCGTAAGCCTCACGATCTACAACGGAGAGAAGGAGATCCGATGTCAGTTCCTCACTGCGGGCAGCCAGTAGGGAGATACAAATTAGACATAAACCAAGACCTTACCTCTCGCCTGTTAGCAACACAGAGACCGGATAGCGGCCCCATAAGTTATTTCCCTGAAAGCATCAGAAACCAATTCACCGGTATCCACGTCAGAAAGCAACAATACTTTTCGCAGTTGGGGGAGCGGTAGCCCCCACCAGTAATGATAAAGGCGAGGCTGTCCCTCACCTGGTTCAAGTTCGAAGCCGAGGGCCTCGACGCGGGTTCCCGATCCGGTCCCTTCATCTTACAAAATAGAGACAAGGTAAGGACCCCCCAGCGCGAGAGACCAGGGGGGACATCAGAGATAAGGAACGATAAAAAGAGAAGGAAGTACATGCGTTGTCCTCTTCATCAATCTCACACAAGAGAAGCGTACCACGGGAACGCGGTGGCTCCGGTACGCTCTCCCATCAAGGCAGGGCCTGCCACGCCCTTGCCGACCCCTTGGTCCGAGAGGAGGTCCCCAACGGAAACAGACTCGAGTGAAGGATCGGTCGGCCCAATTGCAACACGCTCAGATCCAACTGTATGGGGGTCAGCAGCGACGGCATCAGCGACGCCAAGCGGCGATGGTGAACCATCACTCGTCGATGGCTAGCCGGACACCTCAAGGGGACGAACAGAGGCCCATTCGAGTGTAATGTTGCACCCTTCCCCATCGGCTCCTTGCTCCGGGACCGGACCCTTAGGGTCCGATGTGTCAGCCGGTCCCGCCACCGCAACCTCGACATCAAGGGCGAGCGCCCCTCTACCCCGACAACTACAATAACGAATTCCAGAATACCCAATATGGCTCAACACCACGCATCTCCAAGAGAAGTATCGAGTAGCGGTATATAAAGGGAAAAGTTACCTCTGAAGGCCGTGGTCCGCCTCCCTCCCGAGCCGTAAGAGGAAGAGGGTGAATCTTTCCTCCAAAAGAACAAATTTCACCACTGGAGTACGCCATGTCGCCAAAGATGATTGAAGGATCCCTAGATCAGAAATGTGGAAGACCTCGAACACACCCTAATTCAACCTCCTAAGTGTATTTGTTCTAACTCTTTCTCCTTCTTCCTCGTGAGACTCCTCCAACACAATGACCCAGTGCCTTCAATCCTCGGCCTCTCCAATATGGAAGGCCGGCTTCCTCCCGGATGAGGTCAAGAAAGACTGGCACTATCTCTCTCCGGCCACCGCTTCTAGGTCTATCTTGGTACAGCGGAGGAGCTCGTCGACCGTCTCCTTCTCGGAGGAAAGAAAACTAGCCTTACTCTCAAAGTGGACGGCCTTTGCGGTAGCCTTCTCCAGCCTGACCTTCGTATCCTCAATGGCCCGATGTGAAGCGGCATTAGCCTTCCTTAGCATAGAGCACTCCTTAAGGCTTGCATCCCACTCGTCAAGGACCAGTTTCTTCTCCTCTTTCACCTTCTAAAGGAGGACGTTCGACTTGGCCAAGCCTCGTTCAAGAAGATAGAGGGTGTTCTTCAGAATCTCGCACTCCTCCATAGCCTCATGAATTCCTTATAAACATCTCCAGCTACGCCATATATATATATATATATATATAGAAATCACATCCATCAAATCATTCATTCCTTATATACATCCCCAGCTTACATATATATATATATATATACTTAACGAATTTCCATTTTACATGGAGTCAAATCTTTTAAATAATCTCCAAATCTCGGCTACTGTAATTCATAGATTCTTTTAATTATGCCATTTTGCATCTAAGCCCATCCAATGAGATTAATCTATCACAAGCATATCATTTAATTTCAACCTCACGTTTGGGGTTTATTATATCGGCCATTATATTAATCAGTTTAATCCCTTATTTTAATTATGATTAATCCAAGTATAATTAGGTAATTTTTAAGAATTTAATTTGTCCAAAAAAAGGTACGGCTTTTACAACCTCAGATTCCCCGGTGTCACAACACCTAAGCAATACATGTATCATAAATGCAATATAGGCCTCATATCGATCTCGCATACACGTCTACCTCAATGCCTCTGAATAATACCAGATAAATCCCAGTGGACCGTATCTATACCCTTAACGTTCTGGAATAAACGCGCAAAGCTTGCATCAGTTGCACTTCTTTCTTTGTTCCCAACAATCCCTGTTGTCATGTTCCTATTCTTTATTTCCCTCTCTACATGAATACACATTCATAATAAAGCAATAGAACAATAAAACCGCTAGTAGTATAATAAATATAAAACTAGCGACATTGCACAAACTCCGAGGTAAAAACTCATGCAAAAATTATGTAAATAAGACCAGCGATAAAACCCGATAATAATAGCATCCAAGTATAGTGTATTCACATACATGAGGTCCCAAGCTATCTAAGCTTGACTGGATCCTTCTGCCTGATACTTTATTTGTTTTCCTTGTCCTATGCAAATATAAGGAGTACATCAACACTGTTGTATTTATTTTTCCATACATAACTAAAATAATTAGAATATAGTTACACATAAACTCAGTTATGTTTATTTACATATAAGCTTAGATGTTCTAGGTGAGTTTAATAATCCCTCAAACTTGAACCCAACCTCCTTTAATTGGGTTCTGGCCCATTTCACAATGGACACAATCAAATACAAATCTATATGACTCCCTCTCAAGAACCATACATCTCATGGAAACCAACCAATGCATCTGTTACACCCCTGCACATCCACTCTCACCAACTCCTCACTAGGTTTAGCAAAGGCTTCGTAACAACCAGTATGGGCATGAGGTTCCCGGTCAACCATTTTCTTATTTTCATACAAGGTTTAAGGTTCACAGTTTACAAGTAAACCAGGTTTGGATATAGTTCTACTATTATTAACCTACAATGCACAATTTAACTAAATTGCCTGCGCAACAAATCTAAACAAACTTAACTATTATTACAGCTAAACAAATTAATATTGTAATTGTAACCCGCCCTTCCGGGGTCTTTTATGAAAATACTGTAAGCGAGGGTTAAATTATAAAATTCCCTCGGGCTAGAGAATGATGGTGATTTGAGGACCTAACTAATAGTTTAATCACATAAGGGCAAAGATCTGAGTTTAGATCCGGATTTTTTCAAGGTCCGGCCGGATTTGGATTTCCCGGATCTAGAGAGGATTGATACATTATTTTATTAGATAGAATAATGGAGAAAAAAAATAGAATAAAATAAAATAAAGAGAAAATAAATAAATCAATAAAATTTAAATTTTGTTTTGTTTTTACTATCTCTCCATCCCTTCCTATCTCTTTGGTGCTTCTCCCTCACCAAGCCCATGCCCTAACCCTACCCGCGCCCACCGGCTCCCCGCCGCCGGTGCCCCCTTCTCCGGCGAGCCCCCGCCGGCCAGCAGGGACCCCACGCACAGTTCAAATGCACGCCAAGACGGCGCAACGCCACAAGACGCTCAAGGCCAGTGCGCAGGGCGTGTAGGCCGCAGGCACAAGCCAAGATGACAGAGCTCCCACAGCAGCCTCAAGGCTAAGAAGACCTTCCTCAGGCTCCTCCTACCAGATCCGCACCCCACGACTGCAGACTCACACGCCAGCTCACAGACATCCTCACCGACGCATGTAATTTACTGAATACTTAAAACCTAATTGGGGAGGGGACATAATTAATGAACAACTAACTTATATAAATGTTTTATGTATGAAATCCAAGTGTATTGGATTAATTGTGTGAATGTTTGTAGACTATCGGGAACCGATAATCAGGGGAGGTGCTGTCCGATTTCCATTAAAAATCGATTCTGGGCTGCCCCTTCAGGGTGCAGATCGGGGCAGCAATAGTACCTCGATCAGTACGATTAGGACATCGTTAGCAAGGGGAAGAAGAGGGCTTCCCAACGATAGCTAGATCGACAAAATCCGACTTGCGGATTTAGAGATGTCGGCAGTTCTTTATGACTGTGCACTAGAGTGAAAATACGGAATTTTGTTGGGACCTTGCGTGCCCACTTTAACCATTTAATTATGCATGATTGTGAGGATCAAGTATAATTAACTAAATTATGTTCTATTTACTAGATTCTGATCCGGACGCGTGAGACGCGATGAGGATCAGGGGATTTCTCTCCAGATCAGGTAGGCTCTAGCACCAGGTGTAGTGAGTATTTCCAACTCCCTACCCTACTTGTGATTCCTTTCGATTCATATATATATTCGAGATGTATTGTTTCCTTAGATATATACTTCTTGTTCAGTATATTCGGTAAACACTTGCACGGGGGTTTGTGAGTATTCCTTCCTCCTACCTTGTTTGATTTTGTGCTCTTATTTCCTCGAGAGGTTCCCAATACATGTTCGAGATGGGTTTCCTCATATGTATCGGCTTTATATCTCGAGGAGATTGTTGCTATCCTCATTTTCTTATACATATTTGAGTCGAGTTTACTCCTTAAATATGTTTGGCTTCCGATCTCCATGAGATCATTGATTATTATATATTCAAGATATTGCTGCCTTGGATATATATATGTATACCTGTTGTTAGGTATTTGTACTAGTAATCTCTTATGTACATGCATGATACATCAGACAAAGACCCCTACAGAGGGTGTATAATATCTGGCCACGAGCACTTGATGCTCCATCGGACGGAGACCCCAGCAGAGGGTGTATAATATCTAGCCACCAGGCCCTAGTAGAGGGCGTATAATATCTGGCCACCTGGCTCAGTCAGAGAGCAGCATTTTCTGGCCATATGCACATGATTATTATAGCGCTATCTAGCTTAGGCCGAAGACGATGCTGATGGTGTCGTTGATGTCGTAGACATCTTAGTATCATATATGCCGGAGATTTAGTATATCTGTGGATTTATCCACATTCCAGAGACTTGCTATTTGCTTGTGATTTTGTTTTACCTGTATATTCGCACTTGCTTTATTCCGTTCTTAGACTATGGCTTTCGCCACCTTTATTGATTTATGTGCGATCCTACTGGGCCTTTCTTTGGCTCATGCACTTGGTTGCTTGATGTTTTCCTAGGTGACGACGAGTAGCTAGGAGCAGGACGGCCTCCATTCTTTTCTGAGTGAGAGTTGTATCATTCAGAAACTGCTAGGGTTTTGTAAAAACCTTATATATGTTTTCTTCCGCTGATTAATAATTTAAACTCTGTATTGATTATCTGCTTGTGTTACTGAGCCTTAAGTGCTTATAGGGGTGACCCTATAAGTATGCGGCCAAGCGCCCGTCAGCGCGGAGCCGAGGCCCGAGACCCGGGTTCGAGGCGTGACAGTAATACGTCCCCTCAAGACTCTAAATATTCTTTAGGGGGCGTTTGGTTCAAGTTTTGGGATATTACCATGGGAATGTAGTCAGGAATGCTACATTCCTAGGAAAGTTTTGGGAATGTTGCATTACCAAGCATGTTTGGTTCATATTTGCTTGATCATGGTAATCAACTTGGTAATATTCCAAATTTCACAAAATACCCTTATATATAAAATTTTGAGCAAATTAAAATTAAATGTTAGGTTTAAACTAATTAAATTTTAATACCAAAAAATAATTTTGCCACATTTTCCCAAAATACCCTTGCATCTAAAATTTTGATCAAAAATCAAATAATAATAATAATAATAGTAATAATAATAATAATAGTAATAGTAATAATAATAATAATAATAGAAATAATAATAATATTAATAATAGTAATAATAATAGAAATAATAATAATAATAATAATAATAATAATAATAATAATAATAATAATAATAAGGTGAGGGCAAAATGGGTATTCACATACTACTCAACTCTCGAATCCCGAAAGAGGTGTCTTTCCTCGATTCCTCGAAAGGCATGGAATGTTAGATAAGCTGGGAATGTGCATTCCCACCACATTCCTAATCAAGCTACAAGAATCCAAACTGGGAATTTGATCACATTCCCACCACATTCCTGTGAATGTGATCACATTCCCCAACCAAACAACAACCCCTTAGAGTCATCTTGGACAAAAGAGGCATTGTGAACATATAACCAAGTTGATGTAAGATCAAATAGGAAGAAGCTTAACAAGGCCCTTCGAACATTATTATTATCTCTTCCATCATGAAAAATTGGATTCTAAGCAATATGAACAACAACCTAATCATCACAAAAGAGAAGAGTTGGAGGAGAGAAATCAAATCGAAAATCCTTTAATAACTGAATCAACCAAATCAACTAACGAGCAGTGACAACTAAGGCTCCATATTCTGTTCCAGCAAAAGAACGAAAAACTATAGACTATTTCTTGACTTTCCTTGAGAGTAATGAGTCATCAATAAACATAGAGAACCTGTGACTGACTTCCTATTCTTTAGTCATGAACTCCAAAGAAGACATTCAACTAAAGTGAAGGCTGAGATGATTAAAACAAACCTTATCCTTGATTTGACTTGAGATATCTAAGCAAAGGATGAACAACCTGCTTATGAGTTGTGTGAGGTTTAGCCAAATAGTGACTAAGCTTATAAACAACAAACATAATATCAAGCCTAGAAAAAGTTAGGTAGAGAAAAGATTAATTAAAAGCCTATATTGAGATGAATCAAGCAAAAGATCACCATCATCAGTATTAAGGTGAACCTTAGGGTCCATAAGAATAGTAGTAGGTTTACAAGCAACAAAGCTCAATGCTTCAATCAATTGAAGAGTATAACGCATCTGGGAAAGCACAATCCCTTTAGCAGATCTAGCAATCTCAAGACCAAGAAAATATTTCAAGCATCCCAAGTCTTTAAGGTTAAATTGACTATGCGAAAATTTCTTCGAAGAATCAAGCTCCTGTACATTTGGCCTAGTAATGATAATATCATCAACATAGACCAACAAAGCAGCAAATGAATCTCCCAAACCTTTAGTGAAAAAAGAGTAATCCGATTTCCATTGAACAAAACCAAATTTAGTGAGAGCATAAGAGAACTTAGAGTTCTACAATCTTTAGGCCCTCTCCAAACAATATATAGATTTATGAATCATGTAAACCATTCACTCACTATTCAAATTCGTCGCCCTCTTACCTCCATAACCAAGAGGAAGATCCACATACTCCTCTTCAAACAAATCCCCATTAAGGAAAACATTGTTCACATCTAATTGGAACAAATGACATTATTGGCTAGCAGCAAGACCTAACAACATTTTTACTAGCACCAATTTTGCTAAACTAGGATAATTTTCTATTAAGTCAACTCCTTTCTATTGAGTATAACATTTAGGGTTAAATCAAGCTTTGTGTCTTTCTATAAAGTTATCTGCCTGGTACTGAACTTTGAATATACATCTGCAACCCATAGAATGTTTGCCTTTTGGAAGAGGAATAGCAGAGCAGGTATTATTCGGTTCCATTGCATCTAATTCAATCTTCACAGGGTAAAATTGTGGTTCATACATGGAGTAAACATTCGTTACAAAAGTCTTATGAGGTGGAGATAAACTGTATGACAAATCATTGGATAATGGATATGAAGACTTGTAAGGAGGCAAATAAGCAGATCATCTACAGATAATTGTAAAAAATTTCACATATATGATGGAGATCTTATAGCCCATTGTAGAACATCAAAGATATACTCCACGAGAAGTTTCTAAACCGGGTGAATTAGCGTGAGCTATAAATCAAGTAGGTGAAACAAATGTATGAAATAGATGTAAGATGTAGATCAAGAGATGAATAAGATAGAACCAAGTTAGGAAAAAGAATCCACCAAGGCATTCTCAGCCTAATAATATTGTGAAATGAAAACTCCATCTCGAGATACCAATATTTGTTTAGTTTGAAAATCATACAATCTGTAGCCCTTTACAGCAGAGGATAACCAATAAAAGAACAAGGTCTTGCTCTAGGATGGAACTTTTATCATTGAGAGGCAAGAGTTGGGAAAAACCAAACTGCCAAAAAGTCATAAAGAAGAATACTCCATAGTAGACTTATATAGTGGCTCATATGGAGTACGGTGATGAAGCAAAGGACAAAGGGTTTGATTTATAAGAAAAGCTATAGTGAGAAATAGTTATACCAAACATTAATAGGAACTCTTAATTGGAAACATAAAACATATGCAAAGTTGAGTAGAAGTTGATGTTTCCTCTCCATAACAAAATTTTGTTGGGGTGTATTAATACATGAAAATTGAGGTAATACACCCATTTCATTACAAAATTAAGTAAATACTAACTCACGAGCAATGTCAAATCTAAACACTTTGATCTTAGCAATAAACTAATTGAAACCATATGGAAAAATTTTCGAACAACGAAAGTAACATCAAATTTGTGTCTAAGAAAAAAACTCATGAAAAACATGTATCATCATCCAATAAGGTTAGAAAGTATCAATAACCGGCATGAGAGGGAACATTATAAGGACCAAAAATATCACAACGAATCAATTCAAATGTCAACAAAAAAATATGATTATGATTCTAAAAATATTAACTCTATTACACCAAGTCTTAAATGACAACTGAAACTGAGTTTTCAAACAATCCAACCTCTTAAAAAGATCATCAATGTCTAAGTCTATTACACCAAGTCTTAGTAATGACATTATTTGTCACGCTCCAATTCGGATCCCTGACCTCGGCACGAAGCATTGACGGCCAGCATTCCAAGTAGAGGCGCACCTCACTCGGATACAAGGCCTAAGGAAATCATAGCAGATAACAAATAACTCAAATTTAATAATCAAATAATATCAGAGTCACAACAAAAATAAAATCAATAAGGGTTTACATGACCTACATATTGTCAAGGCCCTATAAGGGTCCTACAATCTCTCACTCAAGAAAACCTGAGGTCCTCGCACCTCAGCAAAGCCAGCCATCCCCTCTCACAGCGCCCTAGTTCGAGTCACCTACTCATCGACCCTAAAAAGAAGGGAAGTAGGTGCTGAGCTTCGAAAGGAAAGCTCAGTAAGTACCTTGCAGAGAACACAATCGAAGCCAAAGCTTCATTATAATGGATTGGTCAAAATAGACATATCAAAAACATCCATCAAGAGAAGCCAAACAATCCTGGCCACGCTCAAGCACAATCAAAACCCTAGGAGTCTACCACAACCATCAGCAACGGTACGACTCCTGTCCCATGGCAGCTAGGGCTCAAGAAGGAACTCAAAGAAACTCAAATAACATCCCCTACAAGAACACACAAAGATCTGGCCGCCACCGACTAACCTGTCGCTCCTCGGTAGCGCTACCTCTCTCACATGGCGACATGGTTAGTGATCGCTCTAATCGACCGCGTGGACAACCAAAGTACTCATCCTCCGCATGGAATGCCGAACGCCGAGTGTCCCTTCCCTGAACGTTCCCCAAACCGGAGCCCCCATGCTCCACTGAACTGGGCGGAAGAACAAACTCAGTTGGAGCACACCAACCCGCCAAAGACACAAGTATCACAGATCTCATTGCTCTCATGCCGCATAACAGAGGCTATGCTCAGGAAAGCCCGGCCACTCCAATCGATGCATACCTACCTAGTCGCACACAAGCACCAATGAAAGTGCCTATACCAAGCTGCCTACCACCTGAGGGCATGTCCAACGAGCATTCCAACAAACAGGTAGTAACAACACTACCACAAGCACACCAATCATACACATACGAGGAAAGAGCAAAACAAACATGTATGTGCATGCATCCAAGAAAAATAGATACTACAAAGAAGATATGCTAACTAATAGCATTCATCAAAGCAAGAAACCCAAACAATGGGTAGAAGCGAGGCAAGAGTAACTTACCTCAACTAATAAACCAACCAACTGATCCGTGTTCCTCCTGAAGTTGCTCCACGTCAAAATCTGATAACAATAACCCTGACTTAGTATTATCACCTAAATAACTTGTTTATTGTTCATGTTAATGTTATTGCAAAAATTTCAGATCATCCTGCGCAGTCTCAAAGAACTGCTCATAACTTCCTCGATTCAAACCCGCTTTGAGTTGAACCAAAGCTCGTTGGAAAGATCTTTTCCTCATCTTTCCAACGGTATACTATATGTCTCTATCGGGGAATCACAGACTACTCAACTGTCCGTCGAAGTGGGCAGCCAGACTGTAGGCCCTTCTTTGTTCCATCTTGACCAATCTTGGTCCATTAAACTTAAATAGTCTTGATTAAGTCATTTTGATTTAACAATGGACCCAACTTATTGGGTTTGATCAAACCTAACATGACTAAACCCCAACCTTCTTTAATCTCACTACTTGGCTATTAAACCAACTCGGGCTTGAAGTGAATTAACTTAACCCATTTATTGACCTCTGCATGTATAACCCTTTAACAAAGAATCCAAGTTCTCTAGCCCTCTTATCAAACAACACCTATGCTACTCCTTAAATCGCTCCCATAAACCAGTAACCTCAAGTTACTCATGTCCATGCTTTCATGAACCTTCAAAGATAGGGATAGATTGGTTTTACACTTCTCATGATCATGTATATAAATTCAATTCATGAAACCACCCATGGAGGTCATACTCCAACCCTTGGACAAATTCTTTACTCATTAAGTCCCCCATATATCCTTATAACCCATGCATGCATGCATGTATGAATCCTCATATTTATCACCACACACACCGAGATGCGTAGAATTTAGAGAAACTCACCGAGTATAGATGTCTACGTATTAATCGAAGACAAACTGATAGTCCAAACCAGATCGCCATTGTTCATATTAGAGCAGGACAAGTCTTCACCATGCTCACAAAAAATAAGCTCGATCAGACTAGGAATGATCATCCAATTGAAGAAGATGATGAAACTGGTCGGTGCAGGAAACCATCAGTGATAGGTTATGTTTCACACCCCAGAACCCTACTCTCCCGGCCACCAAAAACAATCTTCACTGTTCAAAATGAAGAATGAAGAGTCAGAAACAATCTCACCAAAAATCAGCACGATCCAACGGTGAAAAAAATCGGAATGCTAATGGACATAGAGCATGCTCAACATACCTTTGAACAAAAAAATCCAAGTCTCTCAAGTTTTTCTCTTTTCTTCCTTCCTCTCACCTCTCTTCTTGATTCCCAATGGCCTATAAACTTTCTCAAACTTGTTATTGTTCTCTGCCAAGCTTCAAGATTACATGCCTTATATGGGCCTTACAAGTGTAACTTCTACAACCCTTCCCATTCTAAACCTCCCTCATAAACCTCAAGACAACATCCAATTGATTCCAACCTTTCAACTTTATAACCCCCATGGCACCCTTCCCATTCTAAACCTCCCTCATAAACCTCAAGACAACATCCAATTGATTCCAACCTTTCAACTTTTATAACCCCCATGGCATTTTTCATATTCCATTACTCTTCTCAAAACCACCATGGATAGAAAAATAAATCATTTGGGTTTGACCAATTTGATCCACCTTAATTAACTAGCTTGAATTATTGAACCTAACCATATAGGCCAAGCAATCAAATTCAAACATAATTAAACCTCGTCCAATCAAATCCCTTTGACTCACTTTGTTACTAGTTGGTTGAACCCAACCTCAACTCCAAATCTTGATTGATTAGACTAAATTAACCAACTTATCAACTTAATCGATTAACTAATTAACATTTTAAATCAATTAGACTTAGTCACTTGGCTAGCTCAACCACATTTGTGCTAGTCTACTTGATTAGGTTTAACAGTGTTGAGTGAGCCCAATTTAATTAAACCTAGTCAACTAATCGGGCTTGACTCCAACCAACTTAATTAAATCAATCAAGCTCACAATCAACTGACCCAATCAACTCATTAGGTCCGAATCCCACTCAATTACTAATAGTTTGCCAACATCAATAGAATTAATTTAGATTTAACCCAATTTAAACATTGATTCACCCTAATTGGTTGAACCTAACCATCATCACATAATGGTTCAATCTAATCAACTAAACTAAGTGAATCAAACCACCTTTAAAATTTGATTGGGTTTAGCCAATTTGAATCAACTTAACTTAATTATATATCCAATTTAATTAATTGCTAGATTAAACTAATTACTCAAATAATCATCCATCTAATCCCTCTTCTTTTTCTTCTCGCCCACTGGCCGGAGCCATCTTATCGGTGAGCACACGTACCACCGGATCGGCTTGCCATGCCTCCGCGATCACGCTACCAACTCCTCCAGGGTGGCGACCGACGCCTACACCTACTCCAAAGTTTCTCACCCGGCCGAGACCTTCTCCCTCCGCCGAGCTTAAGTAAAACGCCAAGATGCATATAACTAAGTCCAAAAGCTACAACGAGGAGGAAAACACTTACCGTAAGGTCTCCTCACGACAATCACCGCCACTTGAGAGCTCCTCAAAGGGTTGTAAGCGCCGCCTTCTCCTGGCCAAGCATCGAGGCCTGACCAGCGACCAACTACCACCACCTTCTCCTTCCTCTCTCGGCCTCCCTCCGACCAAAACGCCTAAGAATGGACATGGGCGCTTCAAACGCCGGCAGATACTCCTTTACTCTCTAGCATCAGCCTGGTTTGAGCTCCACCCCACTATGGCTCATCAACCTCGTGCATTCATGCCCTCTCAAGTCGCGGGTCGCCACCTTTATAAAGTGAGGGAGTGAAGAGGAATCGCCTTACAAGGGGCAAGGTCATATGGCGCCCGCCTTCACGCTTTATAACGGCCAGCGAGGCGAGACGCGACGGTGGAGTTCACGGCCGAGGAAGAAGGCGCCCGTGATCGCGGATCGGGTTTTCCGTGATAGACGATAAGGATCACCCAGATCCCTCCAACGGCCAGGAACACGTCCATATACCTCGTATCATGCTCACTGCTTGGTCAGACAGTCGCGATCTAATCGTGATCAACGGCCAGATCTTGCCTTCCCGTCTCGATCTTGTGAAAATCACAAGATGAGCTTAATTCTCATCAACCCTCACCGTGAGACCATTTTATCGCCACTATCACCAAATGCCTCAGTCCAAACACGATCGATGGATCTAATTCCTGCCCCATTACATGGCCTCACTATGGGCTACCTATAACGCCCCCGATTTATAATGATCTCGAGATCATTAGATCTCACCGCTGATGGACTTTTCTCTAACAAATTAACTAGAGATCCCTGCTTCTTTTTAGATTACACTTTAGTCCACATATGTGAGAGAGGAAAATTTCCCTAAAGTCCTTATTACTCTTCAAAATAACATTAAGGTCCTTCTGACCCTCCATTAACCCTAATTAGGGTTTTAATCCTTTTACCCCTTATTTTCCCTTCTTAATTCAATCACTAAATACGTAGGGAACCTTCCTTTTAGTTGACTAAATCAAGAAAAAATTTACTCCATAAAATCCTTGGATTTTACATTATTTATAAAAACATGAGAAACAAAACTGAACGTATGCCTTCACCAACTTCAAGCACATAAAGCTCCTCTAACCTCGCTACTCCCTACCAATCGCCTCATTGTTGTACATGTCTTAAATTATGAAAGAACTATGCACAAAACTTTTGTAAGCTTTATATCACTAATAAAAGTAATCATAAAACATCAATTTAAAACAAAACTCCAGCAACATACAAACACATCCTTGAGAGTTGAACATAGGCCCAATCTTACATCACCAAGATAAAGTAATAGGTATTCAAGTATGATTGGGTATAAATATATTGGAATTAAATATAGGCCTTATAGTGATAAAAAGTATCAAGATAAGAACAAATACGTCTCATGGCACCTATCATGCCATGAACCCAATCAAGACGCTTCTAAGTAGATCGCCGCATAATACATGAGGATAGGCCTACTATGTACGCAAAGCCTCAAACTTGATTTTAGTTTACTAATACAGATACATAAATAACAAATGTTATTACTATCATACTTAAAGCTCCAAAAGTATTAAAGAAATCACATAATATATAAGAACTTATCTATAAAGGTACACTAAGTGGTCTTACAGATCTAACATACAATATGTTGATGCCAAAAACTGGTCTATGTCACGCTTTGGCCATCAAGGTTCTTGTGATATGGCCTCAAAATTTCCTACAATCCGTTAAAATTTATAGTTGGTGTGGACGCTTACTCGTACGCAATGAAGCTGAGAACATTATGAAAACTCCTATTTAATTACCCATGAGCTTAACCTCAGAAAAAGGAGAGGGTAGCGAGCGAATTGGGCCCTCTCGCCCCTGGATTCAGCTCCATGCTTAAGTCGAAAACTTGAGTAAAGAGTCTTTAATTTAGGCAATTCTCGTGGTGATAAGCTTTTTTCGATCCCCCTTTTCTTCTATTAACGCCTCCTTTATGGCACCTTAGAGGCGGCTCAGTGAAAGGCGGTGGAATGAGGCGTGAGTCGAGGCGGTGAGTTAGGTAAATATCTCTTAAGGCAGTAGGAAAATATCTCGCCACCTAGTAATGAGATAACACGCAGGCAAAACAGGTAGATATCTACCCACCAGAGATAACACGCAGCAAAACGGGTAGATATCCTCCCACCGTAGTAAGTGGATAAGGCCTACTTACCGTAGGGCTGCTAGATATTTCTCCCTCTCTCTCTCCCTACCCTCGCTACCAAGAGGGTTGTTATAATTCACGGACTTGTTTGTGAAGAGGGTTGTTACAATTCCTGGACTAATTTGTTCTCGTGGATGCTGCTAGATATTTCTCTCTCTCTCTCTCTACCCCGCGCTCAAGAGGGTTGTTATAATTCAATGGACTTGTTTGTGAAGAGGGTTGTTACAATTCCGACGGACTTGTTCGCAGGATTGAATCCTCACGTTATTTGCCGAAGGGAATTGTGTAAAGACCTTATTGTCATGTGGTCAAAGGAACAAGTGGTCCTTTAGGTTAATGACATCCGCTCTTCACTCAAATATATCCGTAACACTAGTCCCCCAAAGTGTACTTGTTCAAAATTCGAGCGAGGGGTGAGCTTAACCGCATCGCTTCGCTTGGTTCGAGAACAAGTATCGCTCGAAGTTGGCATGTCTATGTAGGCGCAGTGCTCTATGTACGGGTTACCTACGCCTAAAGTACACATGTTTTAATAGCGATCGACAAGCATCGTGGTTATCCTTTCACAGCTATCGAGGTAGATTTTTGCTCCTGAATTTTCGCCTATAGTGTTGATAGGTTTTCCGCTTAAGGGCTTGTATGAATGGCGGTTTTAGGCGTAAATCTTTTATACTCTTGTATCTTTGTATCATGGCTCATTGTCTTTTTATAAGTTTTTACTTTTTCTCGCTTGTTCTCGACACTTACGGATTCCCAAAATTTTTTACTTAGCATCTATCGGAATTAAGGACCTGAATAATCCACTTGGTAAGTCCGAATCTACCGTGGTATGGCCTGGCCATTCTATTAATCGACAGTGGGGTTGGTGAGATGAGTATCGACGGGTGGGAAGCTTTCCATGTCGCATCATGATGTGGAAGCTGGGACCTCTTAATTTTTACCTATGCAGGGGTATGCTTCAAGTTGAG
This sequence comes from Dioscorea zingiberensis, assembly GCA_026586065.1. Lineage (NCBI taxonomy): Eukaryota > Viridiplantae > Streptophyta > Magnoliopsida > Dioscoreales > Dioscoreaceae > Dioscorea > Dioscorea zingiberensis. Next base: position 47,162,348 of record CM048821.1, on the reverse strand, counting down.
ATGTTCTGAGATGACTCCGCCAAGTAGAGATGGGCCCTCACCTTCACTGCACAACCCTGCCTCCCTAATGATAATGGGGATGTTGATGGTTGTGGGAAGTTCGTGGTGTCTCTTCAATCTTATCCAAGTGTGTCTTCGCATCGTTCATGGATATTTAACTTTAGTCCGCTCTGGACAACATGCTTTTTGTTATTTTGCTTTGTTTATGCTTTCACTATGTAACCCTAATAAATGACGCTTGTCGCTTCGCTTTCTAAATCCTTTGGTATTTTTATGTGGCCTTTACCGGCAATCCTATGTTGGAGTGTGTGCTTTGTCTTATGCGGTAAAATGCTCTACTTTCCACGTAACGCTCTTGCTTCCTAAGACGCACACGCGTGTCTCTTTACCGCTTAGCATTAAAGGGGATAGTGGTTGGACGCGGCGCGCGCGGCACGCTTGTCGGCCAAGTCATGATGGGTGATGAGTGTGGCTTCCCATGTGTGTCCGCTTGGTATCACGACGTGGGCGTAATTTTAAACTGCTTCGAGGAGGTGTAATGATGGTTATTTTGAACGGTTCAGATTTGTGGACTCTTGGTTTGACGGCTCGATCGGAATACCATCCTAAGATCTAACGGCCACGTAATTCGCTGCTCTTTGTATATAAACGAACCGCATTGTGCAAAGAAAAGGTTGTTTCAAAATCAAGTCGCCAGCTCTTCTCCGTGCATTTCTTCTTCTCCCATGAAAGCCTCCGGTCTTGAGCTTTCTGCTTTTCTTGTCCTTTTCCTTTCCTACCTGTGAATGGCTAGCGCCGCTTCTTCCTCTTCTAGTTCTTCTCATAAACCCTCGATTCCTTCTCCGGCCCTACCCCTACGGTGTTTCTCGCTATGCATTCCGTGAACCTGAGGCGCTCCAAATTGTGGTTCAAGTGTTCACCCCGCCTCTAGGGCAATGGGTAGAGGGTCGGACACATCTCATAAGCCTCTAGGGCAAAAAGATGTAGATGACCTAGTAGAGAGATACAAGATTGACCTCTCTTTATTTGAGGTTAGGGTTCCTTGTTCGTGGAGAGGGCGAAAGTGCTCCCTGTGGAGCTGGAGATAGTTGTTTATCAAGACGCGTTGTTAGGCGGGCTTAGGCTTCCTTTCCCTGATTTTGCTAAGGCAATCCTAGAGGAATATCATTTGTGTCCCTCGCAGTTAACTCCGAACTCTTGGAGACTGCTCAACGGATTTGTCATGGTTTTTAAGAATTATGGGGTAAATCCGTCCGTCCGTCGGCTCGCCCTGGGAGAAAGTTTCTAGGGAAAGTTCCTTCTTCCATCAAACGATGGAAGAGCAAGTTTTTCTTTGTTAAATGTAAGTCCGAGTGGGATATCCGAACAAGGTGGGAGGTTCCCGCATGGACATTACTTGTGAGGGAGATGTCAAGAAGAGGGAATTCTTCTTAAGTCAATGACGGGCTATCCAAAGTCTATATGGATAGGTTTTTGACCGAGGAAAACCCTCATTAAGTGTCGCTTAATAGTGTCTAATGGTAGGATTCGCTATGCTCAATTTGGTTTGGTTTTGGCTCAGGCCGCCTAACCTTATTCGAATTTGTTTTGCGTAAGATCCATGGGAAGACGTAAGACTGAAGTTATGTTAAGGGTCTCTCCGCTTCTTTTCGGCATGAAGTTCATCCGCCCTTGGCTCATGGGCGGAAAAAGAAGGAAGTGGTACCTAGCTAAGGTGTCGATACCTCCAAAGAGGAGAGAAAGAAGACGCAAGAGAAAAAAGAGACCTGACTCTTCCAAAAGGGGGTTAAAAGTGACCTCATAGTGGTCCTCACGAGAGGAGGACTAAGAGAAAGAATTCCGAGGACGCATCGGGTCCCGGAATTGTAGGAGAACAGTGGAGGCGCCGAGAAGAGGTTCGTGTGGAAGAAATCCGCCCGCTTTTATCCCCACCATCAAGGTCCTTCTTCCACCCTACCGAGGATGTCCTTCTTATAGAGGTGAGGATTTCTACACACACATTTTCCTATGGGTGCTTCATGCTTCGCTCGTAACCTTTAACTCTCTCTTTTCTTTTTTATTATAGGAGGCAGGAGAAGCTGCCTCCCCGATAAATTGAGGGTGGCGACTCGGCTTTAAGGGGACCGCTATCTCAAGGCAAGGGGTGTCCTCCAAGACGCCCCTTTCTGGGACGCCACTTCTGGTGAAAGACTGCTCATGGCCATGAGACCCTCAATGTACTCTCTTCCAAACTTCATAGAGCTGGGAGGGAAGAGGCTATTTCTCGCTATTCCGCTTGGTTATGCCGTGAGGATTATCCTCGTGGTTAGTTTTACTTTTTAGCCTCGGTATTAATGCTACTAACTTATTTGTTTGTTATTTCAGAGATCACGCAGACCGGGCGACTGAAGTCGGCTAATCTTTGCCAAGATGATTCGCAAAGATGTACTGCTTAGGGCGAAATCGCCCAATTGGAATTCTAGGGTGGTGGCCTTGAAGGGAAAAATAAAGAGCAAACCGCCATTATCCATGCTCTCAGAAGGATAAGGTCTAACGGGCTCCAAATAAACCGGCCGTCATGGAAAGGAGAGAAGGATGATTTGGCTGCCAAGTTGTTCCGCTTCTCGAGGGTTCCCTCCTTATCACGAGGAGAATATTAAAAGTTGCGTAAGAACTCTAGTGCTTTGGAAAAGGAACTCCAATCTACCCGAGAGGCAGGCCAAGTCTCATGGGAGCCGGGTCAAAAAAGCCAACGCGGCCGCCAAAGCGGAATTGAGGGAGCCAAAGTGGGAGCGTGATCGTACTTAAAGAGGACTTAGCTTCCCGATTGACAACTTCTAAATCCGACTCACAAGAAATCAAAGATTTAATAGAGCGAGCGGATAAATCAGAGAAGGAGGTCGCCCAGCTTAGGGCGAAAGCTAAAGAAGGGGGCCACCCGTATTTATTCGGTGGTACAGCTGGTGGGCCGCCATATCCCTCCCGCGGAAGTTTTGTCTATGGGGCTGGCTGGGGTTTTGAAGAAGTTCACAGAGCTCAAAGAGCAACATGTTACCAAGACCCCGGAGGCTTCTGTCCCCTCCCCTTTGGAGCCTTCTACTCAAGTTCCCTCAAAAGCAGGTGGCTGCCCTGAGGGTCCTAGTTCTTAGGATGTTTTCTTTTGTGAATGTTCTTGAGAATTCTCAATTACTTGGAATGTAACTTCTATTCATATGAATGAAACCCAAACCTTATTTTGGTGAAGGTTTATTTCTGAGCGATGGTTGTAAGAAATTTGTTTGAGAAGTATTTTTGAAGTCCTTTGCGAATTTCTTCCTTCTTCATCTGGCTTGTATGATGAGCTTCGTAACGAAGTCTTCTCCAATCATGGGACTTTGAGTGAAGTACTACTTCATGAATGAGATTGTTGCCTCTATATTTCGATCGGGATTTTTGCCCCTTTTTTATAAGAGTTGTCGTTTATCCTTGTAGGATAATTCCGACTCATCTTCTAAGGATGGGAATTTCACCGCATCTTTGTGGGATGGGAATTTCACCGCATCTTTGTAGGATGGGAATTTCACCGCATCTTTATGGGATGGGAATTTCACCGCATCTTTGTAGGATGAGAAAGACTTGAGCTTTATTTTATGAATTTTAAGAGAGCTACTGATAGTAGCTGCCGTGAAATGTTCAAGATGGGAACGGGCGCTTGAGCGCTTTTCCGGCATTCATATTTACTAGATAATAGCGCTTGCTTGGACGCATTCTTTTGTATGACGTGAAGTGCCTTCCCAAATTTCTGGGGGGTTAGCTTCCGCTCGCTTTTTATTTCCATGAAATTCATTTTCCCCAAGCAGACTAGATAGCCATTTGGAAGAATAATCTTTCACCCTTTGCATGTAATAAAACCTTTTCACTCTCTCTCGACGCATAGACGGTTGCCCTTGTCTCCACCGCTTTCTCTCCGCTCTTCGAAAGCATATCAAGTTCTCGCTGAGTTTTTCCTCATTCTCTTCAAGCGAGAAGGTTTGGCGTGGTTCAGTAAGGTAGGCATTCCTATTTCTCGCTAGGGATGATGCCTCCGCCCATAAGTGAGAGAGAATGGGGTTTCTCCCGTGAGGGAGTTCTTGTTGTTGTTCTTGTAGGCCCAAAGGGCGCCGGATTTCTTTCTACCCGCTAGTTCCATTTCTCAACACCCGCTGCTTTAGTGTGTTTCAGCAGCAGCGGTTCGTCTACTTCTACTTGGCCATTGGCTTGGGGATGTGTCACGTAAGTTAACTGGATTCACCTCGAAGCTGAACAAAAGCTTTTGAAAGCTTTGTTATCAAATTGCCGCCCATTATCAGAAATTAAGGCAATCGGAATTCTGAATCGATAGATGATTGCTCGCCATAAGAATCCCTGACAAGCCTTCTGCGTGATCTTGGCCAAGGGTTCAACTTCTACCCATTTGGTGAAGTAGTCAATAGCTTACTATTAGAAACTTCATTTGCCGAACTGAATCGAAGCTGGAACGACCCTAGAAGATCGACTCCCGTAATGGCAAATGGTCGAGGGGCTAATAATTGGCGTGAAGCCGCCACGCGGTCGCCTCTGACCTTGGAATGCCGGCGTGCATCACATTTCCGAAGCCAACGCTTATTGCAAGGCCTTGAGTTAGTGTTGGCCCGTAATAACCTTGTCGTAGGACTTTGTAACTCAAGGCTTTGCCCCCTATGTGACCTCCCTCCGATGCCCTCTTGAATTTCCCCGAAGGATATAGTTAGCTTCGCTGGACGCAAGCACGCAAGAAAGGTTGTGTATAGGATCTTCTATATAGGTTCTCATTGATGACGGTGTAATCGAGCGGATTTGTAGGAAATTCGTCTGCCTCTCGCTGTTGGGTGGTGGGTCCACCTTGTAGATAATTTCGATGGGGTCCATCCAACTTGGCTCTTCGGGTTGCACTTTGTACCTCTTCTTCCAACTGGCCGATGGTTTTTGTGGGAAGATATCCGAGGTTAAAGGAAGACTCACGTTCGCTCGCCTCTATGGCCTTTTTAGATAGAGTCCCGCTCTTCATTTTGCTTCGGCTGCATTTTTCAATTCGGAAGTAAGCTAAGGATGGAACTATTTTCTTCTACTCATGCTTGGTATCTCATCATGTTCTCTTCCCTTCGCTTCAAAGTCAGCCAAGGTGTGGCTCACAACTAATCATGCGAGTCGTAATATACGCTGGGGATGTTGAATCTCGAGCCCCCGGCTAGATGCAATCCCGCCATGAGGGCTTCAGATTCGCCCTCATTGTTGGTTGCTCTAATTGAAACTTCAAGATCGGCCGCACTTTCCATTTGGAAGGAGAATAAAGGACCTAATCCCCGCCTCGACTTTTCTTCCGCTGCAGATCCGTCAACATATAAGGACCATGGAATCCGACTTCCTTCCGGCTCGACGGGGTTCGGCCCCTAGTTGCGGGAAAAGTTAACTCCACGCATTTAAATCACGCAAGCATTCTGAGCCTTGATTGCCGCTCGGGTTTATAGGTGAGATCGAACTCGCCTAACTCTATCACCCACTTGACTAATCTTCCGTAGTTTTCGTGTTTATGAAGAATTTGTTTTAATCTACCGATCAACAACACTGCGGATCTTGTGGGCTTGAAAAATACGGCCTTTAATCTCCGCGGCGGATGTGACAAGAGCAAAGGCCAACTTTTCGAAGCTGTAGATATCTTGACTCAAGCATCATTAAGTATTTTGCTCGTGGTAGTAGACTCGTGCTTTTGAACTCCGTTTCTTTCTTTCAAAAGGACCGCTACACCGCATGCGTGGCTAATGCACGCCAAATAGATATAGAGTTCCTCTCCCACTCTGCGGGCCGAAGCTAATAGTCAGAGGTATGCATCGGAGATAATTTTAAGCCCTCAAAGGCTTTTTCACATTCTTTCCGTCTCCACTCCATTTTTGGTGCTTTTCGCAGAGCTTGGAAGAGTGGGAGATTTTTCTCTCCGCTTTGGAGATAAATCGCCAAGCGCCAAGCTGGCGTCCGTTAAGCCGCTGAATTTCATGAAGACTTTTGGGTAGTCCATGTCAAGAATAGCTCTGATTTTTTCTGGATTTGCTTCTATTCCTCTTTGTGTCAAGATAAACCCTAGGAATTTTCTCGATCGAACGCCAAAAGAACATTTATTCGAGTTTAACCGCATAGTATAAAATCCAAGAGATCAAAAGCTTCTTGTAAGTCCGAGTAGGTGTTCATTGGCTTTTCGCTTTTCACCAAGATATCATCCACGTAGGCTTCAACATTTCTACCAATTTGTTCTCTCAAGATCAGATTTATGAGCCTCGAAGGTGGCTACGCATTCTTTAGGCCAACGCACATCACCTTTATAGCAAGTAAGTTCTCGTGCTCATAATGAAGGACGCTTTTTCTTCGCCGCCTCGCCGCTCGGATTTGGTTGTAGCCCGAGAAGGCATCTAAGAAACTTAGCATCTCATGCGCCCTGTTGTAGAGTCAACCAAACTATCGATTGATGGTAAAGGGAAAGAATCTTTTGGACAAGCTTTGTTTAGGTCCGTGAAATCAACGCACATTCTCCACTTTCCGGATGGCTTTTTTACTAGAACCACATTAGCCAACCAATCTAGGTAATGCACCTCTCGGATAAACTTAGCTTTAAGGAGGTTTGATACTTCTTCCTTCCTCAAGGGCCTTCGCTTTCCTCGCCGGGTCAATTTCTCCTTTTCTCGCTTCGTAGGTTTAAACGATTGATCATGTTGAGACCGTGCTCGGCGCGATATCGCTGCTTTACGCCTCGCATATCTTCCCGAGGACCAAGCCAAGAGGTCGTAATTTGCTTTTAATACTCTCATGAGATCTTCTCGCTCGATTGTCAAATCCCCGCTCTAATCCGCACCGCGCGGGTTCCGCCCGTCGTGTCTAGGGGATCTGCTAGCAATTCTTCAATAGTCAGAGGTCGGCTCTTCACTTTCCCGCTCGCCATTCTCACACTCAACATGGCTTCAAACCTTTGTCTTGCCGGGCTGTTGAGGGCTTTTCCTTTCTGAGGGTTGAGACATAACATTGTCGCCGTAGGCTTCCATCTCCTCTCACTTCTCCACTACCACTTTCTATTCCTGGGAATTTGAGAAGAAGGTGGTAGGTAGAGATTACGCTTTCGAGCGTTGAGAGTTGGCCTCGCCAAGGATCACGTTGTATCTTGAAGCACAACGCACAACCAAGAAATTTGTTGTTACGGTTGATGATCTTGGCGCAGTTCCCTACCGTGAATTGGTAAGAGATCATTCCTTCCGGCCGTACTCACCCTCCTGAGAATCCTATTAAGGATGATTTTACCGGAAGCAAGTCATCCAAGGCCATATCTCATTCTTTCAAAGCACTCCAAAAGAGGATATCAACTGAACTCCCACTGTCTATCAGAACTCTTTTCATTTGGAAACTGGAAACTTTGATAGCAACAACCAACGCGTCATCATGAGGGTGGCTTAACCTCACGACGCCATTGTCATAAAAGATGATTGGAGTCGTAGGTCGAGATCGCCTCGTATGCTTCTATTTCCTCGTGTGGTTCCCACCATTCGGCATAACTTTTCCGAGAGGCGGAACTTTCTACCACCGCAAGTAGGACCACCACTAATAAATCCCACCATTTCCCCTTTTCTTCTTCAAAGTTGTGAAACTTCAAGTCCCCTTGAATTTCAAGGTTGATGTATCGCCTTCCAATTGTCCTTTCCGAACGACATCTTCTATTGCGTTCATCAAGTGGGTACACTTTTCCGTATCATGTCCTTTGGATTGATGAAACTGGCAATATTTCTTACTATTCTTTTGCCAATAGGCATTTCGTGTAGGTTCCGGCCATGTCAGAAGCTTTTGTTCTTTGATTTGCATAAGGATGTGGCTTTTGGTTTTATTCAAATGTGGTATGGGGTGATCATATCCCGACAATTTTTCCTTCCTTTGAAGGTTCTCGGGCTCGCGCATATGTCAGTTGGGGGTTGTGTTGAGGTTTCCGCACTTCCTGTTTGAACCTTTGTTATCCCCTGTACTTGATCCTTTTTTCCTTTCGTCATATCTCGGGCCTTCAAGCTGACTTTTGTGGTGGGTTTTTCCCTTCCTCGGGTGTCCATAGGTCCACGCCTAGCCTCCTCTTCCCAACCCATATAAATTTCCTCGGAATTGATATATTTTTGGGCATGGATAATAAGGGCGGGAATGGTTTTTGGTGGATCCAGTGTGAGGGAAAAATGAAAGGGGGATTTAATAGTCCTTCCATTAGAAAAGTCACTGCCATCCGCGGAGGGAGGTCCGCAACATTAGCTGTCTCGTCTATGTAACCGCTTAAATAGGCCTGGAGCGTTTCTCCCCCTCGTTGTTTAATGCACAGGAGGGTAGAAGGGGTTTTCTTTTGCTTTGAGTAATTGGCAAAGTAGGCCGTAGTTTATCCGCTAAAATCAAAAGAAGTAATTGTACTAGATGGGAGATCGACAAATTAGCCTTTTGGCGCTTTTCCCTCTAAGGTGGCGTGGAAAAGCTCTACATTACGCGAAAGCATCTCTGGATTCCAAAGGAGGAGCATCTTCAATCAAAAAGACTTCAGTGTAGTCGGACGGATCGGTTTTGCCTTCATATGCGGTCATAACCGACGGTCCGAAGCTATCAGGAACTTGTTCTTCCAATATTTCTTTGACAAAAGGCGAACACATACAGAGAATATGCCGTTTGGACTTTCCGTTTTCTTGGGAGAGGTCCTCAGACGCTCACCCGGATCCAGTGGACCTCGGCATCGCCATCAGGGATCGGGCTGCATCTAAGTGGGAGACGTGGCCCCACTCGTGTACAAGGCCTAAGTAAAATGTAAAGAGTGTATAACAAAATAAATTCAAATGTTTATTAATCCAATAATAAACAAATACAAATCAGAAAGTACTAATGCGGAAAATAAAGTACAAGGGTCTAATACCCTAAACAACACCAAATTCTACTGTGGTCATAAACCAATATCTCTCACAAGAATCTAAAAAGAGGTCCTCCTCACCTTAGCAAATATCCCACCCCTGACTCTCGTGACGCCTCCTCGAAGCTCAAGTCACCTACCTCAGACCTCAAATGAGAGAAGTGGAAAAGTGATGAGCTTTCGAAAGGAAAGCCCAAGTAGTACCTCGCAAGGATCCTCAAAGATGTAAGCACAATAAAAAGATACACGATGTCAGAATCAACGAATCACCAAACAATCAGATCCTAGGAGTCTACCACAAACATCAGCAACGGTACGACTCCTATCCAACAACAGCCCTCGAGGCTCTGAAAGAGATTTCCAATAACAAGATCAGCAATGATTTCCCTGGTCAAGAATACACAAAGATCTCTGGCCGCCAAATACTAACCCTGCCGCTCCTCGGTAGCTACCTCTCTCTCATGTCGACATGGTCGGTGATCGACCTTACCGACCAGTGCGGGGACAAAATGCTGAGTATCGCCCCTCCGCAGAATGCCGGAACGCCGGGGTGTCCCATCCCCTAACGCCTCAAGAACATCCTGAGCTCACCGCTCCAATCAATCCGGGCGGAAGAAGAAACTTCACATGCGCACACCTACCCGCCGCCAAAGATACAAGTATCATGATCTCTATGGTCTCATGCCGCATAACAGAGGCTATGCTCACAGCCCGCTTCACTCCATCGACGATACCTACCTAGTCAGACATTGCCAAGCACCACGAGCGCCTAAAAGCTGCCGCCTACCGGTGGGCAAGCCCAACAAAGCATTCTGAAACAAACCGGGTAGTAAATAACACTACCACAAGCACATCGATCACACACATACAGGAAAGAGAGCAATAACTATCATGTATGTGCATGTATCCAAAACAACAATGTGTATCGCAAAAGAAAGACATGCCAACAACCAAAGCATTTAGCAAATCAAGAAACCCGATAATGGGTGGAATCTAGGCAAGAGTAACTTACCTCAAAACGCTAATCCAAACTACATCAAGCTGCCAGATTCGTTCGACGAAGATCAACACTCCAAGGCCGATATCCGTAATCAAAATTCGATCTCAATTCAACACATGCGTGTCTAGGAGCACTAAGTCTATATTACACGCTCAACTAAATGGGCACGGCCTATACAATGTATCAGCTTTAATCTTTTTAATCACTCAATCAAATATATAAGGTAATTCCCCTTCTCATTGGGCCCACAATCAGCCCTAAGGCCCAAATTCAACTGTACCTTCTATCAAAGTGCTAAAGGCAAACTATTCATGCTATAGTGACTTCATAAATAGTAAAACACCCTCAAAATACTATTACTCTCTTCTCTTCGTGATCTATATATACAAACCATCACCAAAGCCTCAAATACCATACCAAGAATAAAACATTCATTCCCAAACACATGAAATATAATTGCAACCATTACTATTTCCAAATTAATAAAGTCATAGTCTCTCATTGTCAATCTACAGAGACCCAACAATATAATCAAAACTCCAACCCATCTTCATGGTTTATCAAGATAAATAATAATAATTCACTGTCACAGTATCACACGTTTCCAAAGAAATCCTATTACCATCTGAGCATGATCAACCCTAAGAATTCAGAGATTTATATCCATAAATAGCCTCTCTGATTACACATGTTTCTCAATGAGACTCAATGCCATCGTGATACATTAGCTTCTTTTCATTATCATCCTCAACAAACTCTAGTTCAAGTAAACCAAATAAAAGGACCTCTAATAATCCCTCAATCTCTCATGAACCTCTCTACAAGCCCACATACTTCTTCACAAAAGCCAAGTAGAAATAGAAAGGAGGTACTCCCTGATCTAAGTTTACCAACAGCTATAAAACTTAATACTCATGAACCCTACTCAAATGCTGTAATATCATCTACAGCTTATGAGCCTCGTGCATGCATGTAGATACTTCAAAGAAACAAACAACCACGGGTTTGAGAGACTTACCGCGATCAAGACGAAAGCACCTCCAAGACCCTAGAACAGTGGACGCATCACTTATTCTCTACGCTTCCTCGCGACGCTCCGGACGACGGCACCCTCCCTACTCTGCCAGCCAGCCCTCTTTCTCTCGATCTCCCCTTCCTCAACGACAAAGAAGCGTGCGAGGGATGAAAGCAACTAGGGCTCGTGGGATCGTATCTTTTTATATATAAATCCCCGTTCAAACTGATAAGTTAAAGCGAGATTTTAAAGATAATCTTCTTATCCACCGTTTTGAATTTGATTCACACCTTCTGCAAATTTTATTATTATTTTTTTATTATATTTCACATCACTTCACTACTGTTTCCACGCGTTTTGACTCAAATTCAACACCAAATCTTCAACCATGCACATTCTCCTATATTTTGCATTATATCTCCTCTATATATATATATATATATATATATATATATATAATGTAACTTTATATTACTAACCATGCACGTGTTTGATTCATAATCAATTCCTTACATTCCACAAATAAATATCACCTCACCTCATATTCTTTGTTTTAGTTATTTATTTATTTATTTATTTATTTATTTATTTTGCAAAGAAGCCGGTGTTTTATCTTAAAATCTCATGCAAACACTGAAATTTATGTTTCATTTAAGTCCTCATATGTTTCAGATTTTCCTCTTAGTCCTTGGCAGAACCAATCATTTCAACTTAAAATTTAATTCAATTAAATCACATCAATCCGATCCTCAGAAATCTACAATTTAAGATTTAAACTAAAGAAAACTTTAATTCCATCTAATCTATTTCTCCGATTAAACCGAATTAGAGAATTATCTCCAATAAATAAGAATAATTCAAAATAACTAAATTTTAAAAATATTCCTAAAACCATTGGGTTTTACAATTCTCCCCCCTTACAGAAATTTCGTCCTCGAAATTTTAAAATCAACTAATCCAAGAGCAATTAAAACCATTTATTCATAATACTTTCTTTTAAAAGCAAACAGAAAATCCCAACAAGTCCAATCCCGGGGAAACTCCCCTTATTAACACATAATTAAAATAGATAACTAACACAAAAATCTAACCCTGATATCCTTGGATTTTACAATCCTCCACGAAACTTACTCCTGATTTTCTATATTCAAACTTGGCTCCTCGCCCGTTTCAAGCGGCGCCTGTTCCTCCTCTGTGGTGAGATGATAGACTCGCCCGTGAGTCATCGGCCTTTGAGTGGAGGAGGACTACCGACCGTCCCCGCTTGCCTTGCCCTTCCACCCCGCCTTGTTGTCCTTTAGCCGCATACAATGATCGCTTCGAGGCACCAAGATTGTTGGGGACCCCGTGTTCCTCCTCCAACACCCCTCGCCCACCAACCTCGTGGACACCGGCCTTCTATGTTCCAAACCGCCACACTTGAAACACCCACCGCATCCCTGGACATCAGGCTTCCCCGTGGTCCCCCACACTCATAACATCGCATAGGCTGTGACCCTCCGCCAAAAAAGCTTCCACCACCAGATGCTGCCGATGAACCGGAAGGCCTACCATATGGCTGAAACTTATTCTCAGACCTCGACTTCCCTGAACTCTTTCCCCCAGACTGTCCTTGAATGTTCTGGCTCTTATCTTGTTTCAGTTGTGGTGGCACATGGGTACTCCCCAGTCTGGTAGCCTCAATAAACTTGGCCCTAGATACTGCATCGCTGTAAGTAGTACACATATGCCCAGCAACATGGTCCCTGAGTGACGGATGCAGTCCCTCAATAAATCTCTGAACCTTGCTCTCCTGGGTGGAAACAAGGTTCGGTGCAAATCTGGCAAGCCTATCAAACTCAGGCACTGTGACGCTTCTACCGTCCCAAGGTTCTCGAGGAAGGAACATAAGTCACCTCCATCTCAGAGGGATCCTCCCTCGTGAGAAATACTTCGCCAGAAGGCCTTCTTGAACTCAACCTGTGTATGGAAAGGTGCTCCATCCCCGCCCGTATCTCACCGTGGTACCAATCCTCTCAAGGCACTCCAAAGATCAAATAAGCCACGCCCCGATCCTCTCCTCATCATCCGCTTGATGCACCTCAAAGGCTTTCTCAAGCTCCCCGAGCCAAGCCTCTGCCCGAGGATCCGAGTACCTCAAATGATCTAGGAGCAGTGCCTCCTAATCTCACCCAAAGATACCTCTAGTGGCCGGTGTGTTGCGTGATGTAGACGGAGGTGGCGGTGGTGGTGCGATCTTTGCCGCCGCCGTACCGCCCCCGTATGTACTCCGCCATCTCGTGACAGCCCCAACATAGTACTAGGGGGTACCTCCCCCCTCGGGTCCGGGCCCGCACTGTGGCCTCAGATTCTCGATTGAAAGCAGCCGCCTCGCCAACCTCTATCTCTCTGGAGGTGGGGAACCTCCTCTCGCTTGGGGCATGTCCCGACCGAGGTCAAGTACATACTCATGTATCCGGGTCGTCTCAGCCGCCTGCCTCCCCAACCCACCATAATGCCTGCCAAGTAAATCACATGTCAGTTACTTGATTCAAATCCTGGTCTACCCGACCCAACACTCAATCATACTTAATTGACTAAGTCACTAGGGCAACTAAGGTGTCAACTATCTGCTTTCTCTCTGATACCACTTTAATCAGACCGCCCACCCGGATCCAGTGGACCCTGCATCGCCATCAGACGGCCGCATCTAAGTGGAGACGGGCCCCACTCGTGTACAAGGCCTAAGTAAACAGTAGCAGATAACAAAATAAATTCAAATGTTTATTAATCCAATAATAAACAAATACAAATCAGAGTACTAATGCGGAAAATAAAGTACAAGGGTCTAATACCCTAAACAACACCAGGCCCTACAGGGTCATAAACCAATATCTCACACAAGAATCTGAAAAGAGGTCCTCCGACCTTAGCAAATATCCCACCCCGACTCTCGCACGTCTCCTGAGCTCAAGTCACCTACTCCTCAGGACCTGAAATGAGAGAAGGGAAAAAGTGATGAGCTTTCGAAAGGAAAGCCCAGTAAGTACCCTGCAAGGATCTCAAAGATGTAAGCACAATAAAAAGATACACGATGTCAGAATCAACGAATCACCAAACAATCAGATCCTAGGAGTCTACCACAAACATCAGCAACGGTACGACTCCTATCCAACAACAGCCCTCGAGGCTCTGAAAGAGATTTCCAATAACAAGCTCAGCAATGATTTCCCCCGGTCAGCAACACACAAAGACTGGCCGCTAAATGACTAACCCTGCCGCTCCTCGGTAGCCTTTACGCTCTCTCTCATGTTTCGACATGGCGATCGACCCCAGTCGGCGAGGGGATAAACCGAAGTATCGCCCCTTCGCTGTGGAATGCCGGAACGCCGGGTGTCCCATCCCCAACGCTCTCAAGCAACATCCTGAGCTCACCGCTCCATCAATCCAGGCGGAAGAAGAAACTCGCCATGCGACACCTACCCGCCAAAGATACAAGTATCAGTATTCTATGGTCTCATGCCAGATAACAGAGGCTATTATGCTCACGAGCCCGCTTCTCACCTTAATCGACGCATACCTACCTAGTCAAGACACAAGCACCACGAAAAGTGCTCCTACGGTCAAGTGTTTACGGCCACTGCGGGTGGGCAAGCCCAACAAAGCATTCCAAACAAACTGGTAGTAACAACACTACCACAAGCACATCGATCACACACATACGAGGAAAGAGAGCAATAACTATCATGTATGTGCATGTATCCAAAAACAACAGGTATCGCAAAGAAAGACATGCCAACAACCAGCATTTAGCAAATCAAGAAACCCAGATAATGGGTGGAATCTAGGCAAGAGTAACTTACCTCAAAACGCAATCCAACCACTGCGCCGTATCTGTTCCGACGAAGATCAACACTCCGCGTCGATATCTGGTAATCAAAATTCGATCTCAATCAACACATGCGTGTCTAGGAGCACTAAGTCTATATTACACGCTCAACTAAATGGGCACGGCCTATACACAGATCAGTTTAATCTTTTTAATCACTCAATCAAATATATAAGGTAATTCCCTTCTCATTGGGCCCACAAATCTGGCCCAAGGCCCAGTCCAACTGTGCCTTCTATCAAAAGGCTAAGGCAAACTATTCATGCTATAGTGACTTCATAAATAGTAAAACACCTCAAAATACTATTACTCTCTTTCTCTTCAGATCTATATATACAACCATCACCAAAGCCTCAACAGTCATACCAAGAATAAAACATTCATTCCCAAACACATGAAATATAATTGCAACCATTACTATTTCAAATTAATAAAGTCATAGTCTCTCATTGTCAATCTACAGAGACCCAACAATATAATCAAAACTCCAACCCATCTTCATGGTTTATCAAGATAAATAATAATAATTCACTGTCACAGTATCACACGTTTCCAAAGAAATCCTATTACCATCTGAGCATGATCAACCCTAAGAATTCAGAGATTTATATCCATAAATAGCCTCTCTGATTACATGTTTCTCAGCAGACTCAATGCCATCGTATACATTAGCTTCTTTTCATTATCATCCTCAACAAACTCTAGTTCAAGTAACCAAATAAAAGGACCTCTAATAATCCTCAATCTCTCATGAACCTCTACAAGCCCACATACTTCTTCACAGGCCAAGTAGAAATAGAAAGGAGGTACTCCTGATCTAAGTTTACCAACAGTTATAAAACTTAATACTATGAACCTCACTCAGTGTAATATCATCTACAGTTTATGAGCCTCGTGCATGCATGTAGATACGCCTCAAAGAAACAAACAACCACGGTTTGAGAGACTTACCGCTGATCAAGACGAGCACCTCCAAGACCCGCAGAACAGGACGACCGCCTATTCTCTACGCTTCCTCGGCGTTCCTGACGACGGCACCCTCCCTACGGCTTTCGCCGGTAGCCCTCTCTCTTCGATCTCCTTCCTCAACGATGCTAGCCGGCGAGGGATGAAAGCAACTAGGGCTCGTGGGATCGTATCTTCTTATATATAAATCCCGTTCAAACTGATAAGTTAAACCGAGATTTTAAAGATAATCTTCTTATCCACCGTTTTGAAATTGATTCACACCTTCTGCAAATTTTATTATTATTTTTTTATTATATTTCACATCACTTCACTACTGTTTCCACGCGTTTTGACTCAAATTCAACACCAAATCTTCAACCATGCACATTCTCCTATATTTTGCATTATATCTCCTCTATATATATATATATATATAATGTAACTTTATATTACTAACCATGCACGTTTGATTCATAATCAATTCCTTACATTCCATAAATAAATATCACCTCACCTCATATTCTTTGTTTTAGTTATTTATTTATTTATTTATTTATTTATTTCTTTTGCAAAGAAGCCCGTGTTTTATCTTAAAATCTCATGCAAACACTGAAATTTATGTTTCATTTAAGTCCTCATATGTTTCAGATTTTCCTCTTAGTCCTTGGCAGAACCAATCATTTCAACTTAAAATTTAATTCAATTAAATCACATCAATCCGATCCTCAGAAATCTACAATTTAAGATTTAAACTAAAGAAAACTTTAATTCCATCTAATCTATTTCTCCGATTAAACCGAATTAGAGAATTATCTCCAATAAATAAGAATAATTCAAAATAACTAAATTTTAAAAATATTCCTAAAACCATTGGGTTTTACAGGTCCTGTTGTCGAGTCCTTCTATCAACTGTTTGAACAGATGGACTATTCCGTTCCGTTCTTGTGGTAGTGGCTCACTGTCAAGGCGTCGAATGTAGAGGGTTCTAAACTAGCGGAAAAGGCGTTTCTTTCTTTCCTTTCTTTATGGAGTGCGGGTTCTCGTCCTTCCTCTCGCTTTCGTGAATTATCCAAAGGCAAGTGGTATGTTTGGTGCCGGAACTTGTGTAGGCGGAGGCGGAGGACGGGTCAAAGTATGAAACGACCATTTCTGGCCAACTGCGTTCCAATTGTTGCCTTTGTATGTTAAGGTAAAACTCCTGAATGTATTCTTGGGGTTGGACGGAAGGAATTTCGATGGGGTAAGATGGGCGGATTATCTACCCGATTTCTTCATGCCTTCTGACTTCGCCAGTCCTTCTGGGATTACTTGGGGCTCCCTCGCTCTTGGATTCGCTTTGATCTTCCGTAGTGGTCATTTGGCTTTTCGTAAGGGTCCCCACAGACGGGCGCTAAACTGCTGATGCCAAAACCGGTCTACGCCACGCTTTGGCCATCAAGTGTTCCTCGTGATATGGCCTCGGCTCTACCAACGGTTAAAATTTATAGTTGGTGTGGACGCTTACTTACGCTACGAGCGAGAAGCGCGGAGAACATTATGAAAACTCCGGTCGGAATTACCCATGAGCGAACCTGTAAAAAAGGAGAGGGTAGCGAGCGGAATTGGGCCTCTCTGCGCGGATTCAGCTACGATGCTTAAGTCAGAAAACTTGAGTAAAGAGTTTTTAATTTAGGCAATTCTCTGTGTGATAAGCTTTTTTCGATCCCCCCTTTTCTTCTATTAACGCTCTCCTTTTATGGCACCTTAGAGGCGGTTCGGGAAAGGCAGTGGAATGAGGCGGTGAGTTGAGGCGGTGAGTTAGGTAAATATCTCTTAAGGCGGTAGGAAAATATCTGCCACCTAGCGCCAGAGATAACACCTTGCAGCAAAACGGGTAGATATCTCGCCTTCAGAGATAACACGCAGGCAAAACGGGGTAGATATCTGCCCACTGTAGCAAGTGGATAAGGCCTACTTACTGTAGGGGCGTTAGATATTTCTCTCTCTCTCTCCCTACCCTGCACCCTGAAGAGGGTTGTTATAATTCCGACGGACTTGTTTGTGAAGAGGGTTGTTACAATACCGACTGTCTTGTTCTCAGGATGCGTTAGATATTTCTCTCTCTCTCTCCCTACCCTGCGCCCTGAAGAGGGTTGTTATAATTCTGACGGACTTGTTTGTGAAGAGGGTTGTTACAATTCCGACGGACTTGTTCGCAGGATTGAATCCTCACGTTATTTGCCGAACGGAATTGTGTAAAGATCTTATTGTCATGTGGTCAAAGGAACAAGTGGTCCTTTAGGTTAATGACATCTGTCTTCACCAAATATATCCGTAACACAATAATTGGTTCACAAATTTCTAGCGGTTGAGCATGGATTTGGGTACCCCCATATACCCTTCAAACTATGTTCTCCTCGTGATATGGGGACAAGAAGAAAAATAAATTTATGAGCTTGAAAGCTCAGTAAGCATCTACTAAAAATATTTGAACAATGCCAAATCATAACTATAAATATTTACAATATATGGTAGAAAAAATTGAAAAGTCTAAAGATCATAATTTATTATAGAAATAATTCCAAAGCAGTTCAATGTATTTGTATCAGAAATATGTTGGAAAAAGAATTCACTGGGTCATAATTATATGAGTATTTGTGTTATTTTTAGAATAGTAAAGTATCCCAACTATGTTATGGCCACTATTAACCCCGTGGTATGGGTCAAAATACATTTATTTTACCTCAATGGCTACGTAAGAATGCCATTATTATTACCATGGCTCAACACTAATCTAGTTTATATCGATATATGCGTCAACAAGGTCAATACTAACCCCCATTGACAAAGTTCATAATACAAACACATTTGGAAACGTATACGAAAACCATAACAAATCCAACAAAATCAAATACAATATCAAGCAAAATATTTCTAACTGATTAACATTTCAGAAAAGCAGTTAACAATAAATTTAAGTCTAACATATTTGCATAATTCAATTTATGCAGATAATAAATAGCTTTTAGATTTTTGAAATATACAAATATAACTGATAATCTAATCATTTATTATGAAAATAACTTTCAATAATTTGCATATGGAACACTTTGATTAATTTTATACATAAAATACTCCCATTAATTAATATTTAGAATACTTGCATACAAAAGTCCAAGCTTAACCAAACTGCATTTCAAACCTCGATAGGAAGATCTACAAAAGAAGAATATAGTCTTAATAACCGAGATATATAAATTCTACCCGCTATGTACTCATTATTGGACCTTTCTACATAACCACTAGCATGGAAACACCATGTTCCTTATATTAATCCATTTTATGAAGGATTTGTAAAGAATTCAATCTAGAGTATTTAAATTGAACTTCAAAACACGATATTATTAGTTATAGCAATATAATTTCACTCAAACCAAATTGCAAATTTGGTAGCACTAAAATAAATGTAAATAGGCCATGCTTATTTTCAACATAGAAATTACATAAATGAAAATTCTCTCTTAATTCAAGCTTAAAACAAATCCATAACTTAGTTCCAAGCATCATGATTCATCTCTAAATCAAGTAAACAAATGGCCATAACGAACTCAAGAAAACCTAAATGCTATGTGTTGATGCCAAAAACTGGTTCACGTCACGCCTACCATCAAGTTATATCGTGATCCGGTCTCAAATTTTCACCAACGGGTTAGAATTTATAGTTGATGTGGACGCTTTACTTACGCCTATGAACAGGAGTGTATAGAAACTCCGCCGGAATTACCGGAGTGACTCCATCGCCAAAGCCCTGTAAAAAAGGGAGAGGATGGTGATCGGAATTGGGCCTTTCTGCCCGGATTCAGCTCCGATGCTTAAATCAGAAAACTTGAAGAGAGAAGTTTAATGTTAGGCAGTTTTTGTGTGTGATGAGCTTTTTATTTTCTGGATCCCCACTTCTTCTATTAGTGCTCTCCTTTTATAGCACCTTAGAGGCGGTTCAGGAAAGGCGGTGGGGTAAGGCGGTGGGAGTAAGGCGATGAATTAAGTAAATATCTATTAAGGCGGTGGGAAAGGCGGTAGGAAGGTGGTAGGAAAATATCCGCCATCAGAAGGGCGGATAAGGCCCACTCACTGTAGAGGCGTTAGATGTTTCTCTATCTCTTTCTTTCTACCTTACGCCCTTTATGAGAGGGTCGTTATAATTCCGACGGACTTGTTTGCAGGATTGAATCCTTACGCTATAATTCCGAGCGAACTTGTGCAAGGATGGTAATACTGCCGTGTAGCCAAAGGAATAAGTGGTTCTTTAACTTAACGACACCTGTCTTCACCAAATATATCCGTAACACTAGTCCCTCCCCTTGTGTACTTGTTCGAAAAATCTAAGTGAGGGGTGAGCTAAACGCACGTTTCGCTTGGTTTGAGAACAAGTATTATTCTTAGTTGGCATGTCTATGTAGGCGAGGCCTGTGGTAACGGTCGCTTGTACCTAAGGTACACATCTTGTAATAGGCGACCGACGCGTTTTACTCGTGGTTATCTTCTCGCCATTTGTTATCGAGATAGATTTTGGTTCGAATTCTAAGCCTATAGTGTCAATGGGCTATTCTATTTAATGGTTTTGTATGGATAGGGTGTTTTAAACATAAAACTTTTGCACCCTTCTATTTTTGTATCATGGCTCAGCGATTGTCTTTTTACAAGTTTTTCACTTTTTCTCAATGCTCGCTGCTTACGAATTCCCAGTTCTTTTCATGAGCACTCGCTGAACTAAGGACCTGGGTAATCCACTTGGTAAGTCCAAACGGTACCGTGTTTGGCCATCTATTTTGGCCGATTGATAGGGGGTAGGCTAAATGAGCCTAAACGCTGGGTGGGAAGCTTTTCATGTTGACCATGATGTGGAGGCGGGAGACCTTTTAGTTTTTACTTACGCTGGGGTACGCTGCCGAGGTTGAAATGTTCTGAGATCTACCTCGGCCGAGAGAGGTGGGTCCCCACCTCCGGCCCACAAGGCCGCAACCAAGCCCCTAGTGGCAACGAGGATAGCGACGGCCGCGAAGCCCGTGTATCTCCTCCGAAGTCTTATCCGAAGCGCTGTTTCGGATGGGTCCGCAGACGCTTAGGATAATCCGCTCGGAAATATAGTTAGGATAATCCGCTCGAAATATGTTTTTAGGGCTTGTTATATCGCTTATTTACGCTCACGTCATGTGTAACTTGAATAAATGACGCTTTTGTCGCTTTGTTTTTAAATCCTTTGGCTTTTGTTGATGATCCTATGTTGGAGTGTGCGCTTTGTCTTTGTGCGGCAGTCCTCGCCTTCCATGCGCATCGCTCTACCTTCCATGTAACACTTCTTGTTCCCTAAAACGATCGCGTGTCTCCTCTACTATTCAGCATTGAAAGGGGATAGTGGCGCTGATATGTGCGGTGTGTGCGCTTTGTCAACGTGATGATGGGCGATGGGGCGTGACTTTCCATGTGTGCCAGCGGCGCTTTGGTAATCACTGGACGCGGTACAAAATTTTGAATTGTTTCGAGGAGGTGTATGATGGTTGTTTGAACGGTTTAGATTTGTGGGCCTTTGGTTCAAGGGTCCAGATCGAACATAACCCTAGGATCTAACGGCCACGGTTCATTGCCTTTATATATAAGGGGAACCGCATGTGCAAAGAAAAGGTTGTGTTGAAAATCGAAGTTTTCTTCTCCAATTTAAAATCGAAGTCTTCTTCTCCGTGTTTCTTCTTCTCCGTGAAGCTCGTTTAGTGCTTTTTCTCTTATCTTTTTCTTTCTCTAAGGTAATGGCTAGCTTACTTCTTCTTCCTCTAGTTCTTCCTCATGAACCCTTGATTCCCTTTTCGTCCAACCCTACAGCTGTTACATTGTAATTCCGGCGATCCCTTTGAACTTGGAGCGCTCCAGTCAGGGGTTCATGGGTTCATCCCGCCTCTAGGGCAACGGGTAGGGGTCCATACATTCATAAGTCTTCTTGGACAAATGGAGGTAGATAGCCTCGGTAACTAAATATGAGATAAATCTCTCATTGTTTGAGGTTAGGGTTCCCCTGCTCGGGAGAGGGCAAGTTCTCCTGTGGAAGGGGAGATAGCCATCTATCAAGATGCGCTTATTAGGTGGCCTTAGACTCCCTTTTTCTGATTTTGCTAAGGCAAGTACTAGAGGAGTATCATCTCTGCGGTTCCTTCACAGCTTGGCCCCAATTCTTGGAGGCTACTGAACGACTTTGATATTGTTTTCAAGCATTACGGAATAAATCCGACCGTCCGTTGGTTCCGTATGCTTTTTAGGTTATGTCTAGAGTCTAACGCCATTGGTATTACTTCTCGCTCGCCTCGGGAGGAAATTTTTAGGAAGGTTCCTTCTTCCATTAAGCGATGGAAGAGCAAATTTTTCTTTGTCAAAAGTAAGTCCGAGTGGGATGTCCGAACAAAATGGGAGGTTCCCCGAGCGGACATCGCTTGTGAGGAAATGACGGGTGAGGAGATGGGTCTTCTTAAGTCAATGACAGGGTTATCCAAAGTGTACATGGATGAGTTTTTGACAAAGGAAAATCTTGTTAAATGTCGTTTGATAGTGTCCGCCGGTTGGAATTATTCGTTTACTTTACTAGTCTGATTTTTTAACTACAGTATCTAATAATAATTTTTTTGATATTTGTTTTGTAGGAAATCCGATGGAGGACGAGGACCTGAGCTATGTTAAGGGTCTTTTGGCCTCTTTCGAGGGTGAAGTTCACCCGTCCTTGCCTCGCGGACGGAAGAAGAAAGAGGTGGTACTTGGCCAAGGGGCTGATACCTCCAAGGAGGAAAGAAAGAAGAGGAAGAGAAAAGAAACAGGCTCTTCCAAAGAGGGGGTTAAGAATGACCCCGGTGCAGGGTCCTCACGGGAGAGGAGGACCAAGAGAAAGAATTCCGAGGACGTATCAGGTCCCGGAATTGTAGGAGAACTAGTGGGGGCACCTCAGGAAGAGGTTCGTGCGGAAGAGATCCGCCCGACGCTGTCCCCAATTTCCGAGGGCCCTTCTTCCAGCCGACCGGAGGACATCCTTCTCGCAGAGGTGAGAATTTCTATTTTCTATAAGTATATTTCACTTATAACTTTTAACTTAGGTTTTATTTTGCAGGCGGAGTTAGGAGAAGCGGCCTTCGTGGATAAATTACGAGTGGTGGATTCCGTTTTAAAGGGACTGGCATTGTGCGTAAGGAGTTACCTTCTCGAGGATACTCCTTTTCGTGATGCCACATCCGTAAGGGATGTTTTAATGGCCATGCGGCCCGAAAGCTCTCTCTACAAAACTTCAAGGGTCGGTAGGGAAGAGGCCACTTACCAATTATTCCGCTTCGCCATCTTTGGTTAGGGTTGTTCTCATATTTCCCTTTGTTTCTAAGCTTGGTATATTTTCATGAGCGCTTTGTTATTTCATAGACCGCATAAATGGGCGGATCGGGTTGGTGCTCTTTGCCAAGAAGATTTGGCTAAGATGGAAATGAATAGGGCGTATATCGCCGGTTGAGCTCTAGGGTGGCGGCCTTGGAAGAGAAGGAGAAGAAACAAAGATGACGCTTATCCGTGCCCTTGAGCGAGACAAAGCTGAGCGGCTGCAACAACTATCTGCCCTAGAGAAAGAGAAGAACGAACTAGCGGCTCAGTTATCTATTTCCAAAGGTTCTCTTCTGACTGCTGAGGAGGATATCAAGGGGCTACAAGATGAATCCAGCAGTTTGAAGAAGGAACTCCAATCTACTCAAGAGGAGCAAGCCGCTGTTCGATGGGATTTAAAGTCAAGGTCGCTGAGCTTACCGCTCAAGCTGAGTTGGCGGAAATAAAGGGGGAGCGTGATATACTTAGAGGGCATTTGGCTTCCCGTTTGAAAGCTCCGAAGTCCGACTCGCAAGAAATTAAGGATTTATTAGAACGAGCGGAAAATTTAGAGAAGGAGGTTGCCCGGCTTAGGGCGAAAGTTAAAGATGGGGCCACTCGTATATATTCTGTGGTGCAACAAGTGGGCCATCATATTCCTCCTAAGGAGGTTTTGTCTATGGGGCTGGCTGGAGTCTTGAAGAAATTTACGGAGCTCAAAGAGCAACAAGTTATCAAGACCCCGGAGGTTCCTCAAGCTTCGCTCCGGCCTACCGCCCCCGCTCTTTCGGAACCTTCTACCCAAGCTCCTTCAGCTGCTCCTTCGGAACCTTCTACCCAAGCTCCTTCAGCTGCTCCTTCGGAACCTTCTACCCAAGCTCCTTCAGAAGTAGGCAGTCGCCCTGAGGGCCCTAGCTCTTAGGATGTTTTTTCTTTTATGAATGTTCTTGTAAATGTTCAATCACTTGGAATGTAATTTCTATTCATATGAATGAAACGCAAACCTTTATTTTGATGACGTTTTATTTCCGAGAGATGGTTTTAATCATATAAGAAATTCATTCGAGAGGTAATTGCCGAAGTCTTTGGTAAACTTCTTTCTTCCTTCTTTCTTTGACTTTGTAAGGTGCTTCGTAACGAGTCCTTAGTCCAATCGCGGGACTTAAGTTGTTGAATGAGATACTCGCCTTCATAAATGAGATTGTTGCCTCATATTTCGATCGGGATTTTTGCCCCTTGCTTTTTGGATAAGAGTTGTCGCTCTATCCCCGTGATAATTCCGACTCTTTTCCAAGAATGGGAATTGCACCGCATTTTTGTAGGATGGGAATTTCACCGCGATCTTAGTAGGATGGGAATTTCACCGCATCTTGGTAGGATGGGAATTTCACTAAGATCTTAATAGAAATGTAAAAGACTTGAACTTTATTCCTGATTTTTAAGGAAATGTACTACAAAATTTAATCGATAGTAGCTGCCTTAGATGCTCAAAGCATGGAAATGGACGCTTGAGTGTCTTTCCATCCATATTTACTAGATAATAGGTGCTCGCTTCTGACGCATTCTTTTGTATGACGTAAGGGCCTTCCCGCTAGGAGTTAGCTTCCCTGCTCGCTTTTATTTCCACGGAACTCATTTTCCCGTAGGACTAGATCGCCGATTTGGAAGAAGACTCTTTTTACCCTTGTGTCATAGAACCTTTTTACCTTCTGGCGATAGATGGCTGCTCTTATTTCCATAGCTTCTCTCCGTTCTTCAAGTAGGTCAAGTTCCGCTCGGAGTTTTTCCTCATTCTCTTCTGAGGAGAACGTTTGTTGTGTCCGCAAGATAGGCATCCCTATTTCTCGCTAGTGGACGCATGCCGCCCCATAAGTGAGGGAGAATGGGGTCTCTCCGCTGGGGTTCTTGTTGTTGTCCTCAGAGGCCCAAAGGGCGCCGAATTTCTTCTACCCAGTTAGTACCGTTTTACAGATACCCGCGTGTTTTCGGTGTTTGAAGCGAGTGCGGTTTGTCGCTTCTACTTGGCCGCTAGCTTGGGGATGTGTCACGTATGTTAATCTGATTCAATTCGAAGCTCGAGCAAAAGCTTTTGAAGGTTTTGTTGTCAAACCGCCGCCCATTATCAAAAATGAAGGCGATCGGAATGCCGAATCGACAAATAATCGCCGCCATAAGAATCCCCATGTGCTTTCTCCGTGATTTTGGCTAAGGGTTCAACTTCCACCCATTTGGTGAAGTAGTCAATGGCGACTATTAGAAACTTCATTTGCCTCGATCAAGTGGGGAACGCCCTAGGAGATCGACTCCCCACGGGCGAATGGACGAGGGCTAATGATGGGTGTAAGCTGCCGTGATGCCGCCTGATCTTGGAATGCCACTGCAAAGGCCGTGATTTCCGCAAATGCTATCAAGGCCTTGAGTTAGTGTTGGCCAAGAATAACCTTGTCGTAGAACTTTGTAACTTAAGGCTTTGCCCCTATGTGACCTCCCTCCAATGCCTTCGTGAATTTCTTGAAGAACATAACTAGCTTCGTTGGACGCAAGCATCGCAAGAAGGGTTTCGTGATAAGATCTTCTCAGATAGGTTCTCATTGATGATGGTGTATCGAGCGGATTTGTAAGAAATCCGTCCGCCTCCTCGCTTTGTTGGGTGGTGCCGATCCACCTTGTAGATAATTTCGATGGGGTCTATCCAAATTTTGGCTCTTCGGTTGTACTTTGTACTTCCTCCTCTAATCCGCCGATAGTTTTGTGGGAAGGTATTGCAGGTTGAAGGGAGGCTCACGTGTCTTCGTTAGGTCTTTGTGGCCTTTTTGGACAGAGCGTCCGCCTCTTCGATTTTGTGTTCGAAGCCAGAGACTTTTCGATTTGGGCGGTGAGTGTGGAACTATTTTCTTTACCACTGCTTGGTACTTGACCATGTTTTCTTCCTTCGCTTCAAAGCTGCCCAAGGTATGGCTTACTATTAGCTGTGAGTCAGAATATACATGCAGGTGCTGAATTCCGAGCCCTCGGGCCAGATGTAATCCTGCGATGAGGGCTTCGTATTCGGCCTCATTGTTGGTTGCTCGGAATTGGAACTTCAGTACTGTCGCGATTTTCCACTTGGAAGGAGAGTAGAGGACGAAACCTGCCCCTGCCTTTTCTTCCGTTGCTGATCCGTCAACATATAAGGTCCAAGGGATGTTAGAGCTTTCTTCCTGACTCGTGACGGGGTTCATCCCTCGCTTTGTCGGAAAGTTAATTCCGCTGACGAATCGCCAAGACTTGAGCCTTTATTGTCGCTCGGGTTTGTAGGTGAGATCGAACTCACCAATTCTATCACCCACTTGGCTAAGCGTCCTGAGTTTTCGTGTTTATGGAGAATGCTTTAGGGGCTGACTCACCAATACTATGATCTTGTGGGCTTGAAAGTACGGCCTCAACCTCCGCTAAGCAGACGTGATAAGAGCAAAGGCCAACTTTTCAAGTGGTAGATATCTCGATTCTGCATCGTTAAGGATTTTACTTGTGTAGTAGATGTGTTTTTGAACTCCGCTATCTTCCCTCAAGAACGGCGCCGACCGCTGGTGGGCGCACCGCCAAGTAAACGTAGAGTTCTTCTCCCACCTGTGGCTTAGCTAGTAACTAAGGTGACCGGAGATAGTCCTTAAGCCCCTGAAAGGCTTTTTCGCATTCTTCCGCTCCACCCATTTTGGGTGCTTTTCTTAGGGCTTGGAAGAGTGGGAGATTTTTCTCTCCGCTTTGGAGATGAATCCGCCAAGCGCCGAGGAGACGTCCGTTAAGCCAATTTCTTGAAGACTTTTGGGCGATCCCATATCAAGAATGGCTCATTTTGTCCGGATTCGCTTCTATCCCTCTTTGTGTCAAAATAAATCCTGTGAATTTTCTGATCCCGGACAAAAGAACATTTGTTTGGGTTTAGCCGCATAGTATAAATTCAAGAGATCAAAAGCTTCTTGTAAGTCCGACAGTGTTCATTGGCCTTTCGCTCTTTACTAAGATATCGCCCATATAGGCTTCGGCATTCCTCGCCAATTTGCTCTCTCGAAAATCAGAAGTTATGAGCCTCCTGGAAGGTGGCTCCTGCATTTTTAGACCGAATCGGCATTACCTTATAGCAAAGACGCTCCCGTGCTCATAATGAAAGACGGTTTTTCTTCGTCGCCTTTGGCCATTCGGATTTGGTTATAACCTGAGAAAGCATCCAGGAAGCTCAACATCTCATGCCCCGTTGTTGAATCAACCAAACTATCAATTGACGGTAAGGGTAACGTATATTTCGGGCATGCTTTGTTTTAGTCTTTGAAGTAAAAACACATTATCCATTTTCCGGACGGCTTTTGACCAAGACCACATTGGCTAACCAACTGGGTAGTATACCTCTCGGATAAACTTAGCTTTTAGGAGGTTAGATACTTCTTCTTCCGCAGCCTTTCTCGCCTTCTCAAGTGCGTAATTTCTCCTTTTCTCGCTTTGTGGGTTTAAACGCTTGATCGATGTTGAGACGATGCTCGATGATATTACGCTTCACACCCGCATATCCTCCTCAAGACCAAGCGAAGAGGTCGGAATTTGCTCTCAATACTCCCATGAGATCTTCCCCGCCGTTCTCATCACAAACCGCCCCAATCCGGCACCGCGGCGGTCCGCCTCCGGGTTATGTCTAGGGGATCAAGTAGCAATTCTTCGACAGTGTAGGTCAAGCTCCTCGCTTTCCCGCTCGGCCATTCTGCTGACTAACATAGCTTCAAACTTTTGTCTTGGTCATTTGTTGAGAGTTTTCCCTTTGAGGGTTGAGACATAGCATTGCCGCGCTGTGGGTTGATCTCCTCTTATCTCTCCACCGCCACTCTCACGGGAATTTGAGGAGAAGGTGATAAGTGGAGATTACGGCTTTTAAGGCGCTGAGGGTTGGTCTCACCGAGGATTACGCTGTAACTTGAAGCACAACGCATAAATCCAAGAAGTTTGTCGTCATCGTTGATGACCTTGGCGAAGTTCCCTATCGTGAATCGGCAAGGAGATCATTCCTTCCGGCCGCACCACCCTCCTGAGAACCCTACTAAGGATGATTTTACCGAAGCAAGTCATCTCAAGGCCATACCTCATCCTCTCGAAAGCACTCCAAAAGAGAATATCAACCTAACTTCCACCGCCTATCGTAACTCTTTTCATCCGAAACTAGACACTTTGATAGCGACAACCAACGCGCCATCATGTGGGTGGCGAACTCACCGACGCCATTGTCATAAAAGATGATTGGGGCCGTAGGTCGGGATCGCCTTCGTATGCGCTTCTATTTCTTTGCGTGGTTCCCACCATTCGGCGTAACTTTTCCAAGAGGCGGAACTTTCACCACCGCAGCCTGTGACCACCACCGAGCAAATCCCACCATTTCTCCTTTTTCTTCTTCGTGTTGCGAAACTTCGTGTTCCCTTGAATCTCAAGGTTGATGTATTTTTCC
The DNA here is from genome assembly GCA_026586065.1 of Dioscorea zingiberensis. NCBI lineage: Eukaryota > Viridiplantae > Streptophyta > Magnoliopsida > Dioscoreales > Dioscoreaceae > Dioscorea > Dioscorea zingiberensis. The sequence goes on along the minus strand of CM048821.1, from coordinate 47,133,774 downwards.
AATTGTCCTTTTCGAACAACATCTTCTATTGCGCTCATCAAGTGGGTACACTTTTCTCGTGTCATGTCCTCCGATTGATGGAACTGCAATACTTCTTATCGCTCTTTTGCCGCTCGGCGCTTCTTGCGTGCTCCTACCACGCCGTAAGTTTTTGTTCTTTTGATTTGCATAAGAATATGGCTTCCGGTTTGATTCAAATGGGGTATGGGTGATCAGATCTCACAATTTTTCCTTCTTTAGAAGGTTCTCTCGGGTCAGAAGCGTATGTCGCTTGGGGGTCGTGCGGAGGTTTCCTGTGCCTCTCGCTTATGCCTTTGTCTTCCCTGCGGCGATCCTTTTTCCTTTCGTATCCGGGGCCTTCACGACGCTATGGCGGGTTTTTTCCTTCTGGGTGTCCACAGGTCCGCGTCTAGCCTCCTCTTCCCAACCCATATAAATTTCTTCGGAATTGATATACTTTTGGGCGTGGATCATAAGGGCAGGTATGGTTTTTGGTGGATCTAGTGTCAGGGAAAATCGGAAGGGGGAGTCTAATAACCCTTCCATCAGAAAAGTCACAGCCATCCGTGGCGGGAGGTCCGCAACGTTAGCTGTTTCGTCTATGTAACGGCTTAGATAGGCCTGGAGCGTTTCTCCCCCTCGCTGCTTAATGCGCAGGAGGGTAGACGGGGTTTTCTTTTGCTTTGAGTAATTGGCAAAATAGGCTAAGAATCGATCTGCTAAAATCTGAAAAGAAGTAATTGTACTAGATGGGAGATCGACAAACCAGTCTTGCTCTTTTCCCTCTAAGGTGGCGGGAAAAGCTAGGGACTTGCGCGCGTCTGTGATTCCATTGTGGTGCATCCTCAACCGAAAATAATTTAGGTGTCGGGATGGAGCGGTTTTGCCTTCATATGCGCCATAATCAGCGGTCCAAGTTATCCTGAACTTGCTCTCCCAATATTTTTGACAAAGGGAGAACACATACCGAGAACATGTCGCCGGACTTTCCGCTTTCTCGAGAGAGGTTCCGCTGCTGAGTCCTTCTATCAATCGCTTGAACAAACGGACTATTCCATTCCGGCCCTTGTCCGCTCGGTTCTTGTGGTGGCCTGCTTCCTTGCGCGTAACGGAGGGAGGTTCCAACTAGCGGAAAAAGGCGGTCCTTTCGCCTTCTCTTTATGAGTGCGTGTTCTCGCTTCTCCCTCGCTTTCGTAATTATCCAAAGGGGAGTGGTATGTTTGGCGCTGGAACTTGTGTAGGAAGAGGAGGAGGATGAGTCAAAGCATGAATGTACCGAAGTCAACTGCTCCAATTGTCGCCAGAGGTTAAGGTAAAACTCGGAACAGATTCTTGAGGTTGAACGTAAGGACTATCTCGATGGCGGTAATGCGATGGGCGGACTATCTCGACCGATTTCTTCATGTCTTCGACCTCGCCGGATCCTTCGGGATTATTTGGGGCTCCTCGCTCTTGAATTCATTTTGATCTTCCGGTAGTGGTCATGTGGCTTTTCGTAAGGGTCCCTACCTGACGCGCCAAACCGTTGATGCCAAAACTGGTTCACGCCACGCCTTGATCATCAAGTTGCTCGCGGATCCGGTCTCGTTTCACCAACGGTTAGAATTTATAGTTGATGTGGACGCTTACTTCTGCCTATGAACAGGGAGTGTATAGAAACTCCGCTCGGAATTACTGGAGTGACTCATCAGCAAGCCTGTAAAAAGGGAGAGGATGGTGATCGGAATTGGGCCTTTCTGCCCGGATTCAGCTCCGATGCTTAAGTCAGAAAACTTGAAGAGAGAAGTTTAATGTTAGGCAGTTTTTGTGTGATGAGCTTCTTATTTTTGGATCCCCCTTTCTTCTATTAGTGCTCTCCTTTTATAGCACCTTAGAGGCGGTTCAGGAAAGGCGGTGGGGTAAGGCGGTGGGAGTAAGGCGATGAATTAAGTAAATATCTCTTAAGGCGGTGGGAAAGGTGGTAGGAAGGTGGTAGGAAAATATCTGCCTACTGTAGCGGGTGGATAAGGCCCACTCACTGTAGAGGCATCTTTCTACCTTACGCCCTTTATGAGAGGGTCGTTATAATTCCGACGGACTTGTTTGCAGGATTGAATCCTTACGCTATAATTCCGAGCGGACTTGTGCAAGGATGGTGATACTGCCATGTAGCCAAAGGAACAAGTGGTTCTTTAACTTAACGACACGTGTCTTCACCAAATATATCCGTAACACTATGAATCAACAATAACCATTACAACCCATTCTACTCATCCAAATTTCTCGAAACATATTGTAACAAAAGATTTCCACAACACTGATAGTGAGAATCTTCATTCTTAAATTGGACAGTGCCAGCTTAGAACTCATTATAAAAACTAGTTTGCAAACCTTAACATTTCAATTTTCCATTTAACCCTTACTAATGATGCTATAAAATAGAGCAATTGAAGAATTACAACTGATTTCCAACTCCTCACTGCTCGTTGTGATAAGAATTCACTCTCAATAAGAACAAATTAATCCTTAGCTTTTAGAACCAAGTTCTCTAAATCAATAGCGCTGACTTCCAAGAAATCTCTTACAACTCCTCATCCACCACCTCTATCTACAAGGCAAGCACCATCTCCCTGTAAGGTCCTTATCGATCCAAGGCTTGGAGGAGGCTCACAATGAGGGACTTATAAGTGGTGACTAGACCGTCTTAACGATACAATACCCAATAACATCGATCTATGACCGAATAGAGCTGAGAAAGAGAGAGCAATGAGAGATTTCAGAAACTAAAGAGAAGAAGGAGATAGAGGAATCAAAAAGCATAAGGAAAGAGAAGGAAATCTTAGAGGATTGTTTTTTTTAAATTACATTTTAGTCCCTGATTCAGATATCTATTACAACAGAGTTCCTACAAAAATACAATTTAGTCTCTATAGTTTAAAACTTCTACATATAGATTCCTGGTTGTACCTGACTCAACAATCATAAAAAGTGAGGAAATAAATAAAGATGCAAGACAACATAAAAACATGTGTAGTACTAGATACGCTTGGAACCTCATATTGAGTAGTGATGACTTTTGGTGAAGTTTTTAGATGAGTTGAAAACATATTCATTAACTGTTCACATTAACTCATGGCTAAACTCTAAAAGGAATTCCCAAGGTTGCTATGTTGTTGATCATTCTTTTTACCAGTTTGAGAAACTTTATTTATAACCCTAAATTGTTTGGCATTATGTCTTTGTCTTGCCTTGTGCCCAAGAGGATACCCATGTAGCTTATATTTCTATGGTGTGCCCACAAAAATTATAATATGTACAATATTGCATCTCTTTATTATTTTTCCTAGCACTAGGATGTTGACCACTAAACTTTTTGGAATCATAATTTTTAACAAAGAAAAGCCACAAGATTGTAGAAACCAAAATCACATTCCCTTCAATGGCTCTTTTGTGATTCCTCTTGAGAAATTAGGCAAATACTTTTGCTTATTGGGGATGAGGATCTAGTAGTAGCAAGCCCGGACCTCTAACATGAGAAAAGGAGTCATGAAACCCCATAAGAAAGGGCATGATGTATTCCATTTGGTAATGAGATTTCAAATTCTTAACAACACCATATATACAATTACCACAAGTACATACAAGCCTCGAATTTCATAACTAATCCCAAATTGTCTTCAATTTTGTAAAATAGATACTAACATAGTTTTTATCTTGCACTAATTTCATCAATTAATGACAAAGTTTAAATATTATAAGGCCATTGCTCTATTGAAATCGATATTTTAGATCCAACTAGATTTCATAAGATGACTCAGAAAAAATTACACTGGCATAAATTTCTATTGAAATAGATTTCAAAATCTAGGAATCACAACATTATTGTTTCGTAGCCATGAATCTAGAAATTTAAGGTTATTGTGTCTAGGATTCTTGATGGAACCATCAACAAAACCAAGCTTATTATTCACTAATAACGCAATCATCATAACTCTTCTCCAGAAGGCATAGTTATCTCCTATATGAGCTTATGAAACCAACATGAGACATTGCCTATCTGAATGATAGAGAAAATAAAGACTCACAGGATCACCGATAATAGATTTTCCATCTCCCAACTGCACATTCACCATGAGAAGAAAAGCAAAGAACCGAAGAAGGAGATGACTGCTAGCGCTTTGAGCTAACACATAATTCTAGTATATATGCTTAATGTTTAGTGCCGAACATGTGTATTTATAATGAAAATGGGGAATGTTATGTCCTAATTATGATGAATTGTACAATTTTTGTAGGTCACTTGAATTATGTGTATTTTGCATGATTTCAAGGAGTATGGGCATTAATTCGAGTAATTTGTGTTTAATGCAGGAAAGGCCAATCATTAGCATCATGATGAACTACAGAAGTACGCGAAAACCTAGGAGCAAAAGCAAATCGAGCCATGATGATGCAAAGCTACATCGGTAAGTTACAACAATGAAGGATGCGTCTTGACTATTGTTGCAGAGAAGGCTGAGCGTGCACGATGTGATGGAAGGTCTCGTCCTGACTAGAAGAAAACTAAAATGACTAAGAATTTGCGACGCAACCTTCCCTTGGGAACGACGTGTCGCAAATGAACATGCGCTGGGTGATGGAGTTTTGCGACGCGACCTTCGCAAATTGTAGCTATAAAAACACACTTAGGGTTTCTTCTTATTTCATCTAGGTTTCTAAGAAGTAACAACGGCAGCCCAGAGCTGACAACTCAGGGATGTTTGAAGGGCTTCACCAACATCGAGAGTCGACGATCCAGAAGGCGAGAGCATTTCGAGAACATGGAAGATCCGATAAGGACAAAGATCTGTATCCTCTCTTAATATCATTTTTCTTTGTTCTTTATTGTTAAACATGACTTCTTACTTGTATGAGTGATTTGAACTTAATGATAATAACATCACGATTTTCAGCTAGAATATTGTTTTAGGGTTGTGTGATGATATGGGCATGAAAACCTTATATATCTTGTGATTATATGGTTTGTTAGTTGAGCATGGTGTGCTTTTGACATAGTCCTTATTAAACCGTTTGACTGGAAGGCAACAACAAACATTTAGCTACTCTTACATTTGTGTGAATCTTGTTAATCATCGGTCTGGAAGATAATGACATGTCTCAAGCTTCAAGTCATATGATTGTTAGCGTAGACGAACTATGATTCTCAAGGTGGATAGGTTGTGTGACAGCACGACATTTGCCGAGGCATAGGAATATATCAAGAATCAGCTATGACCAGGACATCCCCTAGGATTAGTAATGTCTCACTCCACACCATAGGGATATGTGGCGAAGACCATAGGCATACTCCTCGGGAATAATGAATCAATATCTACGCTTCATGCGTACGAAGTACTTAGTGTGTCACTGAATAGCCCTTGCCAACCAACTCAACAAACCAACATTAATCACAAGAGGAAACTATTATCATGCCCAGACATCACACAACTCTAGATTATCATCATTTATTGTCTTCCCTATCTTTACTCTCTCCATCATTCACTTGATTTTGTTTGAATTTGAGTCAACCAATGTTAGACTTATTTCACTAAAGTAGTATAGCACCTTAGTAGGTTTTAGTTCACTTAGTCTCCCACTCCCTCTGGATTCAACCCAGTACTTACTAGTTATTATATTACATTGACGACACGTGCACTTGCTTGAGTGTGTATATGCATTCAATAAAGTTTTTAGCACCGTTGCCTGGGAATGGTTAGGTCTAGTGACTCTAGCCGAATAGGAATATATGCATACTTTAGTTTTTGTTTTGAATTTCTTTTCTTGTAAATATTTACCTTGTTATCTTACTTGTGAATACATTGATCGAGTTTGTTTTATATCTTTTCTTTGATACTCTCTTGTCTTGTGTAAATCTAATTTTTTTCATTCTTTTTAGGATTAGTTTGTTTGGTGGTTCTTCTCTTGTCACTCTCATGTACTTGCATGAGTGATAGTGACCTTGCGCCCTTCAATCCCGAGATTGAACAAACTTGTAGGAGGCTCATGCAAGAGAAGAAGAAGCAAGGAGAAGTTCCCAGCTCCACCTCGAACCACATGGATAGTTTCGAGGATAACATGCCCATGTATGAGTATGCAATTCCCTTATTACAGGGATTACAATCATGCATTAAGCTTAGAAGGCCCAATGGACAACTTTGAAATTAAGCCCGCAGATATTCATATAATGCAAAACACGGGATAATTTTGTAGCCTTCCAAATGAAGATCCTAATAGACATATTAGGAGATTCTTAGAGATTAGTGACATTGCTAGGGTGAACAATGTCCAACAGGGCATTGTGCATCTTAGGGTTTTCCCTTTCTCTTTGAGGGACAAAACGAAAAACTTTTTCTACTCAAAACCTCCCAAGTCCATTGCAACTTCGAAGAATCTGATGCGAAAATTTCTAACCAAGTTTTTCCCACCTTATAAGACTACACATTATAGAAGTCTTATTATGGCATTTAGTCAACAAGAGTCAGAGTCCCTAGGTGAAGCGGAACGCTTCAAGGAGATGCAACATGAGTGCCCTCATCATGGTGTCCCCCGCTATATCTTACTGTCCACATTTTAAAATGGGTTGCGTAGCTCGATTCGAGCCATGCTTAATATTGCCGCGGGTGGAGAATTACTCTAAATCAATTCATGATGGCTATGAACTAATAGAGACTATGACATCTAACCACTACAAGTCATCAACCAACAGGTCCATACCATAACAGGTGGCTGGAGGGCATAACTCTGACTTACTCTGAGACCTTCACACCAAAGTCACGGACTTGGTGAAAAAGGTTGACAAGATGCCAAATTTGTAAATATAAAGCTTACAAAGTCTGAACAAGTTGTTGAAGGGTCACAACCAAGTCCCAACATGGTTCAAGAGGAAGTTAATGCCATCGGGAAAGTTTTTGGGGGTCCAATAACAATCCCCCCATTAGATGGAACTCCAATTTGCTAAACAACCCAAATTCCTATAGCCAAGATCTACCGCAGGGATATGAGCAGCAGGGACCCTCTTCTAGTAGGCCTCTTGGTTATAGACCAAGTTTGGAGGACACATTTGAAAGCTTTATAGTGGAAACATGTGCCTCTATAAAGAATTTAGAAAAACAAATTAGGCAAATAGGGACTGAACTAAGGAATAGGCTTGTCGAGACCCTCCCAAGTGACACTGATGTCAACCCTCACAAGGAGGATCGGGAGCATATAAAGGCTCTGACACTACATAGTGGGAGGACATTAGATGAACCCCATAAAGAACAAGATGAATCTAACATCACTCCTGAAACACCTACATCCGAGAGGCATGAGGAGGTTGCACTATATGTAGTTCAAGTACCCCCTCCTCCGTACCCTCGAGACTTAAGGATATTTATCTAGATTAGCAGTTCAAAAGGTTTATGGAAGTACTTAAACAATTCCACATCAATATCCCCTTTGCTGAAGCGCTTGAACATATGCCCATCTACGCCAAGTTCATGAAAGATTTCTTGGTTAAAAGGCACAAGCCGGGCACATATGAAACTATCCCACTTATTGAGGAGTGTAGCGCTAATTTGCGAAGGCCACTTCCTTCCAAAATGAAGGATCCAGGGAGCTTTACTCTGCCATGTACCATAGGAAATCAATTTTTAGGTAGAGCTTTATATGACTTAGGTGCTAGTATCAACTTGATACCACAGTCGATGTATAATCGACTAGGGTTAGGCGAGATTAAGCCTACCACTATCACCCTCCAACTAGCTGACCGCACAATTGCCAAACTAAGCGATATGGTGAAGGATATCTTGGTTATGGTGGATGATTTCATCCACCTAGACAATTTTATAGTCCTCGACTTTGTAGAGGACAAAGATGTGTAAATCATTTTTCGGCGACCACAATTGGCTACTACAGGAGCTACCATTGATTCACTAGTGGGAGAGCTCATCATTAACCATGGGGATGAGTGACGAATGTATCCTCATTTGAACCACTATGATCCAACAAACTCTTCTCCACCTGCTGAAGTTCAAGCAATCACAACACTCGGGGTCCAGGGCCCTCGGCCACAACCCTATCTTGACCATTTTTGTCGCATGAATTTTTTGGTAACGTTCTTTGTGAAGGTTGTCCTTGAGACAATGAAGATGCCTTGTGCAGTATGGCAATATCATGAACCAAGGTCATCTAAGGATCCATTGAGTTGTGTTCAATCGAAATGCAATAGGGTTGGTTCGGCCATATCCAACAAGTTCGAAGTGAAATGGCAGACAACCTACCCTCCTCCATTTCAAGAGACTTTAATCTAGTGTTTCTTGGGAGGAAGCCCAATTCAATAAAGTTCTGAACTTTGGTGTTTTCAATTATAGTGTAGGAGGTATTCATGCTAGCCTTAGGTAGCAGTGCATTTACTTATATTTTAGGTTTTATGATTAGTTTGCTGAAGCACTTTTCACCTTCTTAGTGTTAGCAATAAAGATGGTCATCATTAAAGATTATTGTGTAAGTTGAGTTCAGGGGTACTCATGATCATATAGGAAGCACTAAATTCTTTATAGAGTGAAATTAAGGAGTTTATTGATTTAATTGAGCAATTGGAGTCATGTCAAGGGCATACTTTGTGTTGATAAAATTTAGAAGGCATGACATAGGTTACAAAGGAAATCCAAGCTCTCAAGCCACAGAAGAACCCATTTCTACAATGAGGGACGCGTCTTTCTTTAGGAAGGACGCTCCTGACTCCTAAAATTAGTATCCTGTAAGGTTAGGATGTGACATCCCTATAGAGCAATTCAACCTAACTCTCAATTAGAGCAACCTAGGATTTTAGGACGCGGCCTACCCTTGGGCACGACTCATCCTCACCCTAGAAAGGAGCAGCATGTGAATTAAGGATACGACCTCCCTAATGCATCTTCACAAGTGAAACTGGCAATTAGTGAGTCTAGGACATGACCTCCCTTTGGAGCGACAAGTCTTTACTTTTTGACAATGTAAGCTGGGATTTTAGGATGTCACCTTCCATTGGGAGAGACATGTCTTTTGTCCATTATTTGGCAACTAATAGTCGCTGACACGCATCTTCTCAGAAGGAAAGACGTATCACAAAAGTGCAGGTCACACTGGCAATTTGCGAATTGACCTGCCTTACCAAAGGATGTGTCTCTTATAAAAAATTAGGGTTGAAAAGGGAATGACACGGTGATATTTCATTTCATTCTAAGTTATCAGCAATCTCATATCTTAGAGGTCTTGTCCAACACTCTCCCCTACTCCTTCCTCAAGGTTTTCAATATCGATTCACCCTTTGCCGACTCAATTGTAAGCCTCTAGAGTCGATTTAGTTATGGATTTCATGCTTACAGTATTAAAATAGCTTTAGTGCGTGGTCAAAAGATGAATATGCATTGTGATGCTAGATTGAGGATTGCAATTTGATCAATTAGGGAGGGAGTGAGTGTATGGATGTGCTTCATCATCAACAGGAGATGTTGTCAAATTCTTTATGTCTCTCTTTGCCTAAGTTAGGGTGTGCGTTGTATCTTCATAATACATTCCTGCAAGCATCGACCCCGACGATTGCCCTAACCATTGCTCGTTTGTATTAAGTTCACACTATATTTGTACATATTATAGCGCCTCCTACTTCACAATTTCATAATTGGAGCCCCACACTAACTCTTGTTTTGTTTTGTAGTGATCATAGCCTCCACCTCGAGAATGAAGAAGAAGCCACACACCTGCTGTGGATCTACTGTTAAGTTCATGTCCTCTACTATGGTGGATAGGCATGCCCAAGCTCTTCATTCCCACACTCTGATCCAAGAATGTGGGATAGAGTGACAGGGGGTTGGTTCTCGGCACAAAGTCTTGCAATTAAAGATAGGGAGTGGGAGACATTCTGCTCTCACCACCACTTCACTGTCATGTTATTGGCTAGGGAATTCTAAACAAATGCCTTCGGCCACCAGCGCTTTGTTGTTATGGTGAGGGACAAGAGAGTATCATTCACGGCGCTTGTGATCAACGCTGCATTGGGGACACTAGTACAATGTGTGGCTTGGTGGACAACCCAATATAGATGAGGTCTTTCGCATGCTAACAATGAACGGGTCCACATAGAAGACTACACACAGACTGGCGTGTGTCTTCCATACCACAACACTTAAACAAGAATATCGGGTGTAGTTCTACTTCATCTTTGCCCATCTCTTGCCGACCACCCACATTATTATTCTCTATCGTCAGTAGGTTGTCCATAGAAGTCGACACTTTGGTGCACAACTCCATTTGTCATGCGATCCAACTCAACAAGGGTAGGCTCTAGTACCCATTGTTGATCATAGAGTTCTCATGAAAGCACACAGTGAGTCACGCGTGGAGCAGGACTGAGGAGGCCTAGGCCCCTTGTCCAATGATTGATGAGACGCTAATCCGTACACGGATGGCACTAATATCTGTCGAATGAGAGATATTTTAGTAGGCATTTATCATATATTTATGGCCAAGATGTGTGGTTTTGAGTGGACATTATTTGATTTTGGTCCTAAAATGCGCTAATTGGCCAACTTAGCTACCACACTTGATTTATGTATATGTTCTATCTATTTAATGTTTATAGATGCTAAATCGAGTAAATTATGTATGTATCAGGTGAAGCAGATCTCTAGTCCAAAGAAATTTAAGTATTGACATTGCGATGTCTACTAGTGGCATCGCGATATCAGCAGAGTACTCAAGAAAGCACTCGGGAGAACTTAGGCATCACAATGCCTGTATGTTACATCGCATTATCCATAGAGGCTGTAATTACACTTCTTGGGAATTCGATGACATCACGATGGCTGCAGGTAGCATCGCGATATCCAAAGATGAAGCCTTTTTGGAAGTTGGAGCAGTATCGTGATATATGCATGTCACATCACGATGCCCAAACCTGGGAGCTTCTCAGGAATATCAACAACATCACGATGTCTGTAGGTAACATCACGATGCTATTATCGTAAGTCTCCCGAGTTTTCATCGGCATCCAATGCATGGTCGATCCGACATCGCAATGGGGATAACTGAGGAGGTATTAAAGGGACTTGATTTTCTAGGTTTTGGCATCTTTTGCCTTGGCGAGTTGCTGCGAATAAAGGTAATAATCGAAAGGCTTTCAACAGCTTTTGAAGCGGGGGTTACTCACACAAGAAGGGGAATCATTAATCTTTAATTCTTGAATGCTTATTTATCTCTTTTATAGCTAGACATGGATGTTTATTTTAATCTTTGCATCGTTATGAATCTATATGTTGTAAATGGCAAAATTTTAAACATTCATTCTAGGGTTGTATAGATTCTTTGACTTGAAATCTTTACTATCCAAATGTTTTGCATTAAATAATTTGTGTATGGATGTGTCTACAACTAGTACCATCATAATCATATGGTAATGGGTGACGACGAATCTTGGCTCTCTATGCATAGACATATGCATACGAGGGCCGTATTGGTATCCTAGGGTAGAGGTACAAAGTGACAGCCGTAGACCCCATTAGCGTAGACATATGCAATGGTCCTCCATAGTAATGATAGAGTTTAGGTCCTATAACATGTCTTCCTACCAACATAGACATATGGGGAGGAACTAATTATTTTTCTTAGACATAAAGAACCTATAGGCTCCTCCCGGAGTGCACAAAAGTACACAGACCTATTATCGTGCAACCCTTATCTATAACAATAATTTCATTATAGAATTGAGAGAGAAACCCTACATGCCTTAGAACCATACAACCCTAGAAGCTAAGAATTGAGAGTGAAACCCCAAGCAACCTTCGTACTTCCTTTGCATTCATAGGATTTAGACAACTTCCACTATTTTAATTGATTGACTCTTCGAGTAACTTATTACACTTCTGCTCAGTTAGACCTAGTTCCACCGTTCCCCAAGGACTAGACCTGGTACTTACTAGAATTTTATTACTTATGACCACGTACGCTTGCGTTTGGCGGCTTGAGTGTTCACACTCATAGTCGACGGTCATCAAGTACATAATACTAATTAGGATGATGCTCTAGACTCCCCCGGTGTTTTACCGACAGGACTCTCAACTAGTAATCCACCTCCCAAACACAGATATCACTGAGCTCAGTACCCGAAGGAGTTCGAGATTTCATTGTTGCGGCAAGAGGTAGCAAAGCTGTGGCAGATAGTTGTTACGCAACAACAACACCAAATCAATCTCCTCCAGCGTATCATCTAGCTCTTAGAGGAGGAGAAGACATACGATGAGCAACCCCCTCTTACCACCACACAAAGAATCAACAAATCACCGTGACCGAATGTGTGCTGAGCTTGGTGGTAGCACAGCATAGGGAAGGCTTGTTTTGACCCTTCTTTTACTTTTCCTGCTTTTATCTTTATCCGTGCTGTGTTTTGTACTTGAGGTGAAGTCATCAGGGATGATGACTCGTATTGAGTTTGGGGGTAGATGGTTATAGTAGATTTGGTTGTGTTTTAGTCTTGTTTCTTATGTCATTTCATCCATATACTGAAACTTGTTTCCAAAGTTTATCATATATGATAATACACTATATATTTTGAGCATGTTGAAAATTTTCAATAAGTTTTGATAGTAAAAAGTAGAACCCTATACTAAATGTTGTTGTTTCTCTAATGCAAATACTTGTGAGCGTTAGTGAATTAGGAGGAACTTCACTCTTCTCATGCTTTGAAAAGTCAAATGTAGTATATACTCATGTAGGTAGTATAGTATAGCTAAAGTTGACTTTTACATGAGTTTGTATGCCTTATCGAAAATGTGTATGTGTTGTGGAATAGCTATAGGATATGAACCTCTTGGAGGTCAAGTAGAATGGGATACATAGGGGAGAATACAATAGTTGGGGATACAAGTGAGTTCTTTAAACATCGAGATAATTCTCTTGTGAAAAAAAAACTAATTGAACTAACTTTATATATATGTGTGTGTGTGTGGGAATAGCTTGTCCTAACAGTTGTGTCACCAACTAGTTGAAGGTACTGAAAGACTAGTCTTTGTAGGTTTGTGCTGCTAATTTTATCAACTTGGCATGCATGTATCCATATAGCATACAATACTCTTATAGAAGTAATATCATTGGTGACATTCTGTTACAGGAGTATAGAAAATTTTAAGTTTGATGGGTACTAACATGAAAGATGTTCCTCCACTCTTTTGCACAAGTATTGGTATTCCATGCCAATGGGGAAGCAACCTAATTTTATGGGTTCAAGCATTGTTTGTATGTGCATAGTTTTTTCATTGGAAGCAATGGTTTGAGTTTGGGTGTGTGTGTTAGCCTCGAGCTAACATATAATTCTAGTGTGTATGCTTAATGTTTATGGCTAAACATGTGTATTTATAGTGAAAATGGTGTATGTTATGTCCTAATTATGATGAATTATACAATTTACGAAGGCATCTCAAATTATGTGTATTTTGCATGATTTCATGGAATATGGGCATTAATTAGAGTAATTTATGTTTAATGTAGGAAAGGGCATTCCATGGCCTTCATGACGAACTACACAAGTGGGAGAAAACCTAGGAGCAAGAGCAAATAAAGCCGCAATCATGAAATGATGCACCGACAGGTTACCACAGTACAGGATGCCTTCCTTAGGGAAGGTCGCATCCGGGCTATTGTTGCAGAGAAGGCCGAAAGCGTAATGACGCTGAACGCGGATGCCTCCCGACCGTAAAAACTTAAAAGGCTAAGAATTTGTGACGCAACCTTCCCTTTGGGAAGTAATGCGATCGTGAAATGTGCATGCACCCGTGTGATGGAGTTTTTCGATAGGGACCTTCCTTAAGGAAGGTCGTGGTCCTACCATGGCTATAAAAACACTCTCGCTGTGGTTTCTTCTCATTTCATAAGGACAAAGATCCACATCTTGTATTAGTATCATTTGTATTTGTTCTTTATTGTTAAACATGACTACTTACTTGTATGAATGATTTGAACATAATGATAGTAACATCATGATTTTCGGCTAGAACATTGTTCCAGGGTTTGTGATGTTGTGGGCCTGAAAACCTTATGTATCTTGTGATTATGTGGTTTGTTAATTGAGCATTGTGTGCTTGTGACATAGTCCTTATTGAACCGTTTGACCGAAAGGCAACGACAAACATTTAGCTACTCTTGCATTTGTATGAATCTAGTTACTTATAGGTCTGGAAGGCAATGACTTATCTCAAGCTTTAAGTCATATGATTGTTATCGTAGACAGACTATGCATCTCAAGATGGAAGGTCGGTGTGCCAGCCTGATATTTGTCGAGGTATAGGAATATATCGCGGATTATCCATGGCCCGAACACATCCTAGGATTAGTAATGTATCACTCCACTCCATAGGGATATGTGGCAGAAACCATAGGCATATTCATCCGGAATAAGGAATCAGCATCTAAGCTCCATGTATACGAAGTCCCTAGTATGTCACTCAATAGTCCTTGCCAGCCAACTCAACAAACCAACATTAATCACAAGAGAAAACTATTTTCATTCCCGGACATCACACAACCATAGATTATCATCATTGATTGTCTTCCCCATCTTTACTCCCTCTAGTGTTCACTTGATTTTATGATAATTTGAGTCAACCAACCTTCAACTTGTTTCACTGAAGTAGTATACCACCTTAGTAGGTTTTAGTTCACTTAGTCTCTCACTCCCTGTAGGATCGACCCGATACTCACCGGTTATTTTATTATATTGACAACACGTGCACTTGCGTGAGTGTGTGTACACGCTCAACAAATGCCCAAGAAACAATCAAAATTAACCAATTGGAGATTGATCAAAAATGCAGAATCATGAATAGCTCAGTACCATATTAAGCTAAACAAGAACAAGATTGAGAGAAAAAGGAATTCTCATTTATGGGATTCATCAAAACGAAAGAAACTCTTCGACTAGATGTGAAGTATGTTACAGTGTACAATTAGGATATGTCACTAAATTGCATGTGCAGCAAATCTAAACAAACTTAACTATTACGTTTATAGCTAAACAAATTAATATTATAATAAAAGAAATTAGATCAACACCAACAAATAGAAATATAAAAAATAAAATTTTTCTCACGGGGTTCTTTTTCTATTCTTTGAGTTACATCAGACAATTGTTGGATGTTTCTTTTCTTGGAAACTCTCTTTGAGAACGGCCACTTGAAGATGGGGATGAATGTTGCATGCTTAGTGATATAGACAAAGTTTCTGTGAGATGTGGATGGAAGCAACGTTTCTTCTTCAACTTCTTGAAAATCTTATTCACCCTATCAAATATGTTTCCCTTCTCACCAATATCTTTCTAGTTTTATCAACTAATTGCTTCTTAAAAGTCAACATCACTTGAGAAAATAATCTTTCTAGTGATTTGATTATACAATTTATAACCACTAGAATAATCATCATAACCCAAGAGAATGCATTTATCACTGTTATCATCCAACTTTGATCTCTTATGATCAGGGATTTTAGCATATGCCACACTTTCAAAGAATCTCAAATGATCCATCCTTGGTTTTTATAAGCTTCAAGCTTCTTTTGGAGTCATTGTATGAAGCCTTTTGATTAGAAACTTGTTCAATAAGCACACTACACAAGCAACTACTTCTATTCAAAATTATTTAGCAACATGTTTTTCTTTTGATATACATTGAACCTTATTCAAAATATTTTTATCATTTTTCCTTTCAAAATCAACATTCTATTGAGACAAATAAGGCATTGTAGCTTAACAAGAAATACCATGTTCTTTACAAAAATTATGAAATTCATGATTTGTATATTCTCCTTTATCTGGTCTTAGTGCTTTAATGTAAAACTCACTTTGCTTTTCAACCAAGGTTTTAAACACTTTGAATTTTTTAAAAACTTCTTTTTCTTCTTTCAAGAGATTAACCCATGTTTTACTTCCAAAATCTTTGATAAATGTAAGGTAATACCTTTTCCTACTAATGGTTGTCAGTGTGATAGGTCCGCAAACATCCGTGTGCAATAGTTGAAGAAGTTCTATAGCTCTTTGAAATATTTTCCAATTGAAGCTTTTCCTTGGTTGCTTTCCAATAAGAAAATTTCACAAGTGTCATAAGGTTCATGAAACCTTGGAAAACCTATCACCATATTTTTCTCCCACAACAAATTGATACCATAATAATTCAATATACCAAATCTAATGTGTCATTAAGTAGAACCATTTTCATCTATAGTTCTTAGCATGCAAAGTAAGAGGAAACATATGGTTCTTTGTCATATGAATATGGGTGGGCTACTTGTTTCTCTCATCATGATTGGACACCCCCAAATCTTTTAACTTCAAATCTTTCTCAAGCAACTAACTTAAACTCAAAAAATTGTTCTTCATATCAGAAATATAATAAAAATTGGAAATGAATTGGTAATCTTCATTTTTAAGTAAGGAACACAGTTCTTCCTCCAATAGGCTTCTTTGAAAGACCACCAAACTCTCCATGCATCGAGCTCTATGAAATGATCTTTGCTTCCGCACATATGGTTGCTAGCTCTTGTATCAAGATACTATGTCACACCCCGAGCCCAGCTGGGATGTCAGCAGACCGGCCGCATATATATGTGGATGGGCCCCACTACATATGCAAGGCCTCATAACTTGTTTAAAATTACTATACACACCTGGATAATACAATTCATATTGCTAATAACAAAAGTCAAACTCTAAGTTCAACATTCAAAAGCCACATAACATATGGAAAGGTTCTACTAAGTACTCTGAAGTTATTCCACATAATCAAATTCAAGTCCAAAATAAAAAAATAAAAAGTATTAATAACTAAGAAAGGGTCCTGGTGCTTTTTCGACGGCCAACCTATTTACTCCTCGGGATCTGAAAAAAAATCCAGAGATTAATAAGCCTGGGAGCTCAGTAAGTATATACTAAAAATAATGAACCATGAAGTTTTTTTTTTATATCATAAGTAAAGCTGAAACAAAAACAGTAAAATAAGCAATTTAGAAATAAGTCACTAAATTGCAAGAATTACAATTTCTGAAGTTATCGTAAAAACATACTATCAGAAGGTTTGTTTTATACACAAAATACTAAAGTCTCCCAAACATGCTTTGACCACTAATAACCCTAGATATACATGTAACAAACAAGTAGGTCAAGTATTATAGACTTACAAGACGGAAATCAAGGTCAAGCTATTGTTAGCTTATAGCACGGTAAAATAAAAGGCTACTATTGTTATTGGCAAATACGCATTGAACTTGTTCATATTAGATACATATCGATACAACCAATGTTTAACCCCCATTGACAAAGGTCGAATACGTATAGTTTGAGATGTATACTAAAAGCGTATGAACCTCAACGTAAATAATAAATCATACTAAACATAATGGTTATATCTAGAAGTGTTTCAAGCAAATAGATGTCAATAGTTCTTAACCTAATATACATGCATTGTTCTGTTTGTACAAAAAATATGACTTAAAAGTTTTCTTTGAAACATCAAATAAAAATCAATAAATAATTAAATGATAATGGAAATAATTTCTGAAAATTTATAAGAAAACTTTGCTAAATTTCTAGGTGAAATACTTACCTCCAAATCTCCAAGCTCAAACTAACCGTAACTCCAAATCTCCAATCGAATTAGTAATAGGATCTAAATAACCAAAAATATAATTTTAATAACTAAGACATATAACTTCAATATATATTAATATTATATTATACCTAAATGTTTAGTAGCTAGAGCCATTCACTATTGTTGAAATGGAAAGGCCATATTATTAAAAGCCAAACATAAAGCTTTTGTATGATACTTCTAACAAAATAAACAAAGACAATGATAAATATAATCCATGAGTTAGTTAAAGTATTCTAATCGAGAAAGTAAATGTTTCTCTATTTCTACATGAGACGCGGTTTTCATAACATAAATTATTTTGTTGGTTAATATTTATATGAATATTTTAAGTAAATTTCTTTTGTAATTTCAATTTTTTTACAAGTCCCTTCCCATCTGACATGCAAATTGTGCAAAATCATAGATTGAAGGTATCCCTTTAGACATGAATGGCATAGGATGAGTCAACCTAAAATGAGGTGAGTGCTAGCAATTTACATTACATTGTAATGCAAGAAAGCCCGAATCAGAAGATGCCAAACTGTCTGATTCAACGATGAGAGCTTTGGCGTAGCATGACTTGGCAGACTGACTTAAAGGCGGAAGGTGATCGAGCCAAGTCGGGAATTGGGGAGCACTTGGGAGACGTTTCGGTATTTTGGCCATAACTTTGGCTACCGATATCGGATTCACGCCATCAACCCCAATTCGGAAAGCTCATCTCAATGCGCACATAGGGTCTATCTAGATTTTCTCAATTGACGCATTCTTCATCCACAAATTCCACTGTTTTCCCCGTTATTTCTTCATTTTTCGGTGTTTTTTTCCATTTTTGGTAATACTTCGTATGCCAATTTAGGATAGGATATGAATCCGATTTGAACTCAGACTTTTAGGAGTTGTCTGATTTGTTTAGTTATTTTAGAATTAGATAAGTTTTTTTATTGAACCAAAATTTGCCGATTTGGGCAAATTTGGATAAGAGATAGAATTTCTAGGTTATCTAGGTTAGTTTTTTTTAGCTATTTAAACCAGGCTTGGGGGTTGAGTTTTATTCATTGATTATTGAGTTATATTTTCCCTTTAAAGTTTTATAAACTTTTCTTCTTTGTTTGTCCGCCCTTTTCTTGCTCTTTTGTCAATCCGCCCTGGTTACCACCGCCCGCAGGTTAATCACTACCCTGCTCGGTGTCACATTGTTACCTTTTCAAGGACAAGTAGTAACCCTATGGCTTGTCAACTCTGACTTTTTTGAAACACAACATTAAAAATAAATTTGGGAACATGGCAACCTTTTGGCGAAACATGAACCACGAAAGTTGAAGGTGATATATTAAGACTAATCTAGGACCTATACAAGGTTGGTCCATATGAAGTGCAGGCATAATGGAAAGGGATTTGAGATCAAGAAAAGTAAAATCTACAGACTTCTAGAGTCGCATATAGCTTCTCACCACCTCGTGATAGTATGGCTCTCTGGGCTCTTCCTACATATCACCGAGTAGCAAATTTGGAATCCGCTTAATAAAAGCTTTAAATTGGATTTGGGAGGGAGAGGGAGAGTGAGCACAAAAAAAAACTAGGGTTCGGAGAGGGATGGTGGTGTGAGAGGGATAAATAATGAGATTATAACCGCTTCCTGTTAGGTTAAGATAAGTATTAACCCATTTTACATTTCTGTCACCAAAATTTTATATATTTATTTTTAGTCTATTACCTGTATTATTACATACTAAGTGGTTGATTGTCTTTATCTCCTTTATATACTAATAACAATGTGACTTTATCTTTATTAGTCTTTCTCAACATAATTAAGGTTTACATTATTTTTATACCAACATTCTAAAGCAAAATGGCCATACTTTTTACAAACTGTTAAATATTTGCTTTATGGAATGCACATAATTTTTTCTTTTTAAATAATTTTGTCTAGTCAATTGTATTCCTATTCTAAAGGAATTTGTTAGGATCCTGATTAGGTTGATTAGATTTTGATATTATCAACTTTAAGTTTGTAAATCAGCTATATATATTAGCAGATAGTTGAATAAAAGACATCTTGACTGAAGCATATCAATTTCTTTTATTGTTTTCTTTGCTCTATTCATCTTTATTACTTTTCTCTGTTCTTCTAAAACATACAATTGGTATCAAAGCTGTATTTCTTGAGGGATCTGTGAGGGTTAGGACTATCAAAACCCATTAACACAAAATGTCAAACACAGAAGGAGACTCAACCTTCTCTCAAGGCTGGCACCTCCAAATTTTAATGGGGAAAATTACAACATGTAGGCTATTCGAATGGAAGATTACCTAGAACCTCTGGATCTTTGGAAGTAGTGGAAGAAGATTAATTAATTCCTTCAATGCTGGATAATCCCACCATAGCTCAAATCAAGAGTCACAAGGAAAGAAGAATTAGAAAATCAAAGGCCAAAGCTTGTTTGCTTGTTGTTGTTTCAACAACTGTATTCTCGTAAATTATGTCTCTCAAAACAGCTAAAGAAATCTGGAATTTTCTAAAGAAAGCATTTGAAAGAGATGATAGAATAAAAGGCATAAAGGTACTAAACCTAATACACAAATTTGAGCTGCAAAAAATGAAAGAATCAGAGACAATCAAAGAATACTCTTATGGATTGCTTAGCATAGCTAACAAGGTAAGTTTATTTGGTACTAAATTTCCTTATTCTAGGATTGCTGAAAAAATTCTTGTAACAGTTCTAGAAAACTATGAAGCTTCAATAACCTCCTTGGAAAACACGAGATTTGTCCAAGATCACTTTGGCAGAAGTTTTGAATGCTTTGAAGGCTCATGAGTGAAGAAGACTTATGAGGGAAAATGATTTCATCAAAGGTGCTCTGCCAACTGATAAAGCCAAATGCTCATGCTTATTACCGCAAGTGTATGGGTCAGACAAGTAATATAATAGACTAAAAAGTTAGGTATCGAATCCATAGGGACTTGTAAGAAGTACTAGTACTTGCTTTTTATCTACTATTTAACTTGAACAGAGTTGTGATGTTTACTAATCTAAGTGCTAAAATTAAGGCAGAGAACTGGAATCACTATGATGTGAAGAATGGGATGAAACTTAAGGATAATCAGTTAGGAGAAGAGGATAGTCGGGTATGAATCCCTCTTGGGTTTTTAATACAGGATAAAGACAATACCTCCTACTTGTTGATCAAATGGGATTGGAACAAGGGTTCCTATATCGCTTTCACTCGAGCTATTGCGGCCGAATTACTAACATTGAGTGGGGTTTTAGGGAACCTATTTCTTAGAAGAAATGAAGGAATAAGATATATGAAATAGTTACTCTCCTTAATGCTTGAGTTTTTGGTACATTTACAGTGCTTTTTATTGAGGTAGTTCTAATAATGGTGAGTATGCTCTTCATCTTCCCTTGTATAAACCTATTGAATACTAGGGCTGTCTAAGCATTCAATGAAATGAATACACTCAATAAATTTTAATCCACATAAATTAATCAAACAAGCAAGAGACATTGTCATACATTAAACATAACCCAAGAGTTCATAAATACCCAAGTATCTAAAAGGTTATTTCCTCATTAAAGAGGAACACATAGCAAATACAATAACGACAACAGTAAAAGATATAGGACAGTGATACGCTATTCCAAATGCTGTTGGTGAGGACCGTTGCGTATACTACTCTGATGCTCCGTCGTCGTCTAGCAATGCTCCTTGCTCTGGTGTGCCCTTTCAAGATGGTTGATTCCTTCTCAGTGGTGGATGGTGGTGATAATGGGTGATGAGAGCCTCCAAGGGTGGTGAATGGAGTTTGAAGCTCACTCTCAAAACCCTAATCTTCACATTTATAGCCCCTCGCCATCGGATTGGAATGCAATTTATAAGGTGCTTAGACTCAACAGATTAACATTACTACCTTGAGGCCCATTATAGAGAGGACCGTCGTGTAGTAGACGGGTCTGTCTATGTCTTCAAATTTGGTTCTATACGAATGAATGACCCCGTATATTTCACATACGACCCCGTGATGACTCCGTTGATGATTCATACGGGTTTGTTTATTAAATTAGGTCTAAACCCTTTTGTTGCATCCTTATTAGACGGTCTCGTCCGTGAGTTGGACACATCTATCTAGCGTCTCAATTCAGCTTCTTTACTCCAGACGGTTTATAACATAGCTGCTTTCTTCGCCCGTCTGTTCGGGCCAAACAGATCTCTCAGATACATGCATCGGACCGCATATTACCAGACGAGTCCATCTAGTTCTCTTTTTCAACCTTCTTTTGTTGAATCTACTTCAAATCCCTAACTATCTTATCGAGTTACCCCGGTCTATCTTGATTAACAAAGATAACAGATTTTAAGTACTGGCGGCCTCCAAATCATCAGGATCACATGCTAGGTACATATATTTATAATAATCAAATATAGCAATTTGAATACTTATCAAACATCCCCACACTTAAGCATTTGCTTGCCCTCAAGCAATTAAAAGTGCACATAAAGGAATTATAAGTATTCAACAACCGCTAAAAGAAAATCAGTCAAATTTCTATTCTAGTTTTACCAACAAATGTGTATTCTCCTACTTTAACCTGTGACTTAGATCAATTCAAATGACTTGTTCAATATAGCTCGACAAAGCTTGTTTACTCCACATACCATGTTTTTAAGTCCTATAATAGCAAGTATATTTTTAGTGAACTCTAGAGGTTCCTTAGGACTCTAAGTTCAAAACGATTAGTCCATCATGAAAAAGAAAAAAAACTCTTAATCTACTCCTTTTTTCACCACTCGTAGGGCATCCCTAATGGATCCAACTTTTCGTGTAATCCAAAGATTAACATAGAGCATAGGTCTTCCTTTCTGAGGGATGTACATGCTAGCCAGGCACCGGAACACCCAACTACTCAGAAGATTACAACTCTACATACATGCGCTCATGCTCAGAAGTGACTTTTCGGCTTGGGAATTAAGAGTCGAAAACCCAAGCTTACTTCATCACCAAGAGTAGAGGAGCACTATCTTGGTTTTTATTTCTCACAGTTGCTATGTACAATGCGTATTTATTTTCTACAACTTTACTTAGAGGGCTAGAAGTTTGAACTAGAGTCACAAAAACTCTTGGAGTCATTGAAAATAATACTTAACACTCTAAGTCAAGTGAAACATGGCAATGGGTTAACTAATGTCTCCAAACAATATAGTTGTCACAAAGATTATATCTAAGTATCTATGACATTTCATAGGAGAATCTAAAAGAATTATCTCTATATGGTTTAAACTGAGAGAATGGCAAAACTGAAAAGTTTTCGAATATGCCGTCATTGGTTTACACTAAACATGCATTTGTCTATAAGCTTTGCAGTGAATTCCTTGGCTACTTGTCCATCCCTACACTGAAAATTTTGCAATGAATTGATAAAGACTACAGTAACCCCATCCTCGCACTTAAAAAATTGCATTGTCCTCAATATACACAGTAAAGCATGAAATTGAATTGACAGAGATAAATAAGGGAAAAGGTGAACTGAGACTTTCCGATTTTGTAGAGTTGATTTCCAGAGTTCACGCGTAAATTCAGAGAAGATTGGGATCGACATTGGAGCATTCTCAATTCCTGTCGAACATAGGAGAATCAATATAGCTCAAGAAAATAAAACATAGCATAAAGTCTGAAATAAACTGAGACAAAATACAATAGGACTATAAGTAGTAGAGCACGGATAAACCCTTGCTCACTAGTACAAAATATAACATGTCTTTATCCATCATATAAAACTACTCCTCTGAAGAGGTTATTGGAGTAATTATAACATACAAATGAGGGATAGACGCGCGGAAGTCCGAAAGCGCGAAGCATGTCCATAAGTCGGTAGATATCAAGAGTTATATGTACCGCTTCCTCCAAACGCCGCACGTCCTCGCCTAGATGCCTCAGATTTGAATGAGAGGCCTCCTGCACTCTCTCTATGTTTTCTAACTGAGATATCATTCTTTAAAGCAGTTCACCATCTGGGAGCATATCGGTGGTTGGAGATGCAGAGCTGGTAGTAGGATGTGCCGCCTCGTGGACAATGGGGTCGCTGTTGTCTGGTCACTAGGCAAGGACGTAGCCCTGGTCAGTCTGTATAATGAGCCCCATCAGTATAACAGTGTTCTGGTCGAGAGGCTTGATAGGCTGCCGCGGGACGGTCGCTGGGTTGTAGAGTATCCCGATGCCTCGGATTAATCACATGATATATGGTCCGGTAGAGATGGCTGTCAGCTTGGTACGCTGCCCTTGATGAGCGATGAAGTCTTCGAAGAGATGACCAAGGTGTATTGGGAATCGACTGATGATGCTGTATAACAAGTAGAGATCGGTGTGAGTGACGACCCCCTTTTCTATCATCGTGCCCACAGACGGTGCGGGTGAGCACAGCATGGATGTAACGATGGGTCGGGTCCCTCAAGACGAACGCCTTTTGGCGGATGGTGCTCCCTACCGGTGGGTAATGTCTTTCTAGAAGCCGTGTATGACGATAAGTAGGGAATTTGATTGCTAAATGGGCTTATTTGTCTGCGTAAGAAGTCTTGATCATAGATGCCCATATTTACGCTTGAACTCGCCATAGGTCAATTGATGTAGTTCCCCGTGATAGTTTTAAAATAATAGCCATTGGGTTCTTTCTAGGTAAAGTGACTTTCATCCAGCTTTAAAACTACACACGTAACTACAAGTAATGCACATCGCTGTATATCGGATCAAGAATTGATGTGGAGTCAGCCCCATCCACCAACTGATATGAGTTCATGGACCCTATCTGCCAGGCCGATCGGTTGAACTACGCCCTAGTTTATGGATCGTAGGGGCGTAAAGATCGTGTTACCAATCTACTATGGCGCTTACTTAAACTAACGCGAAGGAGAAATCAGAGCTCATTACTACGAGGCCGTTTCGGGCGTGTAGAAATGCCTATCTTCTATGAGCTCATCCTGTAAAATATGGTAGAAAAGAGTGACATGTGAAAAATTAGAACGGCCAAAGCAACTCCATCAAATAGGCGACGGATCGGACTGTGCTTATTGGACGGATCTGCCCCACCCAAATTGAATCATAGAATGGTTTCCTGGGTATGGGTTTCACACCCAAGGTTTGCTACAAGGTGAACTACAAAGCGTGAGGGTACAACTGCCCCCTAAGCAAGAGGAAATTGATTAAGGACACATACTATCCATGCAAGCATCCGGTTCCCAATCCTTAACCATAAATCCTTGAGAATTGAAATAAAGGAGAGAGTACATACGAGGTTGACAGAGCATACCTGAATTGCGGTTCGGGGGTGGGGTAGGTAGTGGCCTATCTGGGAAGCAATATGGTGGGTAGGAATTAGGCGGAAAGGAGGAGAGGGCTGAGGAGCGTTGGACGAGATAGGGAAAAGAAGTTGATAATCAATACTAGGAATGAGATTTAGGTGGTAGGTGTCTCATTGACTGTTTGTAGACGGGGCCATTTGAGTGTTAGACGGTTCCGTTCGGTTGATGACCTAGAATCGGACGGTGCAATCAAGGCACTAGTTGGAGCCGCCCTTTTCATGCCCTATAATTCAAAGATCGCATGTACCGTTTGTATACTAGACTCCACTCCATATGAAGTAATATGCCTCGTGGAGCCAAAGTGTAAGGGTTTGTATAGAAATTAGACGGGACCGTCTGACTCATACCCCCAAGGGCTCTACATACTGACAGCACTACTAACTTCTGCATGCTTGAGAGGAATATCTCAGAGACCGTCCAGTAACGATCTAGACATTATTCTAATGTATGGAATCAAAGATCATTATGTTTGCTAGATCAGGAATGTACCATGGAAGTAGTCTAATCTAAGGAACCGAATTTGTAGCTAATTAATGAATCAAAACTGCATGGACACTTGGGTTGCCTCCGAAGTAGCACTTTTTTAACGTTATGAGCTTGATGTACACTCTTGTTTACCTTACGGTGGGAAGAACAAATGCAGCCCAATAGCAATTTTGCAGTGAGTATCCCCTTCATATTATAGTTTCAATCTGTGCCCATTTACTTTAAATGCTCTTGTTTTTTCATGAGATGTTTCTACTACTCCATGTGGATGGATTTTGGTTACAAGAAGCTGCCCCACCACCTCTAACATAACTTTCCCAAAAAGAGCCCGAAGTCTAGAATTGATAGTAGAACTTTATCTCCTTCTATGAACTGCTTTCCTCTTTCTTAGCAAAATTTTGTCATGATAATCGCTTTTGTCCATTCCTTATACAATTTTGAATTCTCATAATATGTATCGCCATTCATCAAGTTCATTTAGTCAGCAGCTTTTTCGCCTACAAGGGAGGGGTCACAGCTTAAAATCCGGTTGCCCAATAAGCTTTATGCTCCAATTCCACAAGTAGATGGCATGCCTTCCCATAGACTAACCGATAGGGAGTGCTACCCATGGGTGTCTTGTATGTCGTGGCGTATTGCCCATAGAGCATCATCCCATCTATCGCACCAATCCTTTCAAAGTGATGTGCCACGCCTTTTCTAAGATGCGCTTCAAATTTCCCTCGCTGGATACCTCCACTTGGTCTCCGGGTTTGAGGATGGTATGGAGTGGAAGTGTGATGCACTACCCTGTATCGCATAGGGATTTTGTCAAATTATGCATTTCAGAAATAAGTCCCCCGATCACTGATAATTGCCCTAAGTGTACCGAATCTAGGGAACAATTTCTTTAAAATTTAACCACACTTCTAGCATCATTCGTGGGTAGTGCTTGTGCCTCCACCCAAATACCAAGGCGTAGTCGAGGCGACTAATATGAACTTGTTGCCATTGGAAGTCGGGAATGGTCTCCTAAAATCTATACCCCAAATATTGAATATCTCGCACACCTGGATCGAGTTTTGAGGCATTTTGTCACGACAGGAGATGTTCCCTGAGCGCTGACTACTGTCACACCCGCGAATAAATTCTTGAGCATCTTGAAACATTGCGGGCCAGTAGAACCCTGCATCAAGGACCTGCCTTATCGCTCGCTTATACCGCGTGCCCCCAAATTAGTCCTCGCATTTACAGTTGATCCGTAATTTTCCCTCCCTCCTCTCTGGGGACAGACCTTCTAACTACCTTATCAACACACACACGAACCAAATACGGGTCATCACAGATGTAGTGTTTGAGATCGGAGAAGAATTTCTTCCTTTTGTAATATGTGTAGTCCTCGAGATTTTTTTTTTTGCAACCAAATAATTTGCATAATTTATGAACCAAGGTGGCTCACCCTTCTCACTCAAGCAGGTGTAGCCTCGCTCACTACCCAGATACCATACGGTGTATTCTTCTGAAAGGCTTCGCTGATGTCTACATCCTTTAAGTTATCCCTATTTAGATTTTCCAAAATTTCTGGATGCATGGTCGGCAACTAGATTTTTCGCTCTCCCCTCTTATCTTTGTTCTCCAAATAAAACTCCTGCAGTAACAGAACCCAACGAATCAGTCGTGGTTTTCCATCGGTCTTGTTTAGAAGGTAACGTAGCATAGACTGGTCAATGTAAACTAGGACTTTAGATAAGATCAAGTAGGAATGGAATTTGTCGAAGACGAACACTATGGCAAGAAGCTCCTTTTCTGTTGTTGTGTAATTTTCCAGCATATCCGTCAAAGTCTTGCTGACATAATGTATGGGCTGAAAATACTTCTCCTTCTGTTGACCTAACATTGCCCTTACGACGTAATCACTTGCGTCACACATCAGTTCGAATGGTAGGCTCTAATCTGGTGTGATCATGATTGGGGCTTGACTGAGCCTTTCCTTTAAATTGGTAAACGCAACCAAACATTCACTGTCAAAGTCAAATGTGGTGTCTTTCTCAACAAGTTTCGTCAGTGGTCTGGGAATTTTGGAGAAGTCCTTTATAAAACACCTATAAAATCTTGCATGTCCTACAAAACTGCAAACAGTTTTATGCATGTCCTAAAAAACTACTAACAGCTTTAATTGATGTAGGGGGAGATAGCTTCTCAATCGTCTCTACTTTTGCCTTATCCACCTTAATGCCCTTGTGTGAAATCTTGTGGCCAAGGACTATTCCTTCCCTTAACATAAAATGACACCTTTCAAGTAGCCAAGACTAAGTTAGTTTTCCTAACCATAGTTAAAACCTTCTTTACGCTGTATAGGCATAAATAGAACTTAATCCCCAAAGATAGAGAAATCATCTATGAATACCTCCCTTATATCCTCCACATACTCCTCTAAAATGGCCGTGATGCATCGCTGGAAGGTGGCGGATGTAACCCAAAGGGGATAATGGCTAATATGCAAAAGTGTCATATGGCCGTGTAAAGGTGGTTTTCTCCTCGATAATCTAGGGCTTAAGGTGATCCAAAGTACCTCAAAACAATCTAACAAACATTAATGGAATGCCTTTCTAATCGTTCAAGCAACTGATCAATAAACGGCAATGGAAAGTAATCCTTACGAGTGTCGTCGTTCAACTTCCTGTAGTCGATGTAGACCCGCCATCCGGGCCACCGGCCCCTAATGGGGATAAGCTCGTTCTTCTCATTTGCCACTACTGTCATGCCTCCCTTTTTAGGCACTACCTGTACGGGACTGACCCAGGCGTTGTCTGAAATGGGGTAGATCACCCTGGCATCAAGGAGTTTGATAATTTCAGCTCTTAACATTTCCTTCATATTGGGATTGAGCCTTCTTTGGGGTTGTACTGAAGTCTTGAAATTTTCCTCCATCAAATTTTATTGTTGCAGAACAATGGGTTGATGCCTTTTATATTTACAATTTTCCACGCTATTGCCTTCTTGTGCCTTTTAAGTACTTACAGCAGCTTCTCTTTCTGTTTAGTAGAGAGATTTGCCGCAATGATAACCTGAAATTCCACATTATCCCCAGAAAGGCGTATTCAAGATGTTTGGGAAGTTCCTTTAGCTCTAGTGCTGGGGTTTGTCAGTAGATGATTCTAATTTTTTTCCCAATTTCTAGTGGCACTTCATCAAATTTCTGGTCCACTTCCAGAACTTGATATTCTTCTGACTCTTGATTTGTGCTTGAATCCTCCCTTGGTTCTTAAACATTACATATCGAGTCAGACCTATTAGTATCAGGAAATATGTGGTGTGGTCCGCCTCAGAACTTTCTATTGTGTCATGCGCTTCTTCAAATCGTTCATACACAAAAAGAGGTTGAATTGGTTCTTCTGTAGTCACATTGCCTACTGAATCGATCCTTCTCACATACACCCCTCCTATTTTTGCTCGATTCCAATCAATATCCATAGGATCTACGAGATATGGCCATAATTTATCTATACCTATAGTGGGTTAGTTGACATGTATATAATTGAGGTGTTGAAGTTGATCTTGTTCTTGTTGCATAAAATCACTGAAAACTCTCTGCCAGCTGTTGTCTTCTGAAGCGACTGTATACTCTTGAGACGCTACATGATAGGATTCCTCCCAGCAGTGCGAAAAGCATTTTGCACATGACTCCTTATTGCAGCAGTGCATATGTAAGCATTCTTGATAAGCAGACTCGAATTGCTCATTTGCAATCCATTCGTTCATTGCCAACAGTTGCTCCATGGTGAACATGAACCTACATATGTTATCCTCCAACCATTGCAAAACAAATATAGAAATTGATTAGCACAAGAAATAGTCAATTTTACACAATAGATAAAGATACAAAATGGATTATCAAAACTGAAAGAAAAGAAAAGAAGAAAAAAATGGAAATCTAAACTAATGGTTAAAGTAAAAACTCCTAGTTTTCCTAGTAGTCTAAGTAGTCCCCGGCAATGGCGCCAAAAACTTGATAAAGCCAAATGCTCGTGCTTACTACCGTAAGTGCACGGGTTAGACAAGTAATATAATGGACTAAGAAGTTGGGTATCGAATCCACAAGGGCTTGTAAGAAATACTAGTACTTGCTATTTATCTACTATTTAATCTTAACAGAGTGGTGATGTTTACTAATCTAAGGGTTGAAATTAAGGAAAAGAAACTAGAGTCACTATGAAGTGAAGAGCGGGATGAAATTAAAGGATAATCAGTTAAGAGAAGGGATACTCGGGTATGAATCCCTCTTGGGTTCTTAACACAAGATACAGACTATACCTCCTACTTGTTGATCAAATGGGATTGGACCAAGGGTTTCTATATCGCTTTCACTCCAACTATCGCTATCGAATTACTAACATTGAGTGGGGTTTTAGGGAACCTATTTCTTAGAAGAAATGCGGGAATAAGATATATGAAATAGTTACTCTCCTTAATGCCCGAGTTTTCGGTATATTCACAATCCTTTCTATTGAGGTAGTTCTAATATGATTAGGCGTTCGCTTCTTCCCTCGTATAAACCTATTGAATACTAGGGCTGTCGCAACGTAAGCATTCAAAGAAATGAATACACTTAATAAATATCAATCCATATCAATTAATCAAACAAGCAAGAGACATTGTCATATATTAAACATCAATACCCAAGTATCTAAAGTGTTGGTTCCTCATTAAAGAGGAACATATAGAAAATATAATAATGACACAGTAAAAGACATAGGACAGTGATACGATGTTCCGAATGTTGTTGGCAAGGACCGTTGCGTATACTCCCCTGACTCTTCATCGTCTTCTAGCAATACTCCTTGCTCTGGTGTGCCCTTTCATAATGCCTAATTCCTTCTCCGTGGTGGATGGTGGTGATGATGGGTGATGAGAGCCTCCAAGGGTGGTGAATGGAGTTTGAAGCTCCCTTTCAAAACCCTAATCTTTAATATTTATAGCCCTCGGTGCCATCCGGATTGGAATGCAATTAACGAGGCGCTTAGACTCAACAGATTAACATTACTGCCTTGAGGGCCCATTATTGATGGGGTTGTCAGGTAGTAGACGGGTCGGTCTATGTCTTCAAATTTGGTTCTATACGAATGAACGACCCCATATATTTCACATACGACCTCGTCGATGACCCTGCTGATAATTCGTACTGGTACGTTTACTGAATTATGTCTAAACCCTTTTGTTCCATCTTGATTAGGCTGTCTACTCCGTGAGTTGGACGGATCCGTCTAGCATCTGAATTCAGCTCCTTTACTCCAGACGGTATGTAAAATGGTCGCTTCTTCGCCTGTCCGTTCAAGCCAGATCTCTCGCTACATACCTAACCGCTTTATTACCGGACGCGGTCCGCCTAGCTCTCTTTTTCCTTCTTCTCGCTAAATTTGCTTCAAATCCCTAACTTTCTTATCGAAGCTGTTCCGGCCTCCGTCTCCGATTCACAAAGATAACACATTTTAAGTACCTACACCTCCAAATCATCAGGATCACATGTTAGGTACTTAAAATTATGATAATCAAATATAGCAATTTGAACACTTATCACCAGCCAAGCACCAAGATATCACAACAAAAAACAACAACAAAGGCAAAGATGCAAGCTCAAACAAAAATTATCCTCCTTGTCAATATTGCAAGAAAAAAGGGCATCCACCTTTCAGATGTTGGTAGAGACCAGATGCGAAGTGTAACAAATGCAATCAACTTGGATATGAAGATGTGGTGTGCAAAAGAAATGTCCAGAAGCAAGGAGAAGCGCATGTAGTTGATCAAGATGACGAAGACCAGATGTTTGTTGCAACATGTTTTTCAACTACAATTTCTTCTGAAAGATGGTTGTTTGATAGTGGTTGCACAAACCAAATGACGTCGGATAAAGCTCTCTTCAAGGACCTGAAGCATTCAAAAGTTACGAAGGTCAGAATAGACAATGGTGGCTATCTTCTTATGGAAGGGATTGGAACTGTTGCAATCATAACTAGCTCAAGTACAAAAATAATTTCTGATGTTCATTATGTACCTGACATTGATCAAAATTTATTGAGTGTTGCCCACCTGTTAGCAAAAGGATTTAAAGTATCCTTTTGAAGATTTCCATTTTCTCATTTTTGACGCAACTGGAAAAGGAATTTTAAGGGTTAACATGAGAGGTAAAAGCTTCTCATATGACCCAATGAAGAAGAAGAAGAAGCAGCACTACTAGCATATTTTTTCTAATAATATTTGTAAGGCTAGAGACTTAGTTTTACTTTTTGAATGTGAATTGAGTTGATCTTCTATTAGCACATAAACTATCATAATGGTAATACATTTCATAAAATATCGAACAATATTCATCTTTAAAATAAGAATGATCAAAACCCATATTTTCATCATAAGAGTCAAGTATACTAGAAATACATCAATTTTAAATCTTGAATCAATCATAAAAGATAAAATATATATAGGTTCAATTTTTTCATAATATTTTTAAATTTTTCTTCCATAAAAGCAACAATATTACTAAAATTATCATTATAACTATATTTTGCAAAAACTTCACTAATAGAATATAGTTGGTTTATAATCGTAAAAGATGTGGGATAATAAACATCCGGAAAAAAAATATTGTGATGTAAAAAATTTCTAAAAATTCATTTATTTTATTTCCTACTTCCCAATCAAATTCAATAATTTGAATTTCTTTAAAATGTTCATTGTTAAAAAAGTGTAGTAACATTCCTATACTCATACACTAACTCTAAGATGACATCGATTGAATTCCACATGTGCTCAATATTAATAATAATTTTTTTTATATTTTCTACAGTATTGAACACAGCATATTTAAAATTCTTAGCTCTTATTTGAGAAATTTCTAACAAATAAAATACATCTTCTAATATTTTGTATATGAGAATCAATTATTTGCATGCTATCGTGAACATATAAATTTAAAATATGACAAGCATATTTAATATGAAATAAATTTTCAGAAACTATATGTGTTAAATATGTTTTTAAAATTTTTGATGTAGGAGAGCCTGAGTCAAACGATGCCGAGCTGTCTGATTGCACCATTAGAGCTTTGGCATACCACGACTTGGCGGACCGACGTAAAGGCGGAAGGTGATCGAGCCAAGTCCGGAATTGTGGAGCACTTTGGACACGTTTCGGTATTTTGGCCATAACTTTAGCTACCAATATCGGATTCGCGCGCTCAACCCCAATTCGGAAAGCTCGTCTCGACGCGCACGTGGGGTCCATCCAGCTTTGCTCGATGGACCCTTCCTTTATCCTCAAATTCCACTGTTTTCCCCATCGTTTTTTCGTTTTTCGGTGTGTTTTTTTTACATTTTTGGCAATACTTCGTATGCCAATTTAGGATAGGATATGAATCTGATTTGAACTCGGATTTTTAGGAGTTATCTGTTTTGTTTAGTTATTTTAGAATTAGATAAGTTTTTCTATTGGACCAAAATTTGCCGATTTAGGCAAATTTGGATAAGAAGATAGAATTTTTAGGTTATCTAGGTTAGTTTTTTTAGCTATTTAAACCCAACTTGTGGGTTGAATTTTATTCATTTATTATTGAGTTATATTTTCCTTTTAAAGTTTCAGAGACTTTTCTTCTCTGTTTGTCATCCCTTTTTCTTGCTCTTCTATCAATCCCCCTGTTTACCACCGCCCGCAGATTAATCACTACCCTGCCCGGCGTCAATTTTCAATAACACTAGTATTACTGGAAGCATTATCAATGGTATCAAAATCCGATTCGTGTTGATTCTTTCCACCAACTAATGAAGAGATCCTTTTTTTCAAAAAATGAAAAGAAACCTAGCGGGCCGATCTTGTGTGCCAGGCAGCCGGTGCAGGCTGTGCTGTGGCGACGCAAGTTCCTGGGCCAGCACAGTATGCACGGGCTACATGTCATGCAAGAATGCATGCCGCACAAATCACGGCCTAACACAGACCCGAGATCGGGTTATGCCTGGCACTGCAGCTACAGTGTTGAGCCATGCCGACTAGCAAACAACACGTCCCATTGACACCTCTAGCTCAACACCTTAATAAATGGTGAAGAGTGCTTCTCTTTTTCTCAACTCCCGAAAACTAATTTTCACTGTGGTCAAACTTCCTCTTATGTTTCTTGAGATCCCATTAACTCCATTTGTATCCACCAATTATCTTAATTGTCTTAGCCATGATGTAGATGGAGAGATACCTAGTTTTGATACCACCCATTAACTCGTCTCGCATTCCTATACCGCAATTACCATCAGCACCTTACAACCTTCCATGCTGGCTGCATTCCCTCTTCTCCTTCTCTCATTCATCATCTCCAGACTTCATTCCCTCTGCTATTCTCATCCTTTCTCATTCCATGTTCCCCGTCTCTTTTCTTTCCCAAGCATTGCCCTTTTTAAAGAATTTTAACCCATTTACATCTTTATTTGACCCTCGTTTTCCAAAGAAATACACAAATTTCATGGTTTTCGTGGGTATACATAAATTTACCAAAAACATTCTAGTAGCCAACATCTTTGTTACACCTTTTCTGAAAAACTAACAAAATAAAGCACACATTTATTCTGCTTTTTTGTAACTGTCGACTAATAGTGTGACATGCCTTTGCAGCTGGAACAAGGTCAAACATTTTTGTTGTGTCAATGAATTTGTCTTCCGAGATCAGAAAATAGAGATTATCAAAACCTCCAAGTGAACAAAGGAAGCTGGGTCCATCAAACTTTAAATCCCAGCTCTGCAATGTCCATGATCTTTTTATTCAATTCAATCCTCTTCTCTTTCAACTCGGATGCCATGGAAGCCACCTAGAGAAAGTGATAATAATGTCAAAAATCAAGTACCTGAATACTCCAGATTCAGAAATATGGAAATGATATTCAGCCATTGAACTTGCCTCTGCTCGAAGCCGCAGAGCACTTCTGCCAGGAAGAGTGCGCAGTCCATCCATTATATCTAGAGAAGTACCCCTAACCAATTGTTAGTGAACTCAAAAATCAATAATAAAATGGAAAAAAAAAAGTCATTACCACTAGCAAATAGTAAAATTCTTTTCTATGAAGTAGAAGTTATTCATAATTTGGTGCAGATACTACACCAGAAAGAAATCAAATATCATGTAACATATGATATACGATTGAATGGTTAATAATAAAGAGAAACAAGAAGGAAAAAATACCAATTGCTTCAGATTCTATCTTATAAATGGACTTGAGAAGCCTTCCGATTTCCTTTCCAGTATTCCTGCATCCACCCAAGACAATTAGCTCCTTGAAGAAAAGCAAACTGTTGGCCTTGCTAGACCTTGTTAGTAGTAACAAGTCTACAGCACAGAAAAGGTAAGAAAAGCTTAATTAACTCAAGTACAGCAAATGGAAAATACTTGATTTTGGTTCCTCCACGAAGCATTTCTTCTTCACCAGCATTTGATGACTTGATCAGCTTGTTGGTGTCTGCATTTAGTTTACCAACAGATTCACTGAGCTCTTGTAAACCCTTCTCTGCTTTAACAAATCGAGCCTAAGAATTGAAAGAAATAAGAAAAAGGCATGTCAAAAGAGGAATAATCTGAAAAGATCGAAACACAGATGTAAACCGTAAAATAATAATAGAGAGTTGGGAGGTAGCCTGAGAAGGCAATAGTTTATGACAGGTTCCTCCAGCATTCAAACAACAAATTTTTTTCCTTTAAACTAAGTTTCTTTCAACTTGTAGCTACTAAGACAACGATGTATCACTAATACCCCATGTTATGGCTGCTAACAATAAACGGTAATAGATATTTGAAAAACGGTTATTTCGCATTGCCCTGTTGTTGGTGATGCACTTGTTTAAATTCTTAGTTTTCATGGATTTTTCAACCAAAGACAAAGGTGTTTAGGTTTTAGACTGCAAACCAGAAACAATCTGAATCCAAAAAGGAATTGATACCAAATCAAATTATTTTAGTTTGGTTGACCAATTCACTTACCACCAGCAGCTTGAGGAGAAGGCTAATCAAGAAATTTGAAAGGTCCATAGTGCCATATAGAACAAACATCAACTGATGAAGCAAAATTAAGAAAGCAAGGAAAAAGAAGGCTAAAAGAGGATCTTAATTGTGATTAGGAGACGACAGGGAATCGACTGTGCAGGATCTCAAATGCATTAAGGAAGGATCAATTCTTTCTCAACAAAGTTGAGAAGGAAAAGAAGGGTTATGAGGTTGGGTCTGCCTAAAGGAAGAAGGAGAAAGGGATAAGGATTTGGGTAAGTGAATTGGTTAGGACATGGTTTATGATACTAATACTAGTTTGCTTCAGATTTTAAGCACCCTAAAAACCAAACAAAATCCTAATCTGTTCTAGAAAATACATGCAGTGAGCCTGTTTTAGGGCTCTAAGTGAAAAACCTTTCAAGTTAATTCTCAGAATAACAGGTGAATGTTCACTTGGTTCCCTCCATCCAAATCCACAAGCTACATGGCGAGAACAACATTTTTAGGGTTAATGTGAAGTTTGATGTGGCATGTCATGCAGCCAGCTTATACACATGGATTGCCACATGGCTTAAAATTTATATATTTTTTTTTTATTTTATCCCAATGATAATGTGGCATATTACATTAATTTTATTATTGCCCAAAAAACTTGGAAGACTCTAGAAAAGATTAAGTAGAATAAATCCCTTGCTAAAAATAGAGGTAGAATCCTTATTAGATCACTCTCAATCTTATTAGCTTAGGTATGAGGCTTGAGGGATTATGATTCTTGCTCCCTTTATGAGTCGATGATCCTTCTCAAAGCTTGATGGTATTTCATCCTTTTTCTTGCTCTTATTTTCTTATTCTCTTATTCTCTAATTCCTGATGGAGTTGTTTATCAGAGGGTTTCCTGATCACATCTCTTTATTCACATCAATTACACATTGAAAATTGTACGCAAGCTCAAATGGTGTGTGGTTTCTTAACAACATCACCTACATCACCAATCTCTTACATATATATAAGATGATTTCAATTTTTAAAATTAGGATATAAAAGTTAAGAGAACTTGATTGATGTTGCTCAACACTAGAAAAAGTAAATATGTAACATATAAATATATATATGATGATCACCCACAACTAACCACAGGTGTCCGGTTTCAAGGGGTGATAACATGCTGAACTTGAGTGACTCAAGCTCACTTGAGATCAGCTCAAAATAATTTCAACACGCTTGACCTTGGCTTGAGCCAAGCCGAAATCCATTTAGCCATATAAAATATTAGGGCTTAATGATGAGTGAGATTCAAATCTAGTGGGCTGAGGGATTTGAAACTGGGCGGGTAAGCCAAAATACTTAGCTCTTACCATTCATAATATAAAGAAGTGGGTACAAAAGAGGGTCAAGTACCAACATAAAATTTTTTGTCACACATATAATATGAATTCTTTGCCTAATTATAACGCTTGACGCACTCCACCTAGGTAATGTGCTGCATCGACACCTGGATGTAGTATTAAATGTCTCACATCACAAAGGGAAGAAATATAGACAGGGGTTCCCATAACATGGACGGGTGTGGGTAAGAAGTTAGTCCTACCATATTGGCGCCCGGATGCGGTAATAGATAAGAAAAGGTCCTCATATCTTAATAGATGGGTGCGAGTAAAGAAATTAGACCATAAGAGTATAATTAGGATCGGTAGTTGGAATATAGAGTCTTTAACAGGAAAGTCTACGAAGTTAGTAGACACTCTAAAAAAAGATTGGTAGATATAAGTGTGTTTGGTAAGAGACTAGATGGATAGGAAACAATGCTAGTAGAGAGATTGGTAATACAAATTTTATAAATTATGGTACCTGTAAGAGATAAAACATGTAAATGGTATGTAGAATTATCATAAAACCAAGAAAAAGAACAAAGTGATTAAAGGAAAGAGTAGGAGATAAGATTATACATTCGAGGCTAGTGTTGGGAAAAGAGACAATCAACATACTGAAGTATGATACTTCTCAAGTAGGCTTAGGGGAGAAGCTAAGGTTAAGTTCTAGAAAGATTTTGACGGGATAATTTTAGGGATTCCAAGAAAGCAAAAACTTTTTATTGAGAGATATATTAATGGGCATGTGGGTAGACTCAATAATGACTACAAGCAAGTCCATAGAGATTATGGGTAGCAACAGAAATGTATGGAAGGAAAACTATCTTAGATTTGCTTTAGCTAATGATTTGATATCAACCAACACTTACTTTAAAAAAGGAAATCACACTTAATTACCTTTTAAGAGTAGGTAACCATAATACTTATAAACTTCCTCATATACAAGTTAAGCAGAGCAGATAAGTCTATACGTAAAGACCTGCAAGGTTATACTCCGTGAAGTACTAACCGCCCAAAGCATTGGTTAAATGGGTCTCTGATTGAAGAAAAAAGGATATAAGAAAAAAGAAAGCGAGGGATTAGATAAATACTGGGATTAGATGGTGGGTTTTAAAAGTGACAAAACCAATTAGCATTTAAGAATAAAATACGAGAAAGAGAATCAAGACATAGATAAGCATGCAAACACCTTATAGAATAAGACGGCTTAATCGTATTAAGAAGGTAGGGAAGCAAGGTTCTAGGGTCTCTAAAGGATCTGATCCTCACCACGTGAATCATGCGATAGAAACGAGGATATACAAAAGGTTATTAAAGAGAAAAAATATCGCAGATAGTAAGTTACCCACAAATTTATAACGGGAAAGCCTTTAAGAACTATAAGATGACGTAAAAAAAAAGGCCAAGAAAGTGTTAGCTTAGGCTCAAGATAAATCTTTAGCTGATTTGTACCAGAAGTTGGGAACGCAAGAAGGGGAAAAAGAAATGTATAAATTAGCACGACTAAGAGATAAAAAAAAAGAGAAAGATCATAACCAAGTCAAGTGCATAAAGGATGAGTCTCAACAGGTCTTAACATGCAATAAAGAAATTAAGAAGAGAATGAGAAAATACTTTGATCACCTATTCAATGTAAGTTATGAGGATAACTTTACAGATCTTTATGCATCAATGATAGAGAGGAACCGTAGCTACACACATAAAATTAGGCCCAGTAAGGTCAAGAAGATATCAAAAAGCATTTAAGGTTAAGAAAGTTCTCGCGTCCACAAGATCTCTTGATTGAAGTTTGGAAGTATCTTGAAAAAATGGAGGTATCATGGTTAACCAAACTTTTCAACTCTATCCTAAGAGGCGGAAAGATGAAAACGGTTGGAGAAAGAGCATTTTGGTTCCTATATATAAAAATAAGGAAGATATTCAAAATTGCACCAACTACCATGGCATTAAGTTAATGAGCCACACAATGAAACTCTAGGAGAGGGTAATAGAGCAACGACTTAAGGATATTATAAGAGCTGTTGAGAACTAATTTAGCTTTTACGTCGTAGATCTACAACCAAAGCCTTTTTTGTTAAGGATGAAGATCTACAAAGAGAAGCAAGCATGATCTCCATATAGCTTTCTATCGACCGTAGAGAAAGATATACGATGTATCAACCAAACAAGTCCTTGAATGGGCTTGAGAAGAAAAACATTCAAGTTAAATATATAAACGTTATTACGATACGTAATCTAACGAAGCACTTACTGTTGGTGGACCAACGTATGAGATACTGAGTTTCTATAACAAATGGTCTACATTAGGACGTTCTCGAGCCCCTACTTCTTTACTCTAGTAATGGATGAAGTTAATTAGTCAGATCCATCATAATAACCTATGGTATATATATTGTTCAGAAATAATATCATTGTCCTAGTCAATTTAAACAAGAGAGGGAATTAATCAAAAAGTTAGAATCATGGAGAAATAGTCTCAAAGTAGAGGGTTTAGGTTAAGTAAGACAAAATATATCCATCAGAATTTTAGTCTAAGTAAAAATGTATGGAGGAGAAGCTGAAATTAGGTGGAGTCAGAATACTTGCTGCAACCATTTTTTAAGTGATCTAGGTTCCATTTTTAAGAATGACGGATTTATAGATAAAAGATGTGAACCCATGTAATTAAAACAGATTGGCCAAGTAGAATCACCTGTATGCGGATGATAAGAAGACGCCTTTTACAAAGTAAATAAAGCTTCTATAGTAACGACAGACCACCATGCTATACGATGGTATTAATAGTCACAACTAAAGTTCAACATATTCATAAGATTTGACCAGCAGTAAATGAGGATATGCTATGAAGAAATATACAAGATTAGATAAGATTACAAATGAACACATCCGGCTAAAGCCGCATATCTTGCACTAATCAAGATAAAATAAAGGAAAAGCATTTAAGATGGCATTCGAGATATGTGGTCAGGACCCCTAGGTGCCCCCTTTCAAAAAATACGATAGTTTAGTAATAGTACGTAAGAAGAAAAGTAGAGATAGGCCGAGTGGTTTATTCATAACCCCTCCTCTTTCAAGTCCTTTGCCCTTTTATACTGGATGCACAAGAGATAAAACTCTAATCTAATAAAAATTACCAAAAATCTCTAAGGATAAAGCCTAACTCTCATTTTTTCAATTAATCATGCTTTCATACCTCACCTATCTCCAACTCACTTATTCTAAACTAAAACCCATAAAATGCATTAAATTATGGTACTTGATATAATCCAAAGGCTCATATCTCATTTTTCAAATTAAACTAGTAGTAAAGAAACCCCAATTTAACCTCCTCGATACACCAATTGGTCAATTTTAGTCCCATCTAATATCAAGTCGATTTTTAGCCTTTAGTCACGCGATTAACCTCCTTTGAACCATCTTGAAAAATCCCAACCTCAATGGATGATGTTGAATGATGAATTTATCAAGGACAATCTTGCCGATTTGGGTTTATAGCCTCATCATCCTGTCTTCAAGATCTTCACCGCATTTCTTCCTCTTAAATTTTCACCATTTGTAAGCTCGCCATTGTTGTTCACAACATAGTTCCTTAACAAATATCAGCCACTAACAGGTTCTCACCAAGTGCCTCACAGAGTTGGATGGAGAGTTCAAAATGAACATTCACCAATAACTTTAAGGAATAAATTGAACACGCTTTTACTAAAGGACCAAAACAAAACAAATGTTCACACTCGAGGGACCAACAGTGTATGCTTTTAACACTTAAAAATTTAACAACTTTTATATACTTCATGGATATTTCTAAATTTACATAAACTGCATGAAAATAAAATAGCCAAAAAAAGACTGTTAGAATCATACTTTTGCAAATCAACATGAGAAAATTAACTAATTAGCATAGCATGCATTCTCGTAGCAAGATTAAGAGAGTTATAGCAGGTGATATAAAATGAACATAAAATTTTCATTTCATGAATATATTCAGAAACATAACCAATCTGACAAGTAGCATGTTTTATTGCATGATACATGTATTTAACAGCCCATGTCATATGGCTTAGAAAGCCTTCCATAAATAACTTTCTAGTCATTGAACCAAGACTAACAGATTCAAAGATTGACCCATAAATTAGAAATCTCCACTTTGGACAAGGGCTCATATCAACTTTGTAGTTGGTATTGATCTTCATACATAAACATACAGGCAAGAAAAGAACTTTCCCTGAAAACATCTAGCCTCTTCAACTGTATGATTCTAAAGACAAACCAAATTGATGTGACTCATGTGCGCCACTATTTTGCCCTATATATTCAAAACAGTAATTCATGTAAAACATCACCTCCTCATTCTGAGACGGCCGAGGGTCCATGGCTTAAAACAGAAACTTCCCTTTGGTCCTGCAAATAAAGTTCCCTTAAATTTCATTCTAGAACTATCCACATTTCAAGAGATGCGGTTGCTTAACTGAAAAGTGCAATAACAAAAGTTTGCATATGCATTTTCCTTATGAAATTAACTGTTGATGGTATCGACAGAAACAAATGGAGAATCAAGCCTAACTGAGCTAAAGCTGAGAAACAATCTAAATGTGAGGGTATGATTGATACCTCTAAGAAGGAGTACAGCAGCAGCTCCGACTCCAATGACCAGTTCTGGTTTGTCACTAGCAATCAACAAGCCATCTACATGAACAC
Source organism: Dioscorea zingiberensis (assembly GCA_026586065.1). NCBI lineage: Eukaryota > Viridiplantae > Streptophyta > Magnoliopsida > Dioscoreales > Dioscoreaceae > Dioscorea > Dioscorea zingiberensis. Next base: position 47,092,222 of record CM048821.1, on the reverse strand, counting down.
ATTATACATAAAGTATATTTTCGTTTCAGCATCTAGTTCAAAACAAAATTCATAAGATTTTCATTTGATATTCCAAAGTAAATGAAAATTATTTATCCGAAAAGGAACATCTTTGTTTTTTATTGTTGATGACAAGTTACTTAACCTTTAACTTTTTCAACAAATGCATCTTCATACACTTGATATTCTGATCTCAGCTGCGGAATCAACTCCTGTGAATTATCAAAGAACACAGTCAAAACAATCAATAACATTTCAATCTGACTATAGTCCAATAAGTTTAACAAATTATATGAACACCTAAGAACTAACAATGTCTTGGATCCACTCCCTCCGTAACTGAAAAAAGTACAGGGAATGGATTCAACATTGCTGATCAAATAAATGATCCTTATGGATTTCAAATGGGTTTCTTGAAATTGAGGTAACCTTTATCTACCCAATTCAATGAAGTCATCAATAAACCCTAGAGATTCGAAGAGACCTTGAGCTTTTGGATGGACCAATTGCGGCTCTCAGGCGGAGAGCGAGCGAGGACGAGATCGGAGAATCGGAAAGGGGAATTGGACGGGTTTGAATCCTCCGACGAGGGAGCGGGGGACGTCGGGCTGGCCATTTGGGTGGCAATGGCCGCGAGAGGTTTCAGAGACGCTAGGGCAAGTAAAGGTTATGTACTTCTCTTAGCTTGATACAAGCTCACTCTGTCACAAAAAAAAAAAAAATATATATATATATATATATATATATATATATATATATATATATATATACTTCTCCGGGGTTTGGTCGGAAATACCAACAAATTATTATTAATTTTGAGAATAAAATTAAATTAATATCAGGGAAAGTAAGGATTGACATATTAATTATTTATAAAAAAAGACAAGTTGTCATTTTATTTATTTTTAATTTTTTATTATTTTTTTGGCACCAGGTCTAATTTTATTTCCAAAATGACCCTGGAGTTGCCTAGTCAGCGGGAATAATGCTAACTAGGCTAATCGGTCTTTCAAATGCCGATTAGCTCTAGAGAAAATGAGTTGAAGCATAACAGCCTTTTAAATGTCGATTAGATCTAATTCCAGATTTGAAAGACAGATTAGCTCCACAAACCACGAATCTAATCAGCCTTTCAAATGTTGATTAGCTCGAGAATGTATTTTTTGGAGCTAATCGGTCTTTGAAATACCAATTATCTCGAAAGAGGAAAAGAACGAGGTCTCTCGAGCTAATCTGTCTTTCAAATGTTGATTAGCTATCCCAGTCAGCAGTTAGGTTGCTGACTGGGCAGCCCTAGGGCCATTTTAACAAATATTTTCGAGATGGGGCCAAAAAAATAATAATAAATTAAAGATAAATAAAATGATAAATTGCCCAAAAAGAACCTCCATATTTTAAAATATACAATAACAACGGTAATTAAAAGAAATAAAAAATCCTTTTTTATTTTCTTTTACTTGTTTTTCTAATTTCCTAAATTTTAAATACCCTAAATACTCCTTTCAATTTTTTTCACCATTTCCCCAAACCTTCTTGTATGTTTATCAGATGCATCGCAGCGGCTTCACAGAGGCCAAACTTGTTCTTGCTCCAACTCCCTCCTTAAAAAGTCATGTAATTGATTTAAGAGTAGCTATTTCAACCGCGATATTTTGTCATCTCCCAAAATTCTTTACACACGAGACTCTATTAAGTCAGTCGGTTAAAGTGACATCTTCTTAAGCTAAGGGCGTGTTTGTTTCACGGATTTGGGGACCGAAGTGACGGAAGTGATCCCAATTTCGTCACTTCGGTGGATTGACTTCAGAAGAAAAAAAAGTTCCAAAGTGGGACTTCTGTCGTTTTTGTCTACGTGACCGAAGTCCTACTTCGGTCACATGACTCCATGTGCGATGTTTGCCATCACCCCCAGAAGTCAGTGGATCACAACTCACAACTCCCTCGTTCCACATCGAGCTCTACTAGGGCATCGAAGGTCGGACATGGCTGCGAACAAGGCAACGCTGGACTTCGCTCGGACGCATCTAAGATCTTATGGAAGAGGATGTTGGGGTGGAGGCCGAAGCCGTCCCTTCCCCCAAGCTCCCCTCTGCCATCACCGTCGATTTTGGAGAGCCCTCCAACGGGCAGAGGAAGACAAAGGAGCGTGGTTTATGCGAGGAAACTGGCCCTCGCTTCGCTAGGAGGGACTTCGATTTGGGCCGTCTCAAATGTTTGTTTGTTTCTCCAATCTCTTTCTAGATTGATGTTGTTATTCATAATCTTTTATTGCTTCTTCCCATGATTTGGTTTTCGTTGGACCATTGTCGTGATTGTGATTTTGATCGGCTTCTAGGTTTCTAATTCCTTAGATGCTAGTCTTGGCAACTGGGTGTTTGGGGATTTGCCCATACTTTGTGGTCTCTTTGATTTTGCAGACTTTTGAAGTATAAAATTATGTTGAAGTAGTTTCACAATGAGCAATTTGAGATTCTTTTCTTTAGGATAGTTATTACATTTTGGATTATGATCTTGTGTTTGATGAGGCAATGGTTGTTAATGTGAATTTCTTGTTTGGATGTTTTCAAGTATCAAGGAAACTCATTTAGCTTGACCTTAATCATCAAGTGGCATTGCACTATTTGTTGATAACCTAAAGCCGCTCTTCTCTCGTGATGGCAACAATTTCTTTTTACTTGTAGCAAATGCTTAGATGATGATATATTGTGCTAACCTGTTTGTAGATCCATAAAAACCTTGATGTCGGCCCATTATGATGTTATTTTTCCTATATTCATATCTAGTATGGCCACTCTATGCACCAGGTGAAACTCTAGCACATAAGAGATTCCTCTCCAAATTGGTTCTCTCTTGATAATGTTTTGTTTCTATTTCCTATATTTTACTTTAGCTTCAGTTTCTCATTTGAAATATACTAGAAATAGGGACTATTGAGTGTGGCTAGTAGTATCTACCAAACATATTCTAATGAGAAATTGATCATGTCACCATCCTTTTCTTTATTCATCTGCATTGTAGTTTTGAAGGTAGGAAGATGCCCTTGAAGAATAAGAAATTTATTTATATAACTTTTGCAGATGCCTCCACAAAGTTCCAAGTTGCATATATTGCATATTTCAATACACAATGTGATATATGTGGCTAGCTTATAAATAATCTAAGAAATTATGTTCTTAGATCAACCCTAAAAATACTTGGAGAGTTTGATTTAGTTGGTTTGATTTGCAACCGGGGCCATTATTGTAATGCGCACGCAATCGCTGGTTTGATTTTTTTTTGTTGTTGTCAGGTTTGATTGATTGGAGAAGTGACAGTAGTGGAGTATAGATGATTCTAATCCCTTATCTGTCAAGATTTATCAGATTAAGTTCTTGGTTCAACCTTAAAATACTTGGAGAGTTTGATTTTGTTGGTTTGATTTGCAGGTGATGCTTAAAAATGTAATAAAGCCACTGTTGGTTTGATTTGTTTCTATCATTGGAGGTAATTATTTGACAAACTTCTTCATCATTGTCTTAATTTATGACACTGTTTGCAATTGCATTTGCAAGAATGTTGGAGTTCTATCTCATACCAAATTATTTTGTTTATCGCATCAAGTTTGACTTTGTTTATACATACACATGCCGATTTTGTTGTCCTCTCTTTAGATAAGGTATGACCTCGGTATTGTGCATTTGTTGATATTGTTTTTACATCTTTTAATTGATGACATCGATAGCTTTTGTTTGTTTTTAGGATTCTTTTGCTTGGAGAAGCTACAAATGTAGAAAGGAATCAGCTTGCATTCAACATTGTACTCCCTTTCAAAAGAAATTTTATGATCTTGCACAATAGGAAGTAAGAGGCATTCTTGTTCTTCTCAAGACAAGATGATTCATGTGATTTCTTTCAAA
>CM048821.1:46856469-47088226 GCA_026586065.1 Dioscorea zingiberensis | reverse complement strand
GGATACTAAATAAACAAGGAGAAAACATTTCAGAAAAACCAAAGATTCAACTGACAAAGTACACACGATTAAAAGAAACACATCAAAGAGGGCTAGAGGTATCAGAATCAGAACTGAAGACTGGATTTCCCCCGGGAATAGCCGTCAGCATCGTCGTCTTCTGGCAACCATCCCTCCCAAGGATGTGAACCTCAAAACATTCATACTCGTCGAGAACAAACACAAGGAGGTCCCCTTCGGTCAGCTGATGATTGATTACAAAATCCTCCCATCCAACAATAAACTTAAACTAGCAGAGTTTAACCGAGAAAATAAAATAACCATCCAGATACCCCCGCTCGGTCAGCGAACTCTCTTCCATCCACCTTGAAAAGATGCCATGTTTCGGTGGAAGGCCCTAAGAATCCACAGCCTTCTAGTATGGTTCTCTACGCCAACAAACTACATCGAAGAATCTACGCTAAGACTGTATAGATCATCTACATCAAAGAACTACATCAACTCTCCACATCGGAAATCATATAAGAGACTTAACAAATCCTACTTCTTGGAAGATTTACGTCAGCCACAAAGCAAAAGAAATAAAAGGAGTAATTCATTTCCTGGACCATTAAGACAATCAAATTAGAGGCTATAGGAGAAGAACAGAAACATGAAAACACAAATTTCATTGATAAATTACAAAAAATACAAAGGAAACGTCCAAATCAAGGATAGTCAGACGAATCCTCGTTGCTAGTTGAATATGGTATAGTAAAATCAGGCGCCTGGCTAGGAAAACCACGAAGAGTAGTAGTTTTTTGACACTTGTCCCATCCAAGGATATGGACTTTGAAACATTCGTCCTTATGAAGGATAAACACGAGAAGATCCCCTTCAACCACTTGATGGTCCGTCACGAAGTCCCACCACCCTTCTGTGATCTTAACCTCTCCAATTTCCCTAAAAGTCGATAATGTCACCAGCAAGCTAGTTCCTACTTGGCGGACTGACCTTATTGGTCCATCGGGAATAGACATCATCGCGTTGATGAAAAGGCACAGGGGATCCATAAGCTTCGAGTATGATCGCCAGAGAGAAAGAATATGTAAAAGGAAGGACTGGCCCAGATTATCACCCATTATCATTGGAAAAATGATCTACGGGGAACTAATATTCCACTATTCCCCAGCTTTATATTATCTCATCGAGAAAAGTCAAAGCAAAAGCGTTATTAATGCTTTAGGTATTGAATTGGGAAGGCGTCTTAATTTATAGGCGACCCCTCGATCAAATACATGATTTATCATGACTGATTAGGATCCTCTCGGATCACTTCTTTGAAACAACGTCAAAATATATGAGTGTGGTTCCAAGGCGATTAATAAATTCCATCACTTATCATTGAAAAGCATGATCGAAGTGCCTTGGAAGCTTAATTTGCGAATAACGACCATCGAAAAGAAAATCTAGAAGATTATTTTCGATCAAACACACAAATTCGAACAAAGTGGCATATCATGAAAAGTATACCAAGCTCCTAAATAATCACCAAAAGGAAACAAAAAGATCCTACCATATGCGACTTAGCTTGGGGGCGAGTGATAAAAAAAACCACAATTACAAAGGGGCAAGTAATCTGCCGATCAGCGCTTGATGAAGGTCCACTGTGGTCTAAAAGGAATCACGCTAGAAAAATAGTGAATGACATCCCCATTGCAATAACGTCCCAATTCTTTTTTGAGGTACATCGATTACAAGGCTAAAACCCCACGTCATCTTGCCTAACTTCTCAGGAGGCAGATCTTCCCAAATTCTCTTGATAAGTGGGGCATAAGGTTCACTATGTGGACCCAAGGTAGGCATAGACCCACCACAACTCCAGCTGAGCCTTTTAGCAGCTTATTAACCCCCTTTACCAATTCAGCTTTTAAAGCTTCAATTTCTCTACGAAGAGCCTCTGTCTCAGCCCGGCCTACATCGTTGGGGTAGTTAATCAAGGCTTGCAAGGGAGAAATTGGAACCTGCGAAAAGGAGAAAAGAAAAACAAAAGAGGAACACATTACACACTCTATGAGACCCGTTTAGAAGGGAGAATTCCCCGACAGGCCAGGCTTTGTAAGTAAAACCATCCGAAGCCCAGATAAGCAGGGGAGAAGAATCTAGAATAGAGATGATACTAACCCGCCATTTTCGACTAGAGCTAGGTATACGAAGACTCCCTACGACCAGACTTGGTGCGGAAATGTCTTTCTTGATTACATTTGCCGGGAATCTCATCGGACAAAGGGAATGGCGCTGACTTCCTTTACTAAAAACAAGGCAAAGAAAATAAGACGTATCATTCAAAGAAGCAAAAGCGGTAAAAAAGCTGAAAAAACAAATTCCAACCCGGCAGCGGTCTCAACTTGATCTCCCAGCTACAAATTTGCTCATCAAAGAGCAGTCCTACGATTCTCTAATACTGCACATTTGATGAACGATCAACTCCTGCTAACAAGCAAGAAGAATCCACCTCAGCGGCCGCGGCCAAGCGAACCAACGTTTTAAGCGTCAACCATGGAGAGCCGAGAATCTCAAAATGCGACCATAATATGTCGGTCTATCCGGTAGCATTCGGCCTCCACGGCTCCTTAAATGCGGCCAGGATTGGAAGGTTCATGTGAGGCGGAAAACGTAGTAGGGTCAATTCCTCGGCTGACCTATCCAGTAGCGTACGCTTCATCTATGATCGACTTCATTCGGCAAGAAACGGGATCATATGATTAGGCGAAAATCCAAAATATAGAAATTAAGAAACCACGAGAGTGATAGAGAAATAGGGCCAATAAAGACACCGCAGATAACACACCTCTCCCATTCAAAGTTCTTCTTCTTGAAGGAAAGCTAGAGAAGGCGATTGCCCTCGGCATTTTTGAAGTATTGCTTCCACAAAATCTGCATAGGCGAAGTTACGGAGAGATAATAGAAGGAGTCTAGCGGATTGAAGGTCACTTCAACATTTTATGAATATCTTTTTTCCAAAAACTTACGCGATTAGATCTTGGATATCTCTTGGCCCCCTGTGATCCTTCCAAAGCCTTAACCTTTGTCTCCAACTGTTAATCCTCTCCCTACTACTGTCCAAGTTTACGGCCGGGGATATGACAAATTGGCCAAGCCCTTATCCTTTTCACGCCCTAAACCTCCGCGTCATCACGGTCTACGGCGCTATCAAAAGAAGCGATGCGTAAGGATGCCAGCCTTCCACCGATAGAGAATAGTCTTCTCAATCTTCCGCGGCTTCCGGACCCTCTTCTTGGTACTTTTCGGCTCTTTCACCTAAGACAACATTACGCTCTCTCATTTAAAGAGTATTTGGGTATGCGAGGTAAAACACATTCATTCACAACACTTTCGATAAATCGAGGAAAGATATACTCCTTCTCCTTCTTGAATTTTAGTGAAATTCGCGACATAAGTAGAAGAACTCTCTTCCAGATAAGCGGACAAACTCTCTTGAATAGTATTGCTACTCTTAGTTTAGAGCTTTTGAGAATTCCCCTCAGTAGCCCTTTACACTTCTCGGAGCTTTGGTCCCTTTCATCTGCGACCATTTTAATAATTATTTCATCTTTGAAATAGCTCACGGCCTGACCAATAGAGGCATTCTCAACTTGCATCTTCTTCAAGCGGGAGGAAAGCTCAAATTCTTCCTCTTAACGAGATTTGTCAACTTTGAAGTCACGCCTACTTAAAAGGCTACCACAAAGAAATGCATGGATATGAGATCTCGAAAAACATGAAAAAGAGAAGAAAGCGAGAATCATCCTCAATAAAAAAGAAATACATTCTAACGCTTTCAGCACCGAAGCAAGGCGAGGAGATGAAGATGTCCCATAGATCCGAGGACAGTTGAGATTTAGCTTTCAAATGGACATCCGGCGCTCCGGCCTCTCCCATAGCATGTGAGCCATGAGACTCACCAGATCGAGTGGTAATATTCTACCATAGGCAATGCCCGGAATCGCGGCGGTTGATTAGTTTACAATCTCTCTTGCCCCAAAGATTCTAAAGTTACGACTTTGAAACTTCCTCACTAGAAAGCCGGACACTTTCGATCAATGATTGCCTTATACGATTAAATAGGCATTATTTGAGAAACCCCAATAAGATTTCAATTGAAGCATAAAAGAAGAGAGAGGACATATACGGGCGGGAGGAATATTAGCTTATATCGTTCCCTTTCTAGTCCAGCCTACCAAGGACAAGCCTTTCACCAGTCTACCAGGAATAAAAAGCTTGATCGAGATCTGAGCAATTTTGGTCTAGAAGGAAGAGGCCCCACGTCCGAAAGAATGGAAGGAAAAACCTCAGGAATTGCCGAAGAAGGATCAGCAACAGTTTTATGAACAGAAATATCTTCAACATCATCATCATCGGCCACAACTAATTTCCTCTTCTTGACAATTGGGGCTAAGTCCACGACCAAAACTGAGAAAGAGGCCACAACGGGCACATCTACCATTGAATATTTAATTCCCTGATCAATTCCTTGAACATCGTGATTCCTCTCATCGGATGTGACCAATTCGTCGCCCAAAGGTTGTCCCCTCTTCTTCAACGCTAACATCTTCGAAGATTCTTTTCAATTCACAGCATCTGAATCGGCTCCGACAGTAGACTCTTTCTCTTTCAACGGAGGACCCACCTTGATTGAGGTCTCCTTATTGCGTTCGCCAGAGTCCTTCTTTGCCACGACCTTTGAAGGAGCCCCACTGGATGCTTGGCCCTTAACCATCAAGACGGCCTTCTCCTTCTATTTCTTTGCTCGAGAAGCAGCCCTCAATCTATCAGCAATATCTATTCCCTCATTGGAAGGCATTTCATGCACTTTGCAATTGAAGAAGAGAAAGCATTGTTAATCTCCAAAAGCGATTAAACCGATGAATCGATAAATGACATGAAAAGTCCTAAGTGTCCCCTAACCATAGCGGAATATAAATAACTATCACAAAGTTGTCGATCGGTTAAATTTTCGTTAATTTGGCCGAGCCGGAGCCCCTTTAACCCCTTTAACCTCTTCTCTTGGTAGGGACTAAGTTTTCTTATTCACTACATGTGTCCGAGGAATACCCCTCATAATGGGAAAATCCAACCCTCATTTGCAAAAGACGAAGAAGAATCTTCTCTTCCAGTCCTTAATAGAATCGGGAATAGAACCAAGAAATTGTCTACCTTGCCTAGAGCAAAAGTAATACCAGTATGTATTCCTATTTTTATTCAGACTGAAGCGAATGTTGAAAAGGTGAACAAAAGGCTCAAGTTTATTCTGAAACAATACTATTACAAAGCCACAAAGAATCCTCCAAGAGTTGGGGGACAATTGGGAAGGACACACATTGAAGAAACGAAAAATATCAACAAAGATTTGAGGGAAGGGATGCCTGAGACCAGCGAGTAAGGCGTCATAATAAATCACTAAATCTCCATCTCGAGACGGTAAACAAGCCCGCTCAGTAGAAGCAGGAACTCTATAACTAAAAGGAGGAACAAATAATTTATAATGATCTGCAAGCTTCTCAATCTCATCCGTTGGGAGTGTATTTGCAAAAGAATCCGAACAAGCCTTAACCCGTTTAGTCTCGACCTTACTTTCAGGAGATGAGAGGACATCAGAAGAAGAAATCTCAGGTGCAGTTCGAGATCCCATACCTAAAATAATGCACTCTCTTGATAACCAGAGCTTTTTAGAGAGGAAGAAGAAGATCTTACACGCGAGACAAAGGCACAAGATAAAAAAGAGAGGCCACCACAACAAAGTTTGAAAAACCCTTCAAGCACAAATCATCTGAGGTTTAAATGGAATTTTGGCGGTGCGATCTTTGACATGTGGAATAAGGATCAATTAACCCATCATTACATAAAAAGACACCATACCACTGATGCACCTCTTGATCCTTACTCGAAAATGGTGCCCAAGAATGAAACGACTGGTGATAAATAATCGAGGTAAAAGACCTATTTGCCTATGCATAACTTGCGGCTCAAGATTCCACGAAACAACTTCATCAAAAATCTAAAAATAATCATGGCTCGAACACATTCCGATCAATATGAAATCACCAAGGGTATGATATTCGTAGACAGCCGAAGAATGTATATCGGAGGAAAAATAGTTTACCGAAATGATTGTATGCTTAGCTCATCCCAAGCATACTAAGGGGGGGACTTGTGATAGGAGGAAAAATGGTAAGAAACGTGGAACCAATCAGAGCCATCCAAGTATCAACACTAAGGGGTCCCTCACTTTGGCCCGGACCAACCACGATTGTGACAATAACCTCTTATGCCTCATCGGATTAGGTGTTTCAAATACAGTTTACGAAACACAATGCATAAAACATCAGTCGAGATCAACCAAGCGGATTATCGGTCTGCAAAGCCAACAGGTATACAACACCAACTCATCAGCCTAGGAATGCTCATCGCCTCATCCACTTAAAGTGCATTCCCGACTCATCGAAATAACGCCAATCATCGGAAGAAACTTTCTGGAAGAGGCTTAGATGTCACCAGGCTGGCCTTCTAGAAAACTTATGGCAATACATAGCTCGAGATCTAGGCTGGATGCTTAAATTTGGGGCCTAGTTGGATGCTTAGCTAGTGAAACCGCGTGGCCAAATTCTTTAAGACACATGTTGAAAAACAAAGCTTCTTCTCCAAACCACCGAAGCCTATAAAAGGCAACAACCTCAACTCATTTGGGCATGAAATTACGGGCAGCGAAGCCCTGTCTCTTTGAAGATTGATCCTTTGTTTCTTCTCCACTTGTAAAAATGTCTTTCAATGCCTTGATATTAGTGAATTTGATTCCTTCGCTCATGGTTTTTTCCTTTCCAGGGTTTTCAACGTTAAATCTCGGTCTTCACTTCTTGATTGATTGATTTTCTTTTCATTTTCTCACTGTTCAAAGTCCTAGAAATCAAATAAATTCAACCGTTGATTTGGAATTGGGTTTGATCTCAAAGCAAATCTAATTTCACAGTCAACAGTTTACATAAAATGTAACTCCTCTCTCTTGCCCTTCAAGCATGTATGTGAATTTATTAAGATGGCTCGCCCAGTTGTGCTAGTCCATTTCCCCTAAACCTATCTATAACCATTTACACCTTTATCTACTTCTTAAAGTATCATTCTTTATATCCTCAAACACACATGTTGGCATAACCTTGTGTTTGGCTTGAAGCCAATGTGTCTCTATGAGTATATCTTACTCCATTAACCTCACAGGGAAGTGCATGAAGAAATGAGTTCACAAACACTTTCCTTCGCACACATTAAGTTGTACGTTGAGCAAATACACATTAAACCATAACTTTGATGCTCCATAGCCTAGCAACCCAATGATTTCTAACATATTTTAATAGGAAATTACGGCACCTTCTACTGCGAGACATTCACAAAGCTTTAATATACTCTCATTATTTGACTAGATCCATCCCATAACCACACTTAGGTTTTAGCAACTATTAACCTCCAAACAACCCTTACAAGCTATTATCTAATAGTACACTAACCTTGATTATGCAATTCCACCTCTAAGCTGGCCACCATGCATGCACATGAATACCCTCACCCTTATCACTTTCATTAATCTAAGCCCAATAGTTAGTCTTAAACCATGTTCATCATTAACATGCAAATGAGATATCCACCTCTTTTTCAACTTAAGCACACATACATGAATAAAATATTAGTTTTAAACCAAAAAAAAATACTAACTTACCCTTTGCCATGCATAGAGTGTGAGAATGGTGAACTTTCTTCTTGTTCCTTAGAAGTCCTTAAGACTCACTTGAGTAAGATGGTTGCCCAAGGTGCTCTATTTAGAAGGTCCTGAAGTTCTTTGGCGGCGTCGTTCTAAAGATCGGCGCGCCATGATTTGTTTGTCGATTCTGACAAGCTGGCAACCTTAGCGAAATGGTTCAGCTTCTCCTGTGCTCCTTCTTCCTCTCTCAGTCTTCAAAATTACACAGTGAACTTTGCCACCTTCTACAAGCCGGGCACGAGTTTTTTATGCGACTTGAACGCTTCTTTGCGGAGCTTAAATGCCATACCGACTAAATTTGGACACAATCTTGCCCCCGTTCACCATCACTCTCTCTCTATCTTGTCACTCTGGAAGCAAGGAAAAACCTTTCAAAATGAAGGCACTTGTGCCCCTTATGCAGCTATAGAGGAGATGACTCAAATGTTGGTTTTTTATTTTGGGAAAACAATTTTCAAGATATGCGGAAGTATGAATAAACACGTATAAAACCAAGATCTTGGATCGTTATTCATAAAAAAACACTTTTTATGAATACTTTGTAAATTATAATAATTAATTCAACTTATGAATTAATAAACCTAGATCGAGAATAATAATTGCGATGGAAAATTTTCCCTCTCTATTTCCTTGCTGAATTATTTTAGCTCACGGAAATTCATGATTTAGCAAGGGATATTTTCCTAGTTATTTTTCAGTTTTCTTAGTGTACCTTTAGAATTTGTAATTATAGAAGTTTAGAATGCTCGAAGATGGTAGATCTTCTTTTCTGAAACCACGGTCTTCCTTCCGATAACAACGATCAGGATGGACTTGTGTGTGGGCACAACTCAAGATTAATAAGATCACTTAACTTATTATTGTCTCCCTCTAAGAACTCATCTAATGAGCAATTGAGAGTCATACTTTTTAAGAAAAGAACTTTTCTCTTTCTTTTCTCTCTTAGGGTTCCTCAATGGGTTCCTATCTCACACACACACATGAAAGGAAAGAGCCTACTCATTTTATAGAGAAAATAATAAGATTTTTATTTGAATTCAAATACCATTTTGAATTATCAAATTTTGTCATACAAAATTGAGAGAGATTTTAGGCCAATCTTAAAATAAGATATCTCTTATCTTTATCTTTTTCTATGTGTTTAATTATTTGATTTTAAATTCAAAATTCAAAATCAAATCTAGCAACCAACTTGCTACATCCATTGAATTTAGACATATGTTTCATAAGATTATCTAAATTCAAATTAATTTGAGTATATCTTAATTTAACTACAATTTAAACATGATTGGGGTAGAACTGGAAAGACACGTGGCGCTTATCTACGACAAACAAGCGTCATGATCCTAAAGCAACACACCCCCATAGGACGGCCCAGCACGGGGTCAAACATCTCATCTGTATCACACCGCCCTTGAAGGGGTTGTTGGTGACGTCTTAGAAGCACCTCACGGTTCAAGCGCATTCGTCGATTACTTCACAACGCAACGATTCAAGCATCCGATCAGTCAGCCACGACTCAACAGTTTAATGTATCCAGTTGGCCCGCCACGACTCATCGATTCCACTACACGAGAGACACCCCCATTACACGGGAACGATCGCGGAAGACTTGGGAGGCAGCTAACTAAGCGCGCAGCTAACACGCACGTGCCTCGAGTGATGGCTTGCGCCCCAAGGAATCCCCACCTATATGAAGAGGCTGCTACAGAGAGACAAGGACAAGCACACTAAGAACCCTAGAAAATTCATGGAAAGGAGCGCCGCTACCCAGAAGAAGGAGAAGGATATCGTCCATCGCCTCCAACCCCTACTGAAGTAATGCACTCATCCTTTCTTAAATGCACCAAAGAGCATCTATAAAGAATGAATGATAGTGCATCTCCTTTCCTCGTCGTTGTTTCCCTCATTGTTAGGGGTTTTTCCACGTTAAATTTGTCTCCCTCTGTGATTGCTTTTCTAGTCTTTGTCTTCTTCGCACTGTTCAAGGGTCCTAACCTCAACCAAATTCAACCGTTGGTGCGAGATCGGTTCTCAATTCCGAGGGCAAAGCGATTTCAGGCGTCAGCGGTTTGGCTTGCCGTCGTGGGGACCACGCGAGCGAGAAGTCATGGCGACCTTGAGAAAGTCGAGAAGAGGATACAAGGCCACGCGAGCCTCGAGGAGGGCATCAAGTGATCCGGCCCGGTGGCGAGCACCCCTCCACGCTGATGACCCACTCGTTGCGGGGCTCCAGGCCCCGGAGAGGGAAGAGGCATCCCTGCGAGAACGCAGGTCCATCGATGGCGGTTCCATGCGATGGTGCAAGAGATCGCGGAGCTCGAGTGGCGTTACGAGATGTAGAGCGACATGTCTCACAAACAACGGTCCCAATTGACGAGAGGCCACTAAACGAACAGAGAGGGCGGTCAAAGACCCTCTCCCCCAGGCGATGACCATGCTCCCCGGCAAGGGCCCAAATAGTGGAGTCCTCAGCGAGGAGCTCGGGCTCATCTTGCCCACCCTAGTGGTGAGGCCGCGGGTCCTGTGGAAGAAACGGAGAAGAGAGGAGGGCCTCGCTGTCCCCTCGACGCCATACGCCCGCCCTTCCCCGTGGCAACGGAAGAGGCGTCATCGGACCCTATCCCGCTCTCTAGTTCACCCAGTACCTGGGAACCAATCACCTGGTCGTTACTCGCCTTGATATCACTCACCAAGAAGGCACCCCTAACATGACCACTCCCCGCCCCATATGACGGAGAAAGATAGAGTCTTGCAGCTTGTACTGGAACTTAACTCTCTTTTCATACGGGCGATGGCCCCGTTTCTTGAGCAGTTCAACTCACGAATATCCGATACTATGATGGTTCCATAGACCCATTGGAGCACATAGAGAGGTATTCTGCTGAGATGATGACGAATCGAACCACTGAAGTGGTTATGTGCTGAGCTTTTCCCCAAACGCTTAGTGGTGTGGCTTTCGAATAGTTCTCTAGTCTGCCTGCCGGGACCGTCTCTAGCTTCAAGCAATTGACCAATCTCTTCCTGACCAGATTCGCGAACAGGCGGAAGCTAAAGAAGGATCAACTTGCACTCTTCGGGTTCTCGTAAAGGCCCGCGGAGAATGTGCGGAGTTACATCGGGCGCTTCAACGAAGAGATCACGGGCATGGATGGCCTTGATTTATATATGGTCTTTGGGACCGGGATAAAGGGTCTAAAGGAAGGCCTGTTTAAGGAGAGTGTCACCAGGGATATCCCTGCCAACTTGGAGGAATTCCTCGCCCGTCTTTGAGAAGCGGATAAGCTTAGATGAGATGAAAGCTAGGTGGGATGAGGAGGGGCCAGGATGAGGATGGAGCTTGTCCAGGAATGGTGTCACAACAAGCGAGGGGATGCAAGCGGGGAAGGACCAAAGGAAGGCAGAGATCCCAGAAGAGCCCGGCGGGCCGGGGACGGAGAACCACTGATTACCGGCCAAATGAGAGGAGGCCCGCATATCGGCTACCTAGAGATCCAGACATGATGGCGAGGTACCACAATTATGCCATTCTCAACACCTCGCGAAAACATTACATTGCGGATCTGGGGACGAGGAAGATTTTGAAGCGGCCTCCCCGATGAGGAGAACGAAGAGGAAGAAGAGCAAGAAGTTACTGCAGATTCCATGGGACAAAGGGACACTCGATTGATGAGTGCGTCCGCGAAAGATGCCATAGAAGACCTCATCCAGGAAGGCAAGCTCTCCCAATACCTGAAGAAAGACCTAACCACAGAGGGCACCTAGCCGGACCCGCCCACACCAGTTGTCCTTAACGCCCGCGCATCACGATGATAGCTGGGGGGCCTAGGTGCGCAGACAAAAGTTTGTCTTCTAGGAAGAGTTATGTCCGCACGGTAAGGGCTGTGTAGAATGCGGCATCAGTGAAAAGAACCCTGGTGTCCTCCGACATATGTATTTCCGAGGAAGATCTCAAAGGGGTAACCCACCGTCATGATGATGCCCTGGTTATTATAGTCCAGATTAGGATCTTTCTTGTTGTGAGGGGGTCTTTGAGTCGATCTGAGGAGCTCGGTAGACATCATCTTCCCCAATGCCTTCGATCAGATAGAGATCCTTGTGGAGATCCTGAGGCCAGTGAAATCCCCATTAATTTGTTTTAATGGAAGTCTCCTCCAGCCTGACGGTCAGATCTCCCTCCCACTTCTCCTCGGCACCCCACCCCAGACGGCTACTACCCTTGTCAACTTCCTTATAGTTCGCTGCCCGTAGAGCTATAATGTGATCATAGGAAGGCCGGCACTCAACTACCTGGGAGCATTTCCATCCACTTACCACATGATAATGAAGTTCCCCACACCCAACGGTTGCGGAGAAGTGAAAGGCAGCCAGCTCGCCTCGCGCCAGTGTTACGTGACCATGCTTAGGAAAATGGGGGAGGGAGGGCGGAGGGCCAGCTGAGTCATTGGGGACACAGCAGCATTTGGATGAGAGAGAGGGAGATCGCGGAGCCCACACTAGTCAAAGAGTTGGCCTTGTATGCATTGTGGGAGAACCAAGCTGGCCGGACCGTCCGGTGGGAGCGGAGTTGAGTGTGAGGCGAGAGAGGAGAGATCATAGCATTGTTGAAACCACGACTACGATGTGTTCAAGCTGGTGACGAAGAAGATGCGGGGTCCGGTAGGGGCGTCATTGAGCACCGCCTCAGCGTGGATCCAGGGCACAAACCGGTGGTGCAAAAGAGGAGAGCCTTCGCACCTGATCGCCTGAAGGTCAATGAGGAGGAAGTCGACAAGCTGGTGAAGGCAAATTTTGTCGGGGAAGTCCACTACCCAGAATGGTTGTCAAACGTTGTACTAGTCAAAAAGCCCACTGTGAAGTGGCGTATGTGTCTCGATTTTACTGATTTAAATAAAGCCTGCCCTAAAGATTGCTACCCCCTGCCTCACATAGATAACATGGTTAACTCCACATCGGGTTTTGAAATACTCAGTTTCCTGGACGCTTTCTCTAGGTACAACCTAATCAAGATGGCTTAAAGAATCTTTGGTACCACTTTTTCAAAATTTGGTGAATTCTTTGCTACAAGGTGATGCTCTTTGGATTAAAGAATGCTGGTGCCACTTTTCAAAGGCTGGTGAACAAGGTCTTCAAGGACCAAATCAGCCGAAATTTCGAGGCGTACATTGACGACATCTTGGTAAAAAGCTCCAAGGTCAAACAACACGCCGCAGATCTCCAGGAAACCTTCATCGCTCTGCGGATGCACGGGATGAGCTCCAACCTGAATAAATGTGCATTCGGGGTCCGATCCGGGAGAACTACTTGGGTTGATCTTGCGACCCGGTAGGCATCGAGGCTAACCCTGAGAAGATCAGGGCAATAATGGAAACCCGATCGCTAAGGACCGTCAAGGAAATACAGAGGCTCATCGGTCAACTAGCGGCGCTAGGGAGGTTCATATCAAAGTTAGGGGAAAATAACCTTCCGTTCTTCCAGGCGCTCAGGAAAGCACAAAAACTCGAATGGACCGATGAGTGTGAAAGGTCATTTTAGCTTAGCGAAGGAAGTACTGCGGTCCTGGCGCTCCTAGCCAAGCCTCAGCCCGGTGAAGAGCTCTACATGTATATATGCGGTCCGCGAGGAGGCGGTAGTCGGTCACGGTGCTAGTGAGGGAAGAAGGCGAGGTCGAAGCTTGATTTATTATGTAAGCAAGGTGCTCCACCGGAACCGCGGAATCAAGATATCTCCCCTTGGAGAAGTTGGCATACACCCTGGTAGTCGTTGGTCGACGGCTCCGCCCCTACTTCCAATCTCATAAGGTGAAGATATAGACTAATCAACCACTCCGGCAGGTGCTCCAACGGCCCGACATATCAGATAGACTAACCAAATGGGTGAACTAACTCAGGGAATAAGATATCAGCTATGAGCCTCGAACAACCATCAAGGCCCAGGTACTCGCGGACTTCATTGCCAAACTAACTATTACTGACCATGAACTAAATGTAGATGAGGGTCATTCTGAAGAAAGCACGAGCCTCCCCACCAAGTGGTTCTATACACAGACGGGTCATCGACCCGATGCGGCTACTGCTTGAGTACTGGTCCTCAGATTCCTGCGTCCATTTGGAACACCTCAACTGCCTGAAGTTTAGCTTGTAAGTGACCAACAATGAGGCCAAATACAAGGCGATAATTGCTAGTCTGTAGCTAGCCCAGGGTGTGGGGGTGCAAAATTTGAATGCAAATACTGATTCCTAGCTTGTGGTGGGATACCTGACAGAAGAGTTCGAGGCGTGGGAAGGGAACATGGTCAAATATAAAGAAATGGTGCAGAAGCTAGTTTCTATTTCCCAAAGTTGCCAGATTACCAAGATCCCAAGGGTGGAGAATCAGGAGGCTGATTCCCTCTCGAAGCTCACCCCTTCTGACATTGTGATCGGCCAACCCATCAGCACTCAATACCTGGCGGTCCGGAGCATTCAATGTCGACCGGTCCAGGAGCTCATGGACATCGACAGTGAACCATGTTGGAAGGATCCAATCATGGATTACTTACAGTCTGGCACCTTACCCCAAATCTCAAGGAGGCCCGAATGGTAGTAAACCGGTTATCTCGCTACAGCCTGGTGGAAGGACAACTTTATAAGAGATCCTACACCCTGCCGCTCCTGAAGTGCCTCTGGCCAACCGAAGCAATGTATGTACTCCAAGAAGTCCATAAAGGGATTGCGAGTGATCACCTGGGAGAAAAAGCTCTCGCCCACAAGGTACTGCGACAAGGATATTTCTTGCCAACATTGACTAAAGATGCAAAGGACTTCGCCCAGAGGTGTGATGCGTGCTAGCATGCGCAAACATCAGTGATTGCCCATTTGCTTTTCTCACCCAGTCATGGCGCCAAGGCCATTCGCCTTGTAGAGGGGGGACATCTTGGGACCATTCCCGACGGTAGTGCGATAGCTGAAATTTCTAATCGTGGCGATTGACTACTTCACCAAGTGGGTGGAGGCAGAACCCTTGGCGTCCACCACTAAGAAGGCTTGTCAGAGCTTCCTATGGAAGTCCATCCTATACAAGTTGGACTTAGGTGGCATTCATCACCGACAGCGGCCTTGATTCGACAACCCGACGTTCAAGAAGTTCTGCCTTGACTTGGGAATAGAGTCGAGGTTGACCTCAGCCACACACACCCAAGAAGCTAACAGGCAGGTTGATGTTACCAACAGAACACTCCTGCATAGCTTGAAGACCCGGGTACTTCAGAATGGAACCACATGGGTAAAGGAAGTACTGGGTGCATTGTGGCCATATCGAACGACCAAACAGACACCTACCCGTGAGACACCGTTCGCCCTAGCATTTGGAGTGGAGGCGGTACTCCCAACAAAAGTGGAAATACCCACCCCCGGGTACAATCCTATGACCCGGTGAACAACGAAGAGCAGCTCAGATCAGAACTCGACCTCCTGGAGGAAAGGTTAGATGGTGCAAACATCCGGGCAGCAGCATACCGGCAGAAGGTTAAGAAGTTCTACAACTCCAAGGTCAAAGAGGTGACTTTCCACGTCGCGGACCTGGTATTGAGAGAGAACAAGTTTCAGAGCAACAAATGCAAGACCAGGAAGCTAAACACCAACTGGGAAGGCCCTTATGTTGTAAAGGAAATTTACAACCAGGGACCTACTAGCTTACTAAGATAGACGGGCAGAAACTCAAGTGCCCATTCCACGCAAAACATCTGAGGAGGTATTATCAATAAAACTAATCATAATCTTTCCAGTGTTCCTTCGATTACACCATAGTTTTATTTCCTTGCAATTTGTTTATGTGATCCGGCGGCGCGTAAGGAGTTCTTCCCCTAAAGGGGAAGGTTGAAGCTTTCGGGCCAAAGACCCGCTCACCAAGGCCGCGGGACGCTCGGAAAACAATAATTGAAGAAGTCCTCCTAAGAGGCACTGTCAACCTGAGGGCTAGGCTATAAGCACCTACGTGCAATAGCGCGCCCCTTGATAGGATAAAGTCAGCCACTCCCTTCATACTGGTAGGAGAGTGCTATCCCCTCAGCCTGGCCGTAACGCCTAACGCTACTAGCTCAAGTCCACAGGAGAGGATACGCCAACTATCCCACTACAGGGAAGAATATCCTCACAAAGCTAAACCCGGCGCCCTATCTGACCCGGTCCAATCCCGGGAGAGAGCTACCTCAAACACATGTGGCGAGGCCGGGAAGCGTATAGCGAGCCGGTTCGAAGCAAAGAGAACCGAGTAAAGAACTCCCCACAAACAAAGAAACAAGCAATAGCATGACATTCACAGATAACAAGAAAAGAAACGTAGTCATAATTCCATTAACAAGGAAAACAAAAAGTTGCTACAATTCAAGGCTGTCGCCTACAAGGGGCCCCCAAGGGCCGCGTCACCGCGCTCCAAACTCCCACCCATCTGAGCGCCCAGGGCCGACCATTTCGTGCACCAGTTATGGCCCAAGATATGAACGTCGAAGGCGTCGTCCTCCTAGAGGACGAAAATGAGCAGGTCCCCCTCCCCCAGGCGATGATCATCCACAAAATATGACCACCCAGCGGAGAAAAAAACTTCCTCGAAGCCGCCCTCGCGCGACACCTCCACCAACCATGGATGCCCACTTGGCCAGTGTAGTCGCACTGGTCCCTCAGGTATGTGACACATGTCGCGATGAAACGACATGGGAATCCAGAGCGAGCGTCGGTGGCCGCCCGGAAACAGGAAGTGGTAGAAAGAAGGGCGGCTGTTGCAACTCATGATGTTCAAAAGTATATCTTCATGAAACTTGACCCCCCCCCCACTTTACCCCATTTTATATAGGGGAGTCTTTAGGGGAAAAGATGGAAAGCGAGGTGGTCAAGCGTTTTTGTGGCGGAGTCCCAAAGGGGTGTTTAGCAGCACCACTACATCGAGCGGCGTCTGGCGTTTGATCGCCTACTTGCCATTAATTCCGCTTAGGGTCCCCAAGCATAATGATGTCCGTATCGAGAACCCAAGAATCGCCCATGCTTGGGGCCTCGAAAGTCAAGACGTCGCATCGGAACCCCGCGCAATGGTGGGAGAGGAGAGCTCCGGCCTGACCAGACACGGATCTCCCGCTACAGAGTAAAGCTACACCAACTTCACCCAACAACCGCCCAATAAGCAGAAAAGCCTCATAGGCCAAAGGGAAAAAAAACAGAGACAACCTATTATGAATGAAAAAGAAACTACATACAACTAGTGAAAGGCACAACCCCCACGCAAGAAGATGAAAGAAGGTACAGTAAAAAACCAATCTAGCCAGGAGCACAAAGGAAAAATCAAAATTCGCCGAGAAGAGCCTAGGAGGATCCTGAAAAGGTGGCATCCTCATCTATTCCTGGGCGGGCACGGAAGGCTAGTGCACTTAGGCTCCCATCCCACGCGAACATGTCAACCCGAAGGTGGGTGCCCCTAGAGATCTGAAAAGATGAGGCAATCCCCCACCGACACACGATGGTCCCCCAAGAAGGAGGTCCAACCATACAGGAAGAATATATCCCCGGTACAGCATCACATCCCATTCGTTTCCGCTGGGACCCCTCAGAGTAGCCACCGAGCTCCCTCTCCTGAGGTCGCGGATGCGGCTGCTGAAACGCCATACAAGACGAAACTGGGAGAATTACCGGGAAGTGTGAAACAGTAGGTGGAAGGTCAAAGGCCGGTTTTCCGCCATTGCGGGATGAAACTTGGATCGCATGGACCGGGGTGATGAAGGAGTTTAAGTAGCATAACCATTCAGGCTTTGGAACTCATAATGACATTCGATTAACCCTCTTCCACATTCGAGAGGAACAAAGGCGTACACAGGAACTTCGCACCGGCCGCAAATTGTCGTTTCCAATGAACAAGACAACCCCATATCGGAAAAAGCGGCAAGTACACATCGGGAAAGTCCAGAAGACCCCATATCGGGAAAAGCGGCAAGCTCCCGCCAGGAATGTTAAAAAGAAATGCTAAAGTCAAGCACGGTAATGGCGCAGAAGACACGGATAAATAGGGCAAGGCAAAGGTTGGAAGCAACGCAAATAGACACTTATACAAGCCAAAACAGCCAAGAGGTACAAATAATGTCCATGACTTAAACAAAGGAAAGACATATAACAAGGGCCTACTCCCCCTTCACTAAGCCCTCTGTTGGGGCAGTGGGACCCATCCGCGAGGAGATTGCGCAACCTTTCCACCAGAACTTCTTAATCAAAAGAGCTACCTGGCCTTTCTGCCAGATTTGTTGAATCATCGCGTCATACTGGATTCAGGACAGAGCGAGAACATGCATCGACCCTCGCGACAAACCTTGCTCAATACATAACTTGTCGAGGCGCTCCAACATGGTAATTTCTAGGCCCCAGAGTCTCTACCCCTCCTTTTCGTAAGCCTCACGATCTACAACGGAGAGAAGGAGATCCGATGTCAGTTCCTCACTGCGGGCAGCCAGTAGGGGGATACAAATTAGACATAAACCAAGACCTTACCTCTCGCCTGTTAGCAACACAGAGACCGGATAGCGGCCCAATAAGTTATTTCCCTGAAAGCATCAGAAACCAATTCACCGGTATCCACGTCAGAAAGCAACAATACTTTTCGCAATTGGGGGAGCGGTAGCCCCCACCAGTAATGATAAAGGCGAGGTACATCCCTCACTTTGGATTTCAAGTTGAAGGCAAGGGCCTCGACGCGGGTTCCCGATCCGGTCCCTTCATCTTACAAAATAGAGACAAGGTAAGGACCCCCCAGCGCGAGAGACCAGGGGGGACATCAGAGATAAGGAACGATAAAAAGAGAAGGAAGTACATGCGTTGTCCTCTTCATCAATCTCAATAACAGTAGAAGCAGACCACGGGGAACGCGGTGGCTCCAGTACGCTCTCCCATCAAGGCAGGGCCTGCCACGCCCTTGCCGACCCCTTGGTCCGAGAGGAGGTCCCCAACGGAAACAGACTCGAGTGAAGGATCGGTCGGCCCAATTGCAACATGCTCAGATCCAACTGTATGGGGGTCAGCAGCGACGGCATCAGCGACGCCAAGCGGCGATGGTGAACCATCATTCGTCGATGGCTAGCCGGACACCTCAAGGGGACGAACAGAGGCCCATTCGAGTGTAATGCTGCACCCTTCCCCATCAGCTCCTTGTTCCGGGACACGTCCCTTAGGGTCCGATGTGTCAGCCGGTCCCGCCACCGCAACCTCGACATCAAGGGCGAGCGCCCCTCTACCCCGACAACTAGAATAACGAATTCCAGAATACCCAATATGGTTCAACACCACGCATCTCCAAGAGAAGTATCGAGTAGAGGTATATAAAGGGAAAAGTTACCTCTGAAGGCCGTGTCTGCCTCCTCCCCAGAGCCAGAAGAGGAAGAGGGTGAATCATTCCTCCAAAAGAACAGCTTCACCGCCTGGGAGTACGTCATGTCGCCAAAGATGATTGAAGGATCCTTAGCCTGTAAAATGTGGAAGACCTCGAACACACCCGGACCAACCTCCTAAGTGTATTTGTCGAACTCTTTCTCCTTCTTCCTCAGACTCCTCCAACACAGCGACCGAGGCCTTTAATCCCTCGGCCTCTCCAGCGTGAAGGCTGGCATCCTCCCGGGACAAGGTCAGCAAAGACTTGGCACTATCTCTCTACCGCTCAGCTCGCTTCAGGTCTATCTTGGTACAGCGGAGGAGCTCGTCGACCGTCTCCTTCTCGGAGGAAAGAAAACTAGCCTTACTCTCAAAGTGGACGGCCTTTGCGGTAGCCTTCTCCAGCCTAACCTTCGTATCCTCAATGGCCCGATGTGAAGCGGCGTTAGCCTTCCTTAGCGTAGAGCACTCCTTAAGGCTTGCATCCCGCTCGTCAAGGACTAGTTTCTTCTCCTCTTTCACCTTCTAAAGGAGGACGTTCGACTCGGCCAAGCCTCGTTCAAGAAGATGGAGGGTGTTCTTCAGAATCTCGCACTCCTCTATAGCCTCATGAATTCCTTATAAACATCTCCAGCTACGCCATATATATATATATATATATATATATATATATATATATATATATATCTAGAAATCACATCCATCAAATCATTCATTCCTTATATACATCCCGACTTATATATATATATATATATATATATATATATATATATTTATATATATATATATATATATATATATTTATATAGCAATTTCCATTTTACATGGAGTCAAATCTTTTAAATAATCTCCAATTATCGGCTACTGTAATTCATAGATTCTTTTAATTATGCCATTTTACATCTAAGCCCATCCAATGAGATTAATCTATCACAAGCATATCATTTAATTTCAACCTCACGTTTGGGGTTTATTATATCGGCCATTATATTAATCAGTTTAATCCCTTATTTTAATCATGATTAATCTAAGTATAATTAGGTAATTTTTAAGAATTTAATTTGTCCAAAAAAAAGGTACGACTTTTACAACATGTATTCCTGGTGTCACAACACCTAAGCAATACATGTATCATAAATGCAATATAGGCCTCATATCGATCTCGCATACACGTCTACCTCAATGCCTCTGAATAATACCAGATAAATCCCAGTGGACCGTGTCTATACCCTTAACGTTCTGGAATAAACGGGCAAAGCTTGCATCAGCTGCACGTCTTTCTTTGTTCCCAACAATCCCTGTTGTCATGTTCCTATTCTTTATTTCCCTCTCTACACGAATACACAGTCATAATAAAGCAATAGAACAATAAAACCGCTAGTAGTATAATAAATATAAAACTAGCGACATTGCAAAAACTCAGAGGAGAAAACACAAGCAAAAATTATGAAAATAAGACCGCCGATAAACCCAGATAATAATAGCATCCAAGAATAGTGTATTCACATACATGAGGTCCCAATCTATCTAAGCTTATTTGGATCATACGCATGATACCTTATTTGTATTCACAATGGTCACAATGACACCTAACCATTTTCTTATTTTCATACAAGGTTTAAGGTTCACAGTTTACAAGTAAACCAGGTTTGAATATAGTTCTACTATTATTAACCTACAATGCACAACTGGATAACTAACTAAATTGCCTGCGCAACAAATCTAAACAAACTTAACTATTATTTCAGCTAAACAAATTAATATTGTAATTGTAAAACCGCCCTTCCGGGGTCTTTTATGAAAATACTGTAAGCGAGGGTTAAATTGTAAAATTCCCTCGGGCTAGAGAATGATGGTGATTTGAGGACCTAATTAATGGTTTAATCACATAAGGCCAAAGATCTGAGTTTAGATCCGGATTTTTTGAGGTCTGCGGATTTGGATTTCCCGGATCTAGAGAGGATTGCTACATTATTTTATTAGATAGAATAATGGAGAAAAAAAATAGAATAAAATAAAATAAAGAAAATAAATAAATAAATAAAATTTAAATTTTTGTTTTGTTTTACTAACTCTCAATCCCTTCCTATCTCTTTGGTGCTTCTCCTCCTCACCAAGCCCATGCCCTAACCCTACGCCCCGGCTCCCATGCCGGCGCCCCTTCTCCCGTGAGGCCCGCCGTGTGGACGGTCGAGCCCGGCCCGGTAGCGCCCGCGCCTGAGCGCCGGCCCAGCGCCCTTGCAGCCAGCGCCTTGAGCCCATGCGCTCAGGCCAGTAGCGACCCAGCGGCACCTTCCGGCGCTCCTCCGCCCAGATCCGGCACCCCACGACCCCGATGCATACGGCCCGGCGGCCCGTCGGCCCTCGAGCACATCCCGCCCGATGGCGGCAGTGAATACTTAAACCCTAGTTGGGGAGGGGACATAATTAATGAACAATTAACTTATATAAATGTTGTATGTATGAAATCCAAGTGTATTGGATTAATTGTGTGAATGTTTGTAGACTATCGGGAACCGATAATCAGGGGAGGTGTTGTCCGATTTCCATTCGAAATCGATTCTAGCCTGCCCCTTCAAGGTGGAGTTCGGGGCAGCAATAGTACCCCGATCAGTACGATTAGGACATCGTTAGGAAGGGGAAGAAGAGGGCTTCCCAACGATAGCTAGATCGACAAAATCCGACTTGCGGATTTAGAGATGTCGGCAGTTCTTTATGACTGTGCACTAGAGTGAAAATACGGAATTTTGTTGGGACCTTGCGTGCCCACTTTAACCATTTAATTATGCATGATTGTGAAGATCAAGTATAATTAACTAAATTATGTTCTATTTACTAGATTACAGTCAGGACTGGCGTGAGGCCGATGAGGATCGGGATTCTCTCGGATCGGGTAGGCTCTGCATACTTAGGGTGTAGTGAGTATTTCCAACTCCCTACCCTACTTGTGATTCCTTTCTATTCATATATATATTCGAGATGGATTGTTTCCTTAGATATATACTTCTTGTTCAGTATATTCGGTAGACACTTGCACGGGGGTTTGTGAGTATTCCTTCCTCCTACCTTGCTTTGATTTTGTGCTCTTATTTCCTCGAGAGGTTCCCAATACATGTTCGAGATGGGTTTCCTCATATGTATCGGCTTTATATCTCGAGGAGATTGTTGCTATCCTCATTTTCTTATACATATTTGAGTTGAGTTTACTCCTTAAATATGTTTGGCTTCCGATCTCCATGAGATCATTGATTATTATATATTCAAGATATTGCTGCCTTGGATATATATATGTATACCTGTTGTTAGGTATTTGTACTAGTAATCTCTTATGTACATGCATGATACATCGGACAGAGACCCCTACAGAGGGTGTATAATATCTGGCCACGAGCACTTGATGCTCCATCGGACGAGACCCAGTGAGAGGTGTATAATATCTGGCCACCAGGCCCTAGTAGAGGGCGTATAATATCTGGCCACCTGGCTCAGTCAGAGAGCAGCATTTTCTTGCCATGTGCACATGATTATTATAGCGCTATCTAGCTTAGGGCGAAGACGATGCTGATAGTGTCGTTGATGTCGTAGACATCTTAGTATCATATATGCCGGAGATTTAGTATATCTGTGGATTTATCCACATTCTCGAGACTTGCTATTTGCTTGTGATTTTGTTTCACCTGTATATTCGCACTTGCTTTATTCCGTTCTTAGATTATGGCTTTCGCCACCTTTATTGATTTATGTGCGATCCTACTGGGCCTTTCTTTGGCTCATGCACTTGGTTGCTTGATGTTTTCCTAGGTGACGACGAGTAGCTAGGAGCAGGACTCTGGAGGGAGCTTCCGCGGGTGACCTACTTGGCGTTGGGGATATTTTGAAATTTGAGGTTTGCGGGCCTCCCATTCTTTTACGGCGAGAGTTGTATCATTCCGAGAAGCTGCTAGGAGTTTTGTAAAACCTTATATATATTTTCTTCAGTGATTAATAATTTAAACTCTGTATTGATTATGCAGCGTATTCTTTGAGCCTTGCGTGCTTATAGGGGTGACCCTATAAGTACGCGGCGTCTGTCACGTGCGCTGAGGCCCGAGACCCGGGTTAGGGGCGTGACAGTAATACATCCCCTCAAGACTCTAAATATTCTTGCATTGTGAACATATAACCAAGTTGATGTAAGATCAAATAGGAAGAAGCTTAACAAGGCCCTTCGGAACATTATCTCTTCCATCATGAAAAATTGGATTCTAAGCAATATGAACAACAACCTAATCATCACAAAAGAGAAGAGTTGGAGGAGAGAAATCAAATCAAAAATCTTTTAATAATTGAATTAACCAAATCAACTAACTAGCAGTGACAACTAAGGCTCGATATTCTGCTCCAGCAAAAGAACGAAAAACTATAGACTAGTTCTTGACTTTCCTTGAGAGTAATGAGTCATCAATAAACATAGAGAACCGGTGACTGACTTCCTATTCTTTAGTCATGAACTCCAAAGACGACATTCAACTAAAGTTAGGTAGAGAAAAGATTAATTAAAACAAACCATATCCTTGATTTGACTTGAGATATCTAAGCAAAGGATGAACAACTTGCTTATGAGTTGTGTGAGGTTTAGCCAAATAGTGACTAAGCTTATAAACAACAAACATAATATCAAGCCTAGAAAAAGTTAGGTAGAGAAAAGATTAATTAAAAGCCTATATTGAGATGCATCAGGCAAAAGATCACCATCATCAGTATTAAGGTGAACCTTAGGGTCCATAGAATAGTAGTAGGTTTACAAGCAACAAAGCTCAATGCTTCAATCAATTGAAGAGTATAACGCATCTGGGAAAGCACAATCCCTTTGGCAGATCTAGCAATCTCAAGACCAAGAAAATATTTCAAGCATCCTAAGTCTTTAAGGTTAAATTGACTATGCGAAAATTTATTCGAAGAATCAAGCTCCTGTACATTTGGCCTAGTAATGATAATATCATCAACATAGACCAACAAAGCAGCAAATGAATCTCCCAAACCTTTTAGTGAAAAAGGAGTAATCCGATTTCAATTGAACAAAACCAAATTTAGTGAGAGCATAAGAGAACTTAGAGTTCTACAATCTTTAGGCCCTCTCCAAACAATATATAGATTTATGAATCATGTAAACGATTCACTCACTATTCAAATTCGTCGCCCTTTTACCTCCATAACCAAGAGGAAGATCCACATACTCCTCTTCAAACAAATCCCCATTAAGGAAAACATTGTTCACATCTAATTGGAACAAATGACATTATTGGCTAGCAGCAAGACCTAACAACATTTTTACTAGCACCAATTTTGCTAAACTAGGATAATTTTCTATTAAGTCAACTCCTTTCTATTGAGTATAACATTTAGGGTTAAATCAAGCTTTGTGTCTTTCTATAAAGTTATATGCCTTGTACTGAACTTTGAATATACATCTGCAACCCATAGAATGTTTGCCTTTGGAAGAGGAATAGCAGAGCAGGTATTATCCGGTTCCATTGCATCTAATTCAATCTTCACAGGGTAAAATTGTGGTTCATACATGGAGTAAACATTCGTTACAAAAGTCTTATGAGGTGGAGATAAACTGTATGACAAATCATTGGATAATGGATATGAAGACTTGTAAGGAGGCAAATAAGCAGATCATCTACAGATAATTGTAAAAAATTTCACATATATGATGGAGATCTTATAGCCCATTGTAGAACATCAAAGATATACTCCACGAGAAGTTTCTAAACTGGGTGAATTAGCAGGAGCTATAACTGAAGTAGGTGAAACAACAGATGAAATAGATGTAAGATGTAGATCAAGAGATGAATAAGATAGAACCAAGTTAGGAAAAGAATCCACCAAGGCATTCTGCCTAATAATATTGTGAAATGAAAACTCCATCTCGAGATACCAATATTTGTTTAGTTTGAAAATCATACAATCTGTAGCCCTTTACAGCAGAGGATAACCAATAAAAGAACAAGGTCTTGCTCTAGGATGGAACTTTTATCGTTGAGAGGCAAGAGTTGGGAAAAACCAAACTGCCAAAAAGTCATAAAGAAGAATACTCCATAGTAGACTTGTAAAATGGCTCATATGCAGTACGGTGATGAAGCAAAGGACAAAGGGTTTGATTTATAAGAAAAGCTATAGTGAGAAACAGTTATACCAAACATTAATAGGAACTCTTAATTGGAAACATAAAACATGAGCAAAGTTGAGTAGAAGTTGATGTTTCCTCTCCATAACAAAATTTTGTTGGGGTGTATTAATACATGAAAATTGAGGTAATACACCCATTTCATTACAAAATTAAGCAAATACTAACTCACGAGCAATGTCAAATCTAAACACTTTGATCTTAGCAATAAACTAATTGAAACCATATGGAAAAATTTTCGAACAACGAAAGTAACATCAAATTTGTGTCTAAGAAAAAAACTCATGAAAAACATGTATCATCATCCAATAAGGTTAGAAAGTATCAATAACCGGCATGAGAGGGAACATTATAAGGACCAAAAATATCACAACGAATCAATTCAAATGTCAACAAAAGCATATGATTATGATTCTAAAAATATTAACTCTATTACACCAAGTCTTAAATGTCAACTGAAACAGAGTTTTCAAACAATCCAACCTCTTAAAAGATCAATGTCTAAGTCTATTACACCAAGTCTTAGTAATGACATTATTTGTCACGCCCCGACCCGGATCCCGGGACCTCGGGCACGCGCACAGACCGGCCGTACCCAAGTAGAGGCGCACCTCACTCGGATACAAGGCCTAAGGAAATCATAGCAGATAACAAATAACTCAAATTTAATAATCAGATAATATCAGAGTCACAACAAAAATAAAATCAATAAGGGTTTACATGGCTTACATATGGTCAAGGCCCTATAAGGGTCCTACAATCTCTCACTCAAGAAAACCTAAGGTCCTCGCACCTCAGCAAAGCCAGCCCATCCCCTCTCACAGCTCCCTAGTCTGAGTCCACCTACTCATCGGGACCTGAAAAAGAAGGGAAGCAAGTGCGTGAGCTTTCGAAAGGAAAGCTCAGTAAGTACCCTGCAGAGAACACAACGAAGCCAAAGCTGACATAATGGATAGGTCAAAATAGACATATCAAAAACATCCATCAGTAGAAGCCAAACAATCGGGGCCACGCCCCGCACAATCAAAACCCTATGAGTCTACCACAACCATCAGCAACAGTACGACTCCTATCCCATGGCAGCTAGGGCTCAGGAAGGAACTCAAAGAAACTCAGCGAACATCCCCCGGTCAGCAACACACAGCATCTGCTGCCAGCGACTAACCTGCCGCTCCTCGATAGCGCTACCTCTCTCACATGGCGATATGGTTAATGATCGCCCCACTGACTGGCAGGGACAACCAAAGTACTATCCCTCTTGCATGGAATGCCGGAACGTCAGAGTGTCCCGTCCCTGAACGTTCCCCAAACCGGAGCCCCCACGCTCCACTGAACTGGGCGGAAGAACAAACTCAGTTGGAGCACACCAACCCGGCCAGCACACAAGTACCGCGTATCTCATTGCTCTCATGCCAGACAACAGGAGGCTATGCTCAGCGAGCCCGCTCACTCCACTGATGCATACCTACCTAGCTGCACACAAGCACCACGAGTGCCTACAGTCAAGTGTCGGCCCACGGGAGGGCATGTCCAACGAGCATTCCAACAAACAGGTAGTAACAACACTACCACAAGCACACCAATCATACACATACGAGGAAAGAGAGCATAACAAACATGTATGTGCATGCATCCAAGAAAAATAGATACCACAAAGAAGATATGCTAACTAATAGCATTCATCAAAGCAAGAAACCCAAACAATGGGTAGGAGCGAGGCAAGAGAGTAACTTACCTCAACTAATAAACCAACAGACTAATCCGTGTTCCTCCTGACGTGGCTCCACGTCAAAATCTGATAACAATAACCTTGACTTAGTATTATCACCTAAATAACTTGTTTATTGTTCATGTTAATGTTATTGCAAAAATTTCAGATCATTCTGCGCAGTCTCCAAGAACTGCTCATAACTTCTGATTCCGAAACTCGTTTGAGTTGAACCAAAGCTCGTTGGAAAGATATTTTCCTCATCTTTCCAAGGGTATACTATATTTCTCTATCGGGGAATCACAGACTACTCAACTGTCCGTCGAAGTGGGCAGCCAGACTGTAGGCCCTTCTTTGTTCCATCTTGACCAATCTTGGTCCATTAAACTTAAATAGTCTTGATTAAGTTATTTTGATTTAACAATGGACCCAACTTATTGGGTTTGATCAAACCTAACATAACTAAACCCCAACCTTCTTTAATCTCACTACTTGGCTATTAAACCAACTCGGGCTTGAAGTTAATTAACTTAACTCATTTATTGACCTCTGCATGTATAACCCTTTAACAGTAACCAAGTTCTCTAGCCCTCTTATCAAACAACACCTATGCTACTCCTTAAATCGTTCCCATAAACCAGCAACCTCAAGTTACTCATGTCCATGCTTTCATGAACCTTCAAAGATAGGGATAGATTGGTTTTACACTTCTCATGATCATGTATATAAATTCAATTCATGAAACCACCCATGGAGGTCAAACTCCAACCTTTGGACAAATTATTTACTCATTAAGTCCCCCATATATCCTTATAACCCATGCATGCATGCATATATGAATCCTCATATTTATCACCACACACAGCTGAGATGCAGGAATTTAGAGAAACTCACCGAGTATAGATGTGCATTAACGGACAGAGACAAACTGACCGTCCAAACCAGATCGCCACTGTTCAGATTCGAGAAGGACAAGTCTTCACCATGCTCACAAAAAATAAGCTCGATCAGACTAGGAATGATCATCCAATTGAAGCAGATGATGAAACTGGTTGGTGCAGAAAACCAGCAGTGATAGGTTATGTTTCACACCCCAGAACCCTACTCTCCCGGCTACCAAAAACAATCTTCACTGTTCAAAATGAAGAATGAAGAGTCAGGAACAATCTCACCAAAAATCAGCACGATCCAACGGTGAAAAGGGTCGGAATGCTAATGGACATAGAGCATGCTCAACATACCTTTGAACAAAAAATATAAGTCTCTCAAGTTTTTCTTTTTTCTTCCTTCCTCTCACCTCTCTTCTTGATTCCCAATGGCTCATAAACTTTCTCAAACTTGTTATTGTTCTATGCCAAGCTTCAAGATTACATGCCTTATATAGGCCTTACAAGTGTAACTTCTACAACCTTTTCCATTCTAAACCTCCCTTATAAACCTCAAGACAACATCCAATTGATTCCAACCTTTCAACTTTATAACCCCCATGGCACCCTTCCCATTCTAAACCTCCCTCATAAACCTCAAGACAACATCCAATTGATTCCAACCTTTCGACTTTATAACCCCCATGGCATTTTTCATATTCCATTACTCTTCTCAAAACCACCATGGATAGAAAATAAATCATTTGGGTTTGACCAATTTGATCGACCTTAATTAACTAGCTTGAATTATTGAACCTAACCATATAGGCCAAGCAATCAAATTCAACATAATTAAACCTGGTCCAATCAAATCCCTTGGACTCACTTTGTTACTAGTTGGTTGAACCCAACCCTGAACCCAAATCTTGATTGATTAGACTAAATTAACCAACTTATCAACTTAGTCGATTAACTAATTAACATTTTAAATCAATTAAGACTTAGTCACTTGGCTAGCCCGACCACATTATGCTAGTCTACTTGATTAGGTTTAACAGGTTGAGTGAGCCCAATTTAATTAAACCTAGTCAACTAATCAGTTTGACCTAACCAACTTAATTAAATCAATCAAGCTCACAATCAACTGACCCAATCAATCATTAGGTCCGAACCCAACTCAATTACTAATGGTTTGCCAACATCAATAGAATTAATTTAGATTTAACCCAATTTAAACATTGATTAACCCTAACTGGTTGAACATAACCATCATCACATAATGGTTCAATCTAATCAACTAAACTAAGTGAATCAAACCCCCTTTAAAATTTGATTGGGTTTAGCCAATTTGAATCAACTTGACTTAATTATATATCCAATTTAATTAATTAAGTTAGATTAAACTAATTACTCAAATAATCATCCCTCTAATCCCTCTTCTTTTTCTTCTCGGCCTAGCTCACCGGAGCCGCCATCGGTGAGCACACAGCCCACCGGGACTGGCTTGCCATGCCTCTGCTATCACGTCGGTCGAGAGCTCCCTCCGAGGGTGGCGGCAGAGCACCTACACCTACTCAAAGTTTCTCGGTCCGGTGAGACCTTCTCCCCTCACAGAGCTTAAGTAAAACGCCGGCATGCATATAACTAAGTCCAAAAAGCTACAACGAGGAGGAAAACACTTACCAGAAGGTCTCCGCTGACAATCACCTCCACTTGAGAGCTCCCTCAGCGGTTGCAAGCGCTCTGTCTTTTCCGGCGCACGAGGCTGCACCGGTGACCAACTACCACCACCTTCTCCTTCTCCTCTCGGCCTCCCCTCTGACCGAAAACGCCGGCAATGGACATGGGCGCTTCAAACGCTGGCAGATACTCCTTTACTCTCTCTAGCACAGCTCGTCGGAGCTCCACTCCCACTATGGCTCACTGACCCTTGCATTCGATGCCCCCTCTCAAGTCGTGGCTGCCACCTTTATAGGTGAGGGAGTGAAGAGGAATCGCCTTACAAGGGGCAAGGCTATTGTGACGGCCTTTCGGCCTTCCGCGCTTGTAATGGCGGGAAGGGAGGCGAGACGCAAGGTGGCATTCGTGGCCGGTTGAGGAAGAAGGCGGCCTGCATCATGATCGGGTTTTCCAGATGGACGATAACGATCACCCAGATCCATCCAACGGCCAGGAACACGTCCATATACCTCTTATCATGCTCCTTTGCTTGGTCAAGCCGGTGCGATCTAATGCGTGATCCAGCGGCGGATCTTGCCTTCCTGTCTCGATCTTGTGAAAATCACAAGATGAGCGGCCCTCATCAACCCGCACCGTAAGACCATTTTACTGCCACTATCACCAAATGTCTCAGGTCCAAACACGATCAGATGGATCTAATTCCGGTCCGACACGTGGCCTCACCGTGGCCACTATAACGCTCCGCGATTTACAACGATCTGAGATCATTAGATCTCAGTCGTTGATGGACTTTTCTCTA
The DNA here is from genome assembly GCA_026586065.1 of Dioscorea zingiberensis. Classification (NCBI taxonomy): domain Eukaryota; kingdom Viridiplantae; phylum Streptophyta; class Magnoliopsida; order Dioscoreales; family Dioscoreaceae; genus Dioscorea; species Dioscorea zingiberensis. The sequence goes on along the minus strand of CM048821.1, from coordinate 47,057,834 downwards.
ACAAATTAATTAGAGATCCCTGCTTCTTTTTAGATTACACTTTAGTCCGCATATGTGAGAGAGGAAAATTTCCCTAAAGTACTTATTACACTTCAAAATTACATTAAGGTCCTTTTGACCCTCCATTAACCCTATTTAGGGTTTTAATCCTTTTAACCCTTATTTTCCCTTCTTAATTCAATCACTAAATACGTAGGGAACCTTCCTTTTAGTTGACTAAATCAAGAAAAAATTTACTCCATAAAATCCTTGGATTTTACATTATTTATAAAAACATGAGAAACAAAAACTAGAACGATGCCTTCACCAACTTCAAGCACATAAAGCTCCTCTAACCTGTTACCCCTACCAATCGCCTCATTGTTGTACATGTCTTAAATTATGAAAGAACTATGCACAAAACTTTTGTAAGCTTTATATCACTAATAAAAGCACTGATAAACATCAAGTTAAATTAAAACTGAGCAACATACAACACATCCTTGAGAGTCAACATAGGGCCCAATCTTACATCACTACATAAAGTAATAGGTATTCAAGTATGATTGGGTATAAATATATTGGAATTAAATATAGGCCTTATAGTGATAAAAGTATCAAGACAAGAACAAATATGTCTCATGGCACCTATCATGTCATGAACCCAATCAAGACGTCGGCAGACCGGCCGTACACATATGAGGATAGGCCTAGTATGTACGCAAAGCCTCAAACTTGATTTTAGTTTACTAATACAGATACATAAATAACACATGTTATTACTATCATACTCAAAGCTCCAAAAACATTAAAGAAATCACATAATATATAAGAAGTTATCTATAAAGGTACACCAAGTGGTCTTACAGATCTAACATACAATAATTGGTTCACAAATTTCTAGTGATTGAGCATGGATTTGGGTACCCCCATATACCCTTCAAACTATGTCCTCCTCTTGATATGGGGACAAGAAGAAAAATAAATTTATGAGCTTGAAAGCTCAGTAAGCATCTACTAAAAATATTTGAACAATGCCAAATCATAACTATAAATATTTACAATATATGGTAGAAACAATTGAAAAGTCTAAAGATCATAATTTATTATAGAAATAATTCCAAAGCAGTTCAATGTATTTGCATCAGAAATATGTTGGAAAAAGAATTCACTGGGTCATAATTATATGAGTATTTGTGTTATTTTTAGAATAGTAAAGTATCCCAACTATGTTATGGCCACTATTAACCCTGGTGGTATGGGTCAAAATACATTTATTTTACCTCAATGGCCCACGTAAGAATGCCATTATTATTACTGATTGCTCAACACTAATCTAGTCTATATCAGATATGCATCAACAAGGTCAATACAAACCCCCATTGACAAAGTTCATAATACAAACACATTTGGAAACATATACGAAAACCATAACAAATCCAACAAAATCAAATACAATATCAAGCAAAATATTTCTAACTGATTAACATTTCAGAAAAGCAGTTAACAATAAATCCAAGTCTAACTTATTTGCATAATCCAATTTATGCAGACAATAAATAGCTTTTAGATTCTTTGAAATATACAAATATAACTGATAATCCAATCATTTATATATGAAAATAGCTTTCAATAATTTGCATATGGAACACTTTGATTAATTTTATACATAAAATACTCCCATTAATTAATATTTAGAATACTTGCATACAAAAGTCCAAGCTTAACCAAACTGCATTTCAAACCTCGATAGGAAGATTTACAAAAGAAGAATATAGTCTTAATAACTGAGATATATAAATTCTACCCGCTATGTACTCATTATTGGACCTTTCTACATAACCACTAGCATGGAAACACCATGTTCCTTATATTAATCCATTTTATGAAGGATTTGTAAAGAATTCAATCTAGAGTATTTAAATTGAACTTCAAAACCTGATATTAGTTATAGCAATTTAATTTCGACCGAACCAAAATGCAAATTTGGTAGCACTAAAATAAATGTAAATAGGCCATGCTTATTTTCAACACAGAAATTACATAATGAAAATTCTCTTAATTCAGCGAAAACAAATCCATAACTTAGTTCCAAGCTTTATGATTCATCTCTAAATCAAGTAAACAAATGGCCATAACGAACTCAAGAAAACCTAAATGCTATGAATCAACAATAACCATTACAAACCATTCTACTCATCCAAATTTCTCGAAACATATTGTAACAAAAGATTTCCACAACACTAATAGTGAGAATCTTCATTCTTAAATTGGACAGTGCCAGCTTAGAACTCATTATAAAAACTAGTTTGCAAACCTTAACATTTCAATTTTCCATTTAACCTTTACTAATGATGCTATAAAATAGAGCAATTGAAGAATTACAACTGATTTCCAACTCCTCACTGCTCGTTGTGATAAGAATTCACTCTCAATAAGAACAAATTAATCCTTAGCTTTTAGAACCAAGTTCTCTAAATCAATAGCGCTGACTTCTAAGAAATCTCTTACAACTCCTCATCCACCACCTCTATCTACAAGGCAAGCACCATCTCCCTGTAAGGTCCTTATCGATCCAAGGCTTGGAGGAGGCTCACAATGAGGGACTTATAAGTGGTGACTAGACCGTCTTAACGATACAATACCCAATAACATCGATCTTTGACCGAATCGAGCTGAGGAAGAGAGAGAGATGAGAGATTTCAGAAACTAAAGAGAAGAACGAGATAGAGGAATCAAAAAGCATAAGGAAAGAGAAGAAATCTTAGTGGATTGTTTTTTTTTAAATTACATTTTAGTCCCTGATTCAGATATTTATTACAACAGAGTTCCTACAAAAATACAATTTAGTCTCTATAATTTAAAACTTCTACATATAGATTCCTGGTTGTACCTGACACAACAATCATAAAAAGACAACATAAAAACATGGGTAGTACTAGATACGCTTGGAACCTCATATTGATTAGTGATGACTTTTGGTAAAGTTTTTAGATGAGTTGAAAACATATTCATTAACTGTTCACATTAACTCATGGCTAAACTCTAAAAGGAATTCCCAAGGTTGCTATGTTGTTGATCATTCTTTTTACCAGTTTGAGAAACTTTATTTATAACCCTAAATTGTTTGGCATTATGTCTTTGTCTTGCCTTGTGCCCAAGAGGATACCCATGTAGCTTATATTTCTATGGTGTGCCCACAAAAATTATAATATGTACAATATTGCATCTCTGTATTATTTTTCCTAGCACTAGGATGTTGACACTAAACTTTTTGGAATCATAATTTTTAACAGTAAAAGCCACAGTATTGTAGAAACCAAAATCACATTCCCTTCAATGGCTCTTTGTGATGAAGGCTCTTTGTGATTCCTCTTGAGAAATTAGGCAAATACTTTGCTTATTGGGGGATGAGGATCTAGTAGTAGCAATTGACCTCTAACATGAGAAAAGGAGTCATGAAACCCCATAAGAAAGGGCATGATGTATTCCATTTGGTAATGAGATTTCAAATTCTTAACAACACCATATATACAATTACCACAAGTACATACAAGCCTAGAATTTCATAACTAATCCCAAATTGTCTTCAATTTTGTAAAATAGATACTAACATAGTTTTTATCTTGCACTAATTTCATCAATTAATGACAAAGTTTAAATATTATAAGGCCATTGCTCTATTGAAATCGATATTTTAGATCCAACTAGATTTCATAAGATGACTCAGAAAAAATTACACTGGCATAAATTTCTATTGAAATAGATTTCAAAATCTAGGAATCACAACATTATTGTTTCGTAGCCATGAATCTAGAAATTTAAGGTTATTGTGTTTAGGATTCTTGATGGAACCATCAACAAAACCAAGCTTATTATTCAACGCAATCATCATAACTCTTCTCCAGAAGGCATAGTTATCTCCTATATGAGCTTATGAAACCAACATGAGACATTGCCTATCTGAATGATAGAGAAAATAAAGACTCACAGGATCACTTAGATAATAGATTTTCCATCTCCCAACTACACATTCACCATGAGAAGAAAAGCAAAGAACCGAAGAAGGAGATGTTGCTAGCGCTTTGAGCTAACACATAATTCTAGTATATATGCTTAATGTTTAGTGCCGAACATGTGTATTTATAATGAAAATGGGGAATGTTATGTCCTAATTATGATGAATTGTACAATTTTTGTAGGTCACTTGAATTATGTGTATTTTGCATGATTTCAAGGAGTATGGGCATTAATTCGAGTAATTTGTGTTTAATGCAGGAAAGGCCAATCATTAGCATCATGATGAACTACAGAAGTACGCGAAAACCTAGGAGCAAAAGCAAATCGAGCCATGATGATGCAAAGCTACATCGGCAAGTTACCACAACGAAGGATGCGTCTTGACTATTGTTGCAGAGAAGGCTGAGCGTGCGCGATGTGATGGAAGGTTGCGTCCTGACTAGAAGAAAACTAAAATGGCTAAGAATTTGCGACGCAACCTTCCCTTGGGAAGGACGTGTCGCAAATGAACATGCGTTGGGTGATGGAGTTTTGCGACGCGACCTTCGCAGGTTGTAGCTATAAAAACGCACTTAGGGTTTCTTCTTATTTCATCTAGGTTTCTAAGAAGTAACTATGGCAGCCCAGAGCTGACAACTCAGGGATGTTTGAAGGGCTTCACCAACATCGAGAGTCGACGATCCAGAAGGCGAGAGCATTTGGAGAACAGGGAAGATCCGATAAGGACAAAGATCTGTATCCTCTCTTAATATCATTTTTCTTTGTTCTTTATTGTTAAACATGACTTCTTACTTGTATGAGTGATTTGAACTTAATGATAATAACATCATGATTTTCAGCTAGAATATTGTTTTAGGGTTGTGTGATGATATGGGCATGAAAACCTTATATATCTTGTGATTATATGGTTTGTTAGTTGAGCATGGTGTGCTTTTGACATAGTCCTTATTAAACCGTTTGACTGGAAGGCAACAACAAACATTTAGCTACTCTTACATTTGTGTGAATCTTGTTAATCATCGGTCCGGAAGATAATGACATGTCTCAAGCTTCAAGTCATATGATTGTTAGCGTAGACGAACTATGATTCTCAAGGTGGATAGGTTGTGTGACAGCACGACATTTGCGGAGGCATAGGAATATATCAAGAATCAGCTATGACTAGGACATCCCCTAGGATTAGTAATGTCTCACTCCACACCATAGGGATATGTGGCGAAGACCATAGGCATACTCCTCGGGAATAATGAATCAATATCTACGCTTTATGCGTACGAAGTACTTAGTGTGTCACTGAATAGCCCTTGCCAACCAACGCAACAAACCAACATTAATCACAAGAGGAAACTATTATCATGCCCAGACATCACACAACTCTAGATTATCATCATTTATTGTCTTCCCTATCTTTACCCCCTCCATCATTCACTTGATTTTGTTTGAATTTGAGTCAACCAATGTTGGACTTATTTCACTAAAGTAGTATAGCACCTTAGTAGGTTTTAGTTCACTTAGTCTCCCACTCCCTCTGGATTCAACCCAGTACTTACTAGTTATTATATTACATTGACGACACGTGCACTTGCTTGAGTGTGTATATGCATCCAATAAAGTTTTTAGCACCGTTGCCGGGGAATGGTTAGGTCTAGTGACTCTAGCCGAATAGGAATATATGCATACTTTAGTTTTTTTTTTTTTTGAAATTCTTTTCTTGTAAATATTTACCTTGTTATCTTACTTGTGAATACATTGATCGAGTTTGTTTTAAATGTTTTCTTTGATACTCTCTTGTCTTGTGTAAAATCTAATTTTTTCATTACATTTTAGGATTAGTTTGTTTGGTGGTTCTTCTCTTGTCACTCTCGTGTACTTGCATGAGTGATAGTGACCTTGCGCCCTTCAATCCCGAGATTGAACAAACTTGTAGGAGGCTCATGCAAGAGAAGAAGAAGCAAGGAGAAGTTCCCAGCTCCACCTCGAACGACATGGATAGTTTCGAGGATAACATGCCCATGCATGAGTATGCAATTCCCTTATCACAGGGATTACAATCATGCAATAAGCGGCAGGAAGGTCCAATGGCCAACTTTGAAATTAAGCCCGCAGATATTCATATAATGCAAAACACGGGATAATTTTGTAGACTTCCAAATGAAGATCCTAATAGACATATTAGGAGATTCTTAGAGATTAGTGACATTGCTAGGGTGAACAATGTCCAACAGGGCATTGTGCATCTTAGGGTTTTCCCTTTCTCTTTGAGGGACAAAACGAAAAACTTTTTCTACTCAAAACCTCCCAAGTCCATTGCAACATCGAAGAATCCGATGCGAAAATTTCTAACCAAGTTTTTCCCACCTTATAAGACTACACATTATAGAAGTCTTATTATGGCATTTAGTCAACAAGAGTTAGAGTCCCTAGGTGAAGCGAAACGCTTCAAGGAGATGCAACATGAGTGCCCTCATCATGGTGTCCCCCGCTATATCTTACTATCCACATTTTAAAATGGGTTGCGTAGCTCGATTCGAGCCATGCTTAATATTGCCGCGGATGGAGAATTACTCTAAATCAATTCATGATGGCTATGAACTAATAGAGACTATGACATCTGACCACTACAAGTCATCAACCAACAGGTCCATACCATAACAGGTGGCTGGAGGGCATAACTCTGACTTACTCTGAGACCTTCACACCAAAGTCACGGACTTGGTGAAAAAGGTTGACAAGATGCCAAATTTGTAAATATAATGCCTACAAAGTCTGGACAAGTTGTTGAAGGGTCACAACCAAGTCCCAACTTGGTTCAAGAGGAAGTTAATGCCATCGGGAAAGTTTTTGGGGGTCCAATAACAATCCCCCCATTAGATGGAACTCCAATTTGCTAAACAACCCAAATTCCTATAGCCAAGATCTACATGAGGGATATGAGCGTGAGGACCCTCTGCTAGTAGGCCTCTTGGTGATAGACCAAGTTTGGAGGACACATTTGAAAGCTTTATAGTGGAAACAAGTGCCTCTATAAAGAATTTAGAAAAACAAATTAGGCTAATAGGGAATTTGAACTAAGGAATAGGCTTGTCGAGACCCTCCCAAGTGACACTGATGTCAACCCTCACAAGGAGGATCGGGAGCATATAAAGGCTCTGACACTACATAGTGGGAGGACATTAGATGAACCTCATAAAGAACAAGATGAATCTAACATCACTCCTGAAACACCTACATCCGAGAGGCATGAGGAGGTTGCACTATATGTAGTTCAAGTACCCCCTCCTCCGTACCCTCGAGACTTAAGGATATTATTCTAGATTAGCAGTTCAAAAGGTTTATGGAAGTACTTAAACAATTGCACATCAATATCCCCTTTGCTGAAGCGCTTGAACATATGCCCAACTACGCCAAGTTTATGAAAGAATTCTTGGCTAAAAGGCATAAGCTGGGCACATATGAAACTGTCCCACTTATTGAGGAGTGTAGCGCTAATTTGCGAAGGCCACTTCCTTCCAAAATGAAGGATCTAGGGAGCTTTACTCTGCCATGTACCATAGGAAATCAATTTTTAGGTAGAGCTTTATATGACTTAGGTGCTAGTATCAACTTGATACCACAGTCGATGTATAATCGACTTGGGTTGGGTGAGATTAAGCCTACCACTATCACCCTCCAACTAGCTAACCGCACAATTGCCAAACTAAGCGATATGGTGAAGGATATCATGGTTATGGTAGATGATTTCATCTACCTAGACAATTTTATAGTCCTCGACTTTGTAGAGGACAAAGATGTGTAAATCATTTTTCGGCGACCACAATTGGCTACTACAGGAGCCACCTTTGATTCACTAGTGGGAGAGCTCATCATTAACCATGGGGATGAGTGACGAATGTATCCTCATTTGAACCACTATGATCCAGCAAACTCTTCTCCACCTGCTGAAGTTCAAGCAATCACAACACTCGGGGTCCAGGGCCCTCGGCCATAACCCTATCTTGACCATTTTTTGTCGATTAATTTTTTTTTTTGGTAACGCTGCTGTAAAGGTTGTCCTTGAGACAATGAAGATGCCTTGCGCAGTATGGCAATATCATGAACCAAGGTCATCTAAGGATCCATTGAGTTGTGTTCAATCGAAATGGAATAGGGTTGGTTCAGCCATATCCAACAAGTTCGAAGTGAAATGGTAGACAACCTACCCTCCTCCATTTCAAGAGACTTTAATCTAGTGTTTCTTGGGAGGAAGCCCAATTCAATAAAGTTCTGAACTTTGGTATTTTCAATTATAGTGTAGGAGGTATTCATGCTAGCCTTAGGTAGCAGTGCATTTACTTATATTTTAGGTTTTAGGATTAGTTTGCTGAAGCACTTTTCACCTTCTTAGTGTTAGCAATAAAGATGGTCATCATTAAAGATTATTGTGTAAGTTGAGTTCAGGGGTACTCATGATCATATAGGAAGGACTAAATTCTTTATAGAGTGAAATTAAGGAGTTTGTTGATTTAATTGAGCAATTGGAGCCATGTCAAGGGCATTCTTTGTGTTGATAAAATTTAGAAGGCATGACATAGGTTACAAAGGAAATCCAAGCTCTCAAGCCACAGAAGAACCCATTTCTACAATGAGGGACGCGTCTTTCTTTAGGAAGGACACTCCTGACTCCTAAAATTAGTATCCTGTAAGGTTAGGATGTGACATCCCTATAGAGCAATGCAACCTAACTCTCAATTAGAGCAACCTAGGATTTTAGGATGCGGCCTACCCTTGGGCATGACTCATCCTCACCCTAGAAAAGAGCAGCATGTGAATTAAGGATACGACCTCCCTAATGCATCTTCACAAGTGAAACTGGCAATTAGTGAGTCTAGGACATGACCTCCCTTTGGAGCAACAAGTCTTTACTTTTTGACAATATAAGCTGGGATTTTAGGATGTCACCTTCCATTGGGAGAGACATGTCTTTTGTCCATTATTTGGCAAACTACTAGTCAGTGACACGATCTTTTGTAAGGAAAGACGTATCACAAAAGTGCAGTCCTGCTTGGCAATTTCTTGAATTGACCTGCCTTACCAAAGGATGTGTCGCTTATAAAAAATTAGGGTTGAAAAGGGAATGACACGGTGATATTTCATTTCTTTCTAAGTTATCAGCAATCTAATATCTTAGAGGTCTTGTCCAACACTCTCCCCCACTCCCTCCTCAAGGTTTTCAATATCGATTCACCCTTTGCCAACTCAATTGTAAGTCTCTAGAGCTCGATTTAGTTATGGATTTCATGCTTACAGTATTAAAATAGCTTTAGTGCTTGGTCAAAAGATGAATATGCATTGTGATGCTAGATTGAGGATTGCAATTTGATCAATTAGGGAGGGAGTGAGTGTATGGATGTGCTTCATTATCAACAGGAGATGTTGTCAAATTCTTTATGTCTCTCTTTGCCCAAGTTAGGGTGTGTGTTGTATCTTCATAATACATTCCTGCAAGCATCGACCTCGACGATTGCCCTAACCATTGCTCGTTTGCATTAAGTTCACACTACATTTGTACATATTATAGCGCCTCCTACTTCACAATTTCATAATTGGAGCCCCACACTAACTCTTGTTTTGTTTTGTAGTGATCATAGCCTCCACCTCGAGAATGAAGAAGAAGCCACACACCTGCTGTGGATCTACTATTAAGTTCATGTCCTCTACTATGGTGGATAGGCATGCCCAAGCTCTCCATTCCCACACTCTGATCCAAGAATGTGGGATAGACTGACAGGGGGTTGGTTCTCGGCACAAAGTCCTGCAATTAAAGATAGGGGGTGGGAGACATTCTGCTCTCACCACCACTTCACTGTCATGTCATTGGCTAGGGAATTATAAACAAATGCCTTCGGCCACCAGCGCTTTGTTGTTATGGTGAGGGACAAGAGAGTATCATTCACGGAGCTTGTGATCAACGCTGCATTGGGGACACTAGTACAGTGTGTGGCTTGGTGGACAACCCAATATAGATGAGGTCTTTCGCATGCTAACAATGAACAGGTCCACATAGAAGACTACACACAGATTGGAGTGTGTCTTCCATACCACAACCCTTAAACAAGAATATCGGGTGTAGTTCTACTTCATCTTTGCCCATCTCTTGCCGACCACCCACATTATTATTCTCTATCGTCAGTAGGTTGTCCATAGAAGTCGACACTTTGGTGCACAACTCCATTTGTCATGCGATCCAACTCAACAAGGATGGGCTCTAGTACCCATTGTTGATCATAGAGTTCTGCGAGCACGCAGGAGTCAAGTGGAGCTGGACTGAGGAGGCCTAGGCCCCTTGTCCAATGATTGATGAGAGGCTAATCCGTACACGGATGGCACTAATATCTGTCGAATGAGAGATATTTTAGTAGGCATTTATCATATATTTATGGCCAAGATGTGTGGTTTTGAGTGGACATTATTTGATTTTGATCCTAAAATGCGCTAATTTGCCAACTTAGCTACCACACTTGATTTATGTATATGTTCTATCTATTTAATGTTTATAGATGCTAAATCGAATAAATTATGTATGTATCGGTGAAAGCGGATCTCTAGTCCAATGACTAAGTATTGACATTCGCGATGTCTACTAGTGGCATCAGCGATATCGTGAGAGTACTCAAAGAAAACACTTTCGGAGAATTTAGGCATCACAATGCACGTATATTTATCGCATTATCCATAGAGGCTGCAATTACACTTCTTGGGAATTCGATGACATCACGATGCCTGCAGGTAGCATCGCGATATCCAAACATGAAGCCTTTTTGGAAGTTGGAGCAGTATCGTGATATATGCATGTCACATCACGATCCCCAAACCTGGGAGCTTCTCAGGAATATCAACAACATCACAATGTTTGTAGGTAACATCACGATGCTATTATCAGAAGTCTCCAGGTTTTCATCGGCATCACAATGGTCGATCCGACATCGCAATAGGGATAACTGAGGAGGTATTAAAGGGACTTGATTTCCTAGGTTTTGGCATCCTTTGCCTTGGTGAGCTGCTGCGAATAAAGGTAATAATCGAAAGGCTTTCAACAGCTTTTGAAGCTGGGGTTACTCACACAAGAAGGGGAATCATTAATCTTTAATTCTTGAATGCTTATTTATCTCTTTTATAGCTAGACATGGATGTTTATTTTAATCTTTGCATCGTTATGAATCTATATGTTGTAATGGCAGCTTAAACATTCATTCTAGGGTTGTATAGATTCTTTGACTTGAAATCTTTACTATCCAAATGTTTTGCATTAAATAATTTGTGTATGGATGTGTCTACAACTAGTACTATCATAATCATATGCTAATGGGTGACGACGAATCTTGGCTCTCTATGCATAGACAGATGCATACGAGGGCCGTATTGGTATCCTAGGGTAGAGGTACAAAGTGACAACTGTAGACCCCATTAGCGTAGACATATGCAATGGTCCTCCATAGTAATGATAGAGTTTAGGTCCTATAACATGTCTTCCTACCAACATAGACATATGGGGAGGAACTAATTATTTTTCTTAGACATAAGGAACCTATAGGCTCCTCCCGGAGTGCACAAAAGTACACAGACCTATTATCGTGCAACCCTTATCTATAACAATAATTTCATTATAGAATTGAGAGAGAAACCCTACATGTCTTAGAACCATACAACCCTAGAAGCTAAGAATTGAGAGAGAAACCCCAAGCAACCTTCGTACTTCCTTTGCATTCATAGGATTTAGACAACTTCCACTATTTTAATTGATTGACTCTTCGAGTAACTTATTACATTTCTGCTCAGTTAGACCTAGTTCCACCGTTCCCCAAGGACTAGACCTGGTACTTAGTAGAATTTTATTACTTATGACCACGTACGCTTGCGTTTGGTGGCTTGAGTGTTCACACTCATAGTCGACGGTCATCAAGTACATAATACTAATTAGGATGATGCTCTAGACTCCCCCGGTGTTTCACTGACAGGACTCTCAACTAGTAATCCACCTCCCAAACACAGATGTCACTGAGCTCAGTACCCGAAGGAGTTCGAGATTTCATTGTTGCGGCAAGAGGTAGCAAAGCTGTGGCAGATAGTTGTTACGCAACAACAACACCAAATCAATCTCCTCCAGCGTATCATCTAGCTCTTAGAGGAGGAGAAGACATACGATGAGCAACCCCCTCTTACCACACAGCAATCAACAGTCACCGTACTGAGCGGTGCTGAGCTTGGTGGTAGCACAGCATAGGGAAGGCTTGTTTTGACCCTTCTTTTACTTTTCCTGCTTTTATCTTTATCCGTGCTGTGTTTTGTACTTGAGGTGAAGTCATCAGGGATGATGACTCGTATTGAGTTTGGGGGTAGATAGTTATAGTAGATTTGGTTGTGTTTTAGTCTTGTTTCTTATGTCATTTCATCCATATACTAAAACTTGTTTCCAAAGTTTATCATATATGATAATACACTATATATTTTGAGCATGTTGAAAATTTTCAATAAGTTTTGATAGTAAAAAGTAGAACCCTATACTAAATGTTGTTGTTTCTCTAATGCAAATACTTGTGAGCGTTAGTGAATTAGGAGGAACTTCACTCTTCTCATGCTTTGAAAAGTCAAATGTAGTATATACTCATGTAGGTAGTATAGTATAGCTAAAGTTGACTTTTACATGAGTTTGTATGCCTTATCGAAAATGTGTATGTGTTGTGGAATAGCTATAGGATATGAACCTCTTGGAGGTCAAGTAGAATGGGATACATAGGGGAGAATACAATAGTTGGGGATACAAGTGAGTTCTTTAAACATCGAGATAATTCTCTTGTGAAAAAAAAACTAATTGAACTAACTTTATATATATGTGTGTGTGTGGGAATAGCTTGTCCAGTTGTGTCACCTACTAGTTGAAGGTACTGAAAGACTAGTCTTTGTAGGTTTGTGCTGCTAATTTTATCAACTTGGCATGCATGTATCCATATAGCATACAATACTCTTATAGAAGTAATATCATTGGTGACATTACATTCGGGAGTATAGAAAATTTTAAGTTTGATGGGTACTAACATGAAAGATGTTCCTCCACTCTTTTGCACAAGTATTGGTATTCCATGCCAATGGGGAAGCAACCTAATTTTATGGGTTCAAGCATTGTTTGTATGTGCATAGTTTTTTCATTGGAAGCAATGGTTTGAGTTTGGGTGTGTGTTAGCGCTCTGAGCTAACATATAATTCTAGTGTGTATGCTTAATGTTTATGGCTAAACATGTGTATTTATAGTGAAAATGGTGTATGTTATGTCCTAATTATGATGAATTATACAATTTACGTAGCGAACTCAAATTATGTGTATTTTGCATGATTTCATGGAATATGGGCATTAATTAGAGTAATTTATGTTTAATGTAGGAAAGGGCATTCCATGGCCTTCATGACGAACTACACAAGTGGGAGAAAACCTAGGAGCAAGAGCAAATCAAGCCGCAATCATGAAATGAAGCACCGACAGGTTACCACAATATAGGATGCCTTCCTTAGGGAAGGTCGCATCCGGGCTATTGTTGCAGAGAAGGCCGAGCGTGCATGACGCGACGTGATGCCTCCTGACTGGTAAAAAACTGAAAAGGCTAAGAATTTGTGACACAACCTTCCCTTGGGAAGTACGCATCGTAAATGTGCATGCACCCAGGTGATGGAGTTTTCCGATAGGACCTTCCTTAAGGAAGGGCGTGTCCTTGTTCATGGCTATAAAAACACTCTCAGGGTTTCTTCTCATTTCATAAGGACAAAGATCCACATCTTGTATTAGTATCATTTGTCTTTGTTCTTTATTGTTAAACATGACTACTTACTTGTATGAATGATTTGAACATAATGATAGTAACATCATGATTTTCGGCTAGAACATTGTTCTAGGGTTTGTGATGTTGTGGGCATGAAAACCTTATGTATCTTGTGATTATGTGGTTTGTTAATTGAGCATTGTGTGCTTGTGACATAGTCCTTATTGAACCGTTTGACCGAAAGGCAACGACAAACATTTAGCTACTCTTGCATTTGTATAAATCTAGTTACTCATAGGTCTGGAAGGCAATGACTTATCTCAAGCTTTAAGTCATATGATTGTTATCGTAGACAGACTATGCATCTCAAGATGGAAGGTCGGTGTGCCAGCCTGATATTTGTCGAGGTATAGGAATATATCGCGGATTATCCATGGCCCGAACACATCCTAGGATTAGTAATGTATCACTCCACTCCATAGGGATATGTGGCAGAAACCATAGGCATATTCCTCCGGAATAAGGAATCAGCATCTAAGCTCCATGTATACGAAGTCCCTAGTGTGTCACTCAATAGTCCTTGCCAGCCAACTCAACAAACCAACATTAATCACAAGAGAAAACTATTTTCATGCCCGGACATCACACAACCATAGATTATCATCATTGATTGTCTTCCCCATCTTTAGTCCCTCTAGTGTTCACTTGATTTTATGAGAATTTGAGTCAACCAACCTTCAACTTGTTTCACTGAAGTAGTATACCACCTTAGTAGGTTTTAGTTCACTTAGTCTCTCACTCCCTGTAGGATCGACCCGATACTCACCGGTTATTTTATTATATTGACAACACGTGCACTTGCGTGAGTGTGTGTACACGCTCAACAATGACCAAGAAACAATCAAAATTAACCAATTGGAGATTGATCAAAAATGCAGAATCATGAATAGCTCAGTACCATATTAAGCTAAACAAGAACAAGATTGAGTGAAAAAGGAATTCTCATTTATGGGATTCATCAAAACGAAATAAACTCTTCGACTAGATGTGAAGTATGTTACAGTGTACAATTAGGATATGTCACTAAATTGCATGTGCAGCGAATCTAAACAAACTTAACTATTACGTTTATAGCTAAACAAATTAATATTATAATAAAAGAAATTAGATCAACACCAACAAATAGAAATATAAAAAATAAAATTTTTCTCACGAGGTTCTTTTTCTATTCTTTGAGTTGCATCAGACAATTGTTGGATGTTTCTTTTCTTGGAAACTCTCTTTGAGAACGGCCACTTGAAGATGGGGATGAATGTTGCATGCTTAGTGGTATAGACAAAGTTTCCGTGAGATGTGGATGGAGGCAACGTTTCTTCTTCAACTTCTTGAAAATCTTATTCACCCTGTCAAATATGTTTCCCTTCTCACCAATATATTTCTAGTTTTATCAACTAATTGCTTCTTAAAAGTCAACATGACTTGAGAAAATAATCTTTCTAGTGATTTGATTATACAATTTATAACCACTAGAATAATCATCATAACCCAAGAGAATGCATTTATCACCGTTATCATCCAACTTTGATCTCTTATGATCAGGGATTTTAGCATATGCCACACTTTCAAAGAATCTCAAATGATCCATCCTTGGTTTTTATAAGCTTCAAGCTTCTTTTGGAGTCATTGTATGAAGCCTTTTGATTAGAAACTTGTTCAATAAGCACACTGCACAAGCAACTACTTCTATTCAAAATTATTTAGCAACATGTTTTTCTTTTGACATACATTGAACCTTATTCAAAATATTTTTATCATTTTTCCTTTCAAAATCAACATTCTATTGAGACAAATAAGGCATTGTAGCTTAACAAGAAATACCATGTTCTTTACAAAAATTATGAAATTCATGAGTTGTATATTCTCCTTCTTTATCTGGTCTTAGTGCTTTAATGTAAAACTCACTTTGCTTTTCAACCAAGGTTTTAAACACTTCGAATTTTTTAAAAACTTCTTTTTCTTCTTTCAAGAGATTAACCCATGTTTTACTTCCAAAATCTTTGATAAATGTAAGGTAATACCTTTTCCCACTAATGGTTGTCAGTGTGATAGGTCCGCAAACATCCCTGTGCAATAGTTGAAGAAGTTCTATAGCTCTTTGAAATATTTTCCAATTGAAGCTTTTCCTTAGTTGCTTTCCAAGAAGAAAATTTCACAAGTGTCATAAGGTTCATGAAACCTTGGAAAACCTATCACCATATTTTTCTCCCACAACAAATAGATACCATAATAATTCAATATACCAAATCTAATTTGTCATTAAGTAGAACCATTTTCATCTATAGTTCTTAGCATGCAAAGTAAGAGGAAACATATGGTTCTTTGTCATATGAATAAGGGTGGGCTACTTGTTTCTCTCATCATGATTGGACACCCCCAAATCTTTTAACTTCAAATCTTTCTCAAGCAACGAACTTAAACTCAAAAAATTATTCTTCATATCAGAAATATAATAAAAATTGGAAATGAATTGGTAATCTTCATTTTTAAGTAAGGAACACAGTTCTTCCTCCAATAGGCTTCTTTGAAAGACCACCAAACTCTCCATGCATCGAGCTCTATGAAATGATCTTTGCTTCCGCACATATGGTTGCTAGCTCTTGTATCAAGATACTATATCACGGCCCGAGCCCAGCTGGGATGTCAGCAGACCGGCTGCATACATATGTGGATGGGCCCTACTACATATGCAAGGCCTCATAACCTGTTTAAAATTACTATACACACCTGGATAATACAATTCATATTGCTAATAACAAAAGTCAACCTGTAAGTTCAACATTCAAAAGCCACATAACATATGGAAAGGTTCTACTAAGTACTCTGAAGTTATTCCACATAATCAAATTCAAGTCCAAAATAAAAAATAAAAAATAAAAGTATTAATAACTAAGAAAGGGTCCTGGTGCTTTATCGACGGCCAACCTATTTACTCCTCGGGATCTGAAAAAAAAATCCAGAGATTAATAAGCCTGGGAGCTCAGTAAGTATCCACTAAAAATAATGAACCATGAAGTGTTTTTTTTTATATCATAAGTAAAGCTGAAACAAAAACAGTAAAATAAGCAATTTAGAAATAAGTCACTAAATTGCAAGAATTACAATTTCTGAAGTTATCGTAAAAACATACTATCAGAAGGTTTGTTTTATACACAAAATACTAAAGTCTCCCAAACATGCTTTGACCACTAATAACCCGGTATTACATGTAACAAACAGAAGGCTGTTATTATAGACGACAGTACGGGAAATCAGAAGGCTGCTATTGTTAGCGATAGCACGGTAAAATAAAAGGCTACTATTGTTATTGGCAACACAGATTGAACTTGTTCATATTAGATACATGTCGATACAGTCAATGTTTAACCCCCATTGACAAAGGTCAGAACACAGATAGTTTGGAGATGTATACGAAAAGCAGATAAACCTCACGAAATAATAAATCATACTAAACATAATGGTTATATCTAGAAGTGTTTCAAGCAAATAGATGTCAATAGTTCTTAACCGAATATACATGCATTGTTCTGTTTGTACAAAAAAATATGACGTAAAGTTTTCTTGAAACATCAAATAAAATCAATAAATAATTAAATGATAATGGAAATAATTTCTGAAAATTTATAAGAAAACTTTGCTAAATTTCTAGGTGAAATACTTACCTCCAAATCTCCAAGCTCAAACTAACCGTAACTCAAATCTCCACTGAATTAGTAATAGGATCTAAATAACCAAAAATATAATTTTAATAACTAAGACATATAACTTCAATATATATTAATATTATATTATACCTAAATGTTTAGTAGCTAGAGCCATTCACTATTGTTGAATGGAAAGGCCATATTATTAAAAGCCAACATAAAGCTTTGCATGATACTTCTAACAAAATAAACAAAGACAATGATAAATATAATCCATGAGTTAGTTAAAGTATTCTAATCGAGAAAGTAAATGTTTCTCTATTTCTATATGAGACGCGGTTTTCATAACATAAATTATTTTGTTGGTTAATATTTATATGAATATTTTAAGAAAATTTCTTTTGTAATTTCAATTTTTTTACAAGTCCCTTCCCATCTGATATGCAAATTGTGCAAAATCATAGATTGAAGGTATCCCTTTAGACATGAATGGCATAGGATGAGTCAACCCAAAATGAGGTGAGTGCTAGCAATTTACATTACATTGTAATGCAAGAAAGCCCGAATCAGAAGATGCCAAACTGTCTGATTCAACGATGAGAGCTTTGGCGTAGCATGACTTGGCTTGGCAGACTGACTTAAAGGCGGAAGGTGATCGAGCCAAGTTGGGAATTGGGGAGCACTTGGGAGACGTTTCGGTATTTTGGTCATAACTTTGGCTACCGATATCGGATTCACGCCATCAACCCCAATTCGGAAAGCTCATCTCAACGCTCACATAGGGTCTATCTAGATTTTCTCAATTGACACATTCTTCATCCACAAATTCCACTGTTTTCCCCGTCATTTCTTTATTTTTCGGTGTTTTTTTTCCATTTTTGGTAATACTTCGTATGCCAATTTAGGATAGGATATGAATCCGATTTGAACTCAGACATTTAGGAGTTGTCTGATTTGTGTAGTTATTTTAGAATTAGATAAGTTTTTTTATTGAACCAAAATTTGCCGATTTGGGCAAATTTGGATAAGAAGATAGAATTTCTAGGTTATCTAGGTTAGTTTTTTTTTAGCTATTTAAACCATGCTTGGGGGTTGAGTTTTATTCATTGATTATTGAGTTATATTTTCCCTTTGAAGTTTTAGAAACTTTTCTTCTTTGTTTGTCCGCCCTTTTCTTGCTCTTTTATCAATCCCCCCTGGTTACCACCGCCCGCAGGTTAATCACTACCCTGCTCGGCGTCACATTGTTACCTTTTCAAGGACAAGTAGTAACCCTATGGCTTGTCAACTCTGACTTTTTTGAAACACAACATTAAAAATAAATTTGGGAACATGCCAACCTTTTGGCGAAACATGAACCACGAAAGTTGAAGGTGATATATTAAGACTAATCTAGGACCTATACAAGGTTGGTCCATATGAAGTGCAGGCATAATGGAAAGGGATTTGAGATCAAGAAAAGTGAAATCTACTGTACTTCTAGAGTCAGACATAGCTTCTCACCACCAGATAGTATGGCTCGGTTCTTCCTACAGATCACTGAGTAGCAAATTTGGAATCCGCTAATAAAAGCCAGAAATTGGATTTGGGAGGGAGAGGGAGAGTGAGCACAAAAAAAAAACTAGGGTTCGGAGAGGGATGGTGGTGTGAGAGTGATAAATAATAAGATTATAACCCCTTCCAGTTAGGTTAAGATAAGTATTAACCCATTTTAGATTTCTGTCACCAAAATTTTATATATTTATTTTTAGTCTATTACCTGTATTATTACATACTAAGTGGTTGATTGTCTTTATCTCCTTTAATACTAATAACAATGTGAATTTATCTTTATTAGTCTTTCTCAACATAATTAAGGTTTACATTATTTTTATACCAACATTCTAAAGCAAAATGGCCATACTTTTTACAAACTGTTAAATATTTGCTTTATGGAATTCACATAATTTTTTCTTTTTAAATAATTTTGTCTAGTCAATTGTATTCCTATTCTAAAGGAATTTGTTAGGATCCTGATTAGGCTGATTAGATTTTGATATTATCAACTTTAAGTTTGTAAATCAGCTATATATATTAGCAGATAGTTGAATAAAATACATCTTGACTGAAGCATATCAATTTCTATTATTGTTTTCTTTGCTCTATTCATCTTTATTCCTTTTCTCTGTTCTTCTAAAACATGCAATTGGTATCAAAGCTGTATTTTTTGAGGGATCTGTGAGGGTTAGGACTATCAAAACCCATTAACACAAAATGTCAAACACAGAAGGAGACTCAACCTTCTCTGCGTTGGCACCTCCAGTCTTTGATGGGGAAAATTACAACATATAGGCTATTCGAATGGAAGCTTACCTAGAACCTCTGGATCTTTGGAAGTAGTTGTAGAAGATTAATTAATTCCTTCAATGCCGGATAATCCCACCATAGCTCAAATCAAGAGTCACAAGGAAAGAAGAATTAGAAAATCAAAGGCCAAAGCTTGTTTGCTTGTTGTTGTTTCAACAACTGTATTCTCGTAAATTATGTCTCTCAAAACAGCTAAAGAAATCTAGAATTTTCTAAAGAAAGCATTTGAAAGAGATGATAGAATAAAAGGCATAAACGTACTAAACCTAATACACAAATTTGAGCTGCAAAAAATGAAAGAATCAGAGAAAATCAAAGAATACTCTTATGGATTGCTTAGCATAGCTAACAAGGTAAGTTTATTTGGTACTAAATTTCCTTATTCTAGGATTGCTGAAAAAATTCTTGTAACAGTTCTAGAAAACTATGAAGCTTCAATAACCTCCTTGGAAAACACAAGAGATTTGTCCAAGATCACTTTGGCAGAAGTTTTGAATGCTTTGAAGGCTCATGAGTGAAGAAGACTTATCAGGGAAAATGATTTCATCAAAGGTGCTCTGCCAGCTGATAAAGCCAAATGCTCATGCTTACTACCGCAAGTATATGGGTCAGACAAGTAATATGAAGGACTAAGATGTTGGGTATCAAATCCATAGGGACTTGTAAGAAGTACTAGTACTAGCGATTTATCTACTATTTAACTTGAACAGAGTGGTGATGTTTACTAATCTAAGTGTTGAAATTAAGGAAAAGAAACTGGAGTCACTATGAAGTGAAAAGCGGGATGAAATTTAAGGATAATCAGTCAGGAGAAGGGATACTCAAGTATGAATCCCTTTCGGGTTTTTAATACAGGATAAAGACAATACCTCCTACTTGTTGATCAAATGGGATTGGAACAAGGGCTCCTATATCGCTTTCACTCGAGCTATTGCGGCCGAATTACTAACATTTAGTTGGGTTTTAGGGAACCTATTTCTTAGAAGAAATGAAGGAATAAGATATATGAAATAGTTACTCTCCTTAATGCTCGAGTTTTTAGTACATTTACAGTGCTTTTTATTGAGGTAGTTCTAATACGAGGAGGCGTTCTCTTCTTCCCTTGTATAAACCTATTGAATACTAGGGTTGTCACAAAGTAAGTATTCAATAAAATGAATACACTCAATAAATCTCAATCTACATCAATTAATCAAACAAGCAAGAGATATTGTCATACATTAAACATCAATACCCAAGTATCTAAAAAGTTAGTTCCTCATTAAAGAGGAACACATAGCAAATACAATAATGACCATAGTAAAAGACATAGGACAATGATATGTTGTTTCGAACGCTGTTGGTGAGGACCGTTGCGTATAATCCCCTGATGCTACATCATCGTCTAGCAATGCTCCTTGCTCTGGTGTGCCCTTTCAAGATGGTTGATTCCTTCTTCGTGGTGGATGGTGGTGATAATGGGTGATGAGAGCCTCCAAGGGTAGTGAATGGAGTTCAAAGCTCCTTTTCAAAACCCTAATCTTCAATATTTATAGCCCTTAGTGCCATCAGGATTGGAATGCAATTTACAAGGTGCTTAGACTCAACAAATTAACATTACTACCTTGAGGCCCATTATAGAGAGGACCGTCGTGTAGTAGACGGATCTGTCTATGTCTTCAAATTTGGTTCTATACGAATGAATGACCCCGTATATTTCACATACGACCCCGTGATGACTCTATTGATGATATATACGGGTTCATTTACTAAATTAGGTCTAAACCCTTTTGTTGCATCCTTATTAGACGGTCTCGTCCGTGAGTTGGACACATCTATCTAGCGTCTGAATTCAGCTTCTTTACTCCAGACGGTTTGTAACATAGCTGCTTTCTTCGCCCGTCTGGTTCAGTCAGCAGATCTCTCGCGTTACAGACGGGACCGCATGTTACCAGACGGGTCCATCTAGTTCTCTTTTTCAACCTTCTTTTGTTGAATCTACTTCAAATCCCTAACTTTCTTATCGAGTTACCCCGGTCTATCTTGATTAACAAAGATAACAGATTTTAAGTACTGGCGGCCTCCAAATCATCAGGATCACATGCTAGGTACATATATTTATAATAATCAAATATAGCAATTTGAATACTTATCAAACATCCCCACACTTAAGCATTTGCTTGCCCTCAAGCAATTAAAAGTGCACATAAAGGAATTATAAGTATTCAACCGCTGGCTAAAAGAAAATCAGTTCAGCTCTATTCTAGTTTTACCAACAAATGTGTATTCTCCTACTTCAACCCAGGACTTAGATCAATTCAGTGACTTGTTCAATATAGCTCTGGACAAAGCTTGTTTACTCCACATACCATGTTTTTAAGTCCTACAATAGCAAGCATATTTTTAGTAAACTCTAGAGGTTCCTTAGGACTCTAAGTTCAAAACGATTAGTCCATCATGAAAAAAGAAAAAAGAAAACTCTTAATCTACTCCTTTTTTTTACCACTCCGGTAGGGCATCCCTAATGGATCCAACTTTTCAGGTAACCAAAGATTAACATAGAGCATAGGTCTTCCTTTCTGAGGGATGTACATGCTAGCCAGGCACCGGAACACCCAACTACTCAGAAGATTACAACTCTACATACACGCGCTCATGCTCAGAAGTGACTTTTCGGCTTGGGAATTAAGAGTCGAAAACCCAAGCTTACTTCATCACCAAGAGTAGAGGAGCACTATCTTGGTTTTTATTTCTCACAGTTGCTATGTGCAATGCGTATTTATTTTCTACAACTTTACTTAGAGGGCTAGAAGTTTGAACTAGAGTCACAAAAACTCTTGCAGTCATTGAAAATAATACTTAACACTCTAAGTCAAGTGAAACATGGCAATGGCTTAACTAATGTCTCCAAACAATATAGTTGTCACAAAGATTATCTCTAAGTATCTATGACATTTCATAGGAGAATCTAAAAGAATTATCTCTATATGGTGTAAACTGAGAGAATGGCAAAACTGAAAAGTTTTCAAATATGCCGTCATTGGTTTACACTAAACATACATTTGTCGATAAGCTTTGCAGTGAATTCCTTGGCTACTTGTCCATCCCCACACTGAAAATTTTGCAATGAATTGATAAAGACTACAGTAACCCCATCCTCGCACTTAAAAAATTGCATTGTCCTCAATATACACAGTAAAGCATGAAATTGAATTGACAGAGATAAATAAGGGAAAAGGTGAACTGAGACTTTCCGATTTTGTAGAGTTGATTTCCAGAGTTCACGCGTAAGTAAGATTGGGATCGACATTGGAGCATTCTCAATTCCTGTCGAACATAGGAGAATCAATATAGCTCAAGAAAATAAAACATAGCATAAAGTCTGAAATAAACTGAGACAAAATACAATAGGACTATAAGTAGTAGAGCACGGATAAACCCTTGCTCACTAGTACAAAATATAACATGTCTTTATCCATCATATAAAACTACTCCTCTGAAGAGGTTATTGGAGTAATTATAACATACAGTGAGGGATAGACGGCGGCGGAAGTCTGAGCGTGAAGCATGTCCATAAGCTGGTAGATATCAGTAGTTATATGCAGCTGCGTCTCCTCCAAACGCCGCACGTCCTCGCCTAGATGCCTCAGATTTGAATGAGAGGCCTCCTGCACTCTCTCTATGTTTTCTAACTGAGATATCATTCTTTAAAGCAGTTCACCATCTGGGAGCATATCGGTGGTTGGAGATGCAGAGCTGGTAGTAGGATGTGCCGCCTCGTGGACAATGGGGTCGCTGTTGTCTGGTCACTAGGCAAGGGCGTAGCTCAGTCGGTCACGTATAATGAGCCCCATCGATTATAGCTTGATTGTTACAGTGAGGAGGCTTGATAGGGGCGGGCCGATCATTTGGGTTGTAGAGTATCCCAATGCCTCGGAGTTATCCCATGATATATGGTCCGGTAGAGATGGCTGTCAGCTTGGTACGCTGCCCTTGATGAGCGATGAAGTCTTCGAAGAGATGACCAAGGTGTATTGGGAATCGCCTGATGATGCTGTATAACAAGTAGAGATCGGTACGAGTGATGACCCCCTTTTCTATCATCGTGCCCACAGACGGTGCGGGTGAGCACAGCATGGATGTAACGATGGGTCGGGTCCCTCAAGACGAACGCCTTTTGGCGGATGGTGCTCCCGCTGTGGGTAATGTCTTTCTAGAAGCTGGTGTATGACGTATAAGTAGGGAATTTGATTGCTAAATGGGCGTATTTGTCTGTCGGTAAGAAGTCTTGATCATAGATGCCCACATTTACGTTGAACTCGTCATAGGTCAATTGATGTAGTTCCCCGTATAGTTTTAAAATAATAGCCATTGGGTTCTTCTAGGTAAAGTGACTTCATCCAGTTTAAAACTACACAGAACTACAAGTACCACATCAGTGTATATCGGATCAGTAATTGACAGGAGTCAGTCCCATCCACCAACTGATATGAGTTCATGGACTCTATATGCCAGGCCGATCGGTTGAACTACGCCCTTGTTTATGGATCGTGCTGGGCAGAAAGATCGTGTTACCAATCTACTATGGCGCTACTTAAACTACGCAAGAAGAAACTGTATCTCATTACTACGCGGCCGTATCGGGCGTGTAGAAATGCCTATCTTCTATGAGCTCATCCTGTAAAATATGGTAGAAAAGAGTGACATGTGAAAAATCAGAACGGCTCAGGCTAACCTACTGAAATAGGCAGACGGGACTGTGTGCTTATTGGACGGACCCGTCTGACCCAGCTGGAATCATAGAATGGTTTCCTGGGTATGGGTTTCACACCCAAGGTTTGCTACAAGGTGAACTACAAAGCGTGAGGGTACAACTGCCCCCTAAGCAAGAGGAAATTGATTAAGGACACATACTATCCATGCAAGCATCCGGTTCCCAATCCTTAACCATAAATCCTTGAGAATTGAAATAAAGGAGAGAGTACATGCGAGGTTGACAGAGCATACCTGAATCACGGTTCGGGGGTGGGGTGGGTAGTGGCCTATCTGGGAGGTAATATGGTGGGTAGGAATTAGGCGGAAAGGAAGAGAGGACTGAGGAGCGTTGGACGAGATAGGGAAAAGAAGTTGATAATCAATACTAGGAATGAGATTTAGGTGGTAGGTATCTCATTGACTGTTTGTAGACGGGGCCATTTGAGTGTTAGACGGTTCCGTTCGGTTGATGACCTAGAACCGGACGGTGCAATCAAGGCACTAGATGGAGCCGGCCTTTTCATGCCCTATAATTCAAAGATCAGACAGCCTGGTTTGTATACTAGACTGACCCATATGAAGTAATACGCTCAGGGAGCGAGTGCAGAAGGGTTTGTATAGAAATTAGACTGGACCGTCTAACTCATACCCCCGAGGGCTCTACATACTGACAGCACTACTAACTTCTGCATGCTTGAGAGGAATATCTCAGAGACCGTCCAGTAACGATCTAGACATTATTCTAATGTATGGAATCAAAGATCATTATGTTTGCTAGATCAGGAATGTACCATGGAAGTAGTCTAATCTAAGGAACCGAATTTGTAGCTAATTAATGAATCAAAACTGCATGGACACTTAGGTTGCCTCCGAAGTAGCACTTTTTTAACGTTATGAGCTTGATGTACACTCTTGTTTACCTTACGGTGGGCAGAACAGATGCAGCCCAATAGCAATTGTGCAGTGAGTATCCCCTTCATATTATAGTTTCAATCTGTGCCCATTTACATTAAATGCTCTTGTTTTTTCATGAGATGTTTCTACTACTCCCTGTGGATGGATTTTTGTTACAGTGAAGCGGCCTGACCACCTCGAACATAACTTTCCCAAAAAGAGCCTAAGTCTAGAATTGGATAGTAGAACTTTATCTCCTTCTATGAACTGTTTCCTCTTTCTTAGCAGCTGGTCATGATACTGTTTTGTCCATTCCTTATACAATTTTGAATTCTCATAAGCTGTGTATCGCCATTCATCAAGTTCATTTAGCTGCAGTTTTCTTTTTTCGCCTACAAGGGAGGGGTCACAGTTTAAAATCCGGGTTGCCCAATAAGCTTTATGCTCCAATTCCACAAGTAGATGGCATGCCTTCCCATAGACTAACCGATAGGGAGTGCTACCCATGGGTGTCTTGTATGCTGTGCGTATTGCCCATAGAGCATCATCCGATCTATCAGACCAATCCTTTCAGTGATGTGCCACAGTCTTTTCTAAGATGCGCTTCAGCTCCCTGTTGGATACCTCCACTTGGTCTCTGGTTTGAAGATGGTATGGAGTGGAAGTGTGATGCACTACAATATATCGCATAGGGATTTTGGCAAATTATTCATTTCAGAAATAAGTCCCCCGATCACTGATAATTGCCCTAGGTGTACCGAATCTAGAGAACAATTTCTTTAAAATTTAACCACACTTCTAGCATCATTCGTGGGTAGTGCTTGTGCCTCCACCCAGCTCAAGGCGTAGTCGAGGCGACTAATATGAACTTGTTGCCATTGGAAGTCGGGAATGGTCCCCTAAAATCTATACCCCAAATATTGAATATCTCGCACACCTGGATCGAGTTTTGAGGCATTTTGTCACGACAGGAGATGTTCCCTGAGCGCTGACTACTGTCACACCCGCGAATAAATTCTTGAGCATCTTGAAACATTGCGGGCCAGTAAAACCCTGCATCAAGGACCTTCCTTACTGTTCTGTTTATACTGTGGTGCCCCCCAGCTAGTCCTGCATGACAGTGATCCAGAATTTTCCATCCTCATCTCTGGGGACGGACCTTCTAACTACCTGATCAACACAAACACGAAACAAATACGGGTCATCGCAGATGTAGTGTTTGAGATCGGAGAAGAATTTCTTCCTTTTGTAATATGTGTAGTCCTCGAGGATTTTTTTTTTTTTGCAACCAAATAATTTGCATAATTTGCGAACCAAGGTGGCTCACCCTTCTCACTCAGTGTGTGCAGTTCCTCGTTCACTACCTGTATACCATACAGGTATTCTTCGGGAAAGGCTTCGTTGATGTCTACATCCTTTAAGTTATCCCTATTTAGATTTTCCAGCCTTGACAGATGGTCGGCAACTAGATTTTTCGCTCTCCCCTCTTATCTTTGTTCTCCAAATAAAACTCCTGCAGTAACAGAACCCAACGAATCAGTCGTGGTTTTCCATCGGTCTTGTTTAGAAGGTAACGTAGCATAGACTGGTCAGTGTAAACTACGACTTTAGATAAGATCAAGTAGGAATGGAATTTGTCGAAGACGAACACTATGGCAAGAAGCTCCTTTTCTGTTGTTGTGTAATTTTCCTGCATATCCGTCAAAGTCTTTGTAACGCCCTGAAAATTTCCATGATTTAAATAATTAATTTCTGGAGAAAACCATGGAGATTAATCAACAATAAAGAGAATAAATAAACTTCACAACTTAATTAAGGGAAATCAGAAATTTAGGAAACAAAAATCTGAACATGCAACAATTTGGGCCGAGGAGGCCGTGTTGGGCCAGGCCAGATTGGACATGGAATAGTCAGGAGTTAGATTAATTAAATCGAAGATTTATTAAATATTAATTAATCCAGATTAATTAAGTAGGAATATCGGACACAAGTTAGAGTCTCGATAAAGTAGATCTGGCCGAGTCAAAAGCCGAGATTCGCGGATCTGGGTCGGGAGAGAAAGACGACCCGTGATATTACAGTCGGCCACATTACGGAGTCGTCCGTCCCGGAATTTCCGGATCTGAGTCGGAAGAATTATTAATAGGATAATATTTTAAATGGTGATGGGACATAAAGTAAAAGATAATATAATATTAAAATCCTTAAAGAAGATAAAGTATTATAAATTATTTAAAGATAATACTTTTAAAAGATAAAGTAGTTAAAAGATAAATTTATTTTAATTAATGAAATGATATAAAAAAAAGAAATATAAGAAAATAATAAAATAAATTAAAAAGTAAAAGTAAAAGTAAAAGAAAAAGAAAAAGGAAAAAAAAGAAAAAAAAAATATATCTCTGTCTTTAAGAAAGACAGAGACGCGAGAGAGAGAGAGAAACAAATCTCTCTCTCCCTCGATCTCTCTCTCGTTCCTCTCTCTCCCTCTTTTTCTCTTTCGTGTGAGACCAGCCTTCTCGCCGTGACGGTACCGAGCCCCCGGCCAAGACCGCCACCTCCCATGACATGGCTAGAGCACTCCACACGGCTCCGGCTAAGCGGACTGACGGCCAGACGAGCTTCCCCACGGACGGAGCCACTCGGCGAAGTTCATGAGCACCCGGCACCATCACCAGCCAGCATCACTTCGATCACCACCTCCTCGGTTCAAATCCGGCGGGGAGACCCAAGTTCGAGCTTCAAACCCTTTGTGAGCTTCTCTTAACCTTGAATGCAAGGAAATTAGTAAATTGAAGAGAAAGGCCCTGAAGTGAGGGCCAGAACTTTTCTTTGTAGGCATTAGAGATGAATGGAGTTATGAATGGGTAGATGGCTGAAATTGGAAGAAAAATCTGTAGGAATTAAAGGATTTCTTTTACTGTGCAGATTGTTTGAGATGCCATGTATATTATGTGTTCTTTAGAATTAATGTGTTGAATGGTTGTATAAATTTCGGAGCCCTAGAAATAGGGGAAACTCTGCCGAAATTTTCGTTGAACCAATGTCGGGCTGTCCCTTTCCGGGATGAATTCAGCCCCCAATGCTTCCCCAAACGGGGAGTATGGTTATATCGTTAGAAAGGTCATCGAGAGACCTTCGTAACGAATACTTGATTGACCCGATCGGACTTCCGGATCGGAAGTTATGAAGGGTCCAAGATGAATATGCTAAACCTTTAGTGGGACAAACCCGTATTTTCCGTTCTTTATAAATACGAAATCGTATTAAGGGAAATCGTGCTTTAAGTGTATTTAATAGAACCTATCATATTCTAATATGTGAAGTAAATTATGGAATGAGGATACGGTCTCCGTATTTCTAAAGGAAGCCGTATTTTGATCTCTAGGACAAGAAAGGGGCAAAGGTCAGGTCACCGCTGCTGAAGAGCCTGACCAAGCCTAGAGATCTACTACACTGAGGTGAGGGAACACAACTGGAAATCTCTTCATTTGATTTGTATTTTCATCGTATTGATCTTTGGATTGCATGTTATGAGATCGTTATGATTTTATGAATTGCTTTTCCGTTTTTAAGCATGATTACCGATTTATTCGAAGTGTTAAATCATGTTCTTGAAAAGCATGTGGAAATTTTGCACATTTATATATATATTGCCATGATAGACATATTAGTGCATAGCATCTTACTTGAATACATGCTTGTGCCAGACGTGGCTCTACGATAGAGCCAGAGAGTACGGTACTAGGTAAGGAAGGGGTGGTTTACATAACTCTGATTTTCTTTAACTATCCAACTATCGGTTTTCAATTCTTCTGATTTCAAGAAAACAAAACCCCTTTTCGCATTACTCTTGAGTGCACGGTATACGATATATACTGTGATAGCTCACGGCCGATGAGTTGATCCGACCGGAGCGATACTGATTGATTGGTTCATTCCACTCTGGTGCCGCTGTATGAAAGTAGAGGTGTAGATGACACTAATATGATAGATAATGAGAAATCGATTCCATAGCTTGTCACCCCATGGTTGTTGATACGGTCCAACCTGGGAGGACCTTGACTTGTGTGGAATTGATCTATGTCCAGGACGAGGAGTTGTTTTCATAGCTTGTCACCCCACGGTTGTTGATACGGTCCAACCTGGGAGGACCTTGACCTGTGTGGAATTCATCTCCCGTTCTGATGATGATAAAAGATTAAATATCATATGATTTCAGTGAATATTACCATGAATTGGATCATGATCAGCATGCTGCTTCACATGTTTTTAAATGATATACGGTTTTGGTATTTCGCCTTCGATATTTATATCACTTTAATTTGAAAGTATACAGGTTGTTATTCCTGACAGTTGTGTTAGTACCTCACTGAGCTCCTGTAGCTCACCTTGTTGTTATTCTCTTTTGCAGGTAGTAAGTAGGGTTATGGCCCTGCTTAGAGTAAAGTTAGGAGGGTTTCCCTTAGTTCTGGCTCTGACCACCTAGCCCTGGTCCTTTATTTGAATTCATATTGTTTTATTTGGGGAGTATGTTATCTCCCAACTAGGCTTGTGTGAGATTTTGAGACACTATGGGTTGTAATATTGTTGTACTTGAATTATATTTTCCTTAAATGTTCGTTGATTTATGAGTTAATTATGCTTATATACAGCCTTAGGCCGGGGTTCACTCCCTGACCTGGCTGGTGTGACACCTGGGTCCTGGAAAGGATTTGGGTGTTACATTTAGTGGTATCAGAACGGTTAATCCTAGGTAACCTAGTTATGGTCAGAGCCTTAGGGTGGGAGTGTTGTGTCAGTAGGATAAAGTTTAATATTTGCTTTCAGAGAGTTAGAGAATACTACTGACACGCTCTCTTTTTCAGAATGGCACCTAAAAGAGTCGGAAGGCCACCTCGTATGCCACGAGAGGAACCCGCACCAGCGTATGGACCACCAGAACCAGTGGAGGTTCCTGAATTTGAGGATGTCCCGGAACCCCAGGAGGTTCCAGAACCGGCGGGAGACCAGGCAGAAGGGTCTCATTCTTTTCATGCACCCGACCCTCAACAAGGAATGCATCAAGGACCCGGATTTTATCCGGGAATGTACTTTGCCCCCGGATTTCAGCCGGGAGTACCGTATGGACCCGGATTTCAGCCGGGAATGCCTTATGGACCCGGATTCCAGCCGGGAATGTATTACGGGCCCGGATTCCAACCGGGAATGCCTTATGGACCGGGGTTCCACCCGGGAACACAGTACGGTTCGGGATACTATCCGGGAGCACAGCCTGGACCCGATAACCAACCCGGAGCGGGGGCCAGGCCACTGTAACCACAGGAATGCAGCGGATGTACGGACCGGATGACCCAATCATTTTGCGGCGTTCCTCGGATATCAGCTGACCAAAGTCAAGAAGCACGACCCAGCGTGAATAAGGCTCTGCAAATGGGAATCACACAATTGAGGGTACTACTGGATCCTACTGAGCTAGAAAATTGGATCACTTCGGACGGAGCTTATATTTGAGGCTCTGATGTGCCCGGAGGAAGAAAAAGTAGCAACCGTCACTTTGTTGTTAGCCGAGAGAGCCCTGCAGTGGTGGCTCGCATACAAGCGACGTCGCCCAAACCAGACCGTGTTTACTTGGACTGAATTCAAGACGGCATTTGACAGGAAATATATGCCCCAAATCTACCGTGACGCGAAGCACGAGGAGTTTCTTCGCCTGTTCCAAGGCAGTCTCTCTGTGGCCGATTATGAGGCCAAATTTACAGATCTTGGGAGATATGCACCTGACTATACCGATAATGAACATCAGAAGTGTCGCAGATTTGAGCGAGGATTACGTGACGAAATTCGGAACATCGTCACGTTGTCAGGATTCTCGGATTTCACGGAGCTGGTGGAGGCCTCGCTCAGAAGTTATAGACCCACAGGCTGGCGGCAGTTATAGACCCACCAAGAAGAGTAACTCCAGCTGCAGTAGTGGCTCGACCTCAAGAGGGCAGGGTGCCTCACAGGGAAGGTCCAAGTGTAATATTTGCCAGAAGTATCATTACGAATTGTGCCGCGGATTCAGCCCACTTCACATTTGCCCACCAGCCCATTACATGCTTTCATTGCCATCAACCAGGGCACTACAGAAGCCAATGCCCTTTGTTGACACAGGAGAGTGGAGTCGCCCCACAGGCCATTGCACCGGTTGGCCAGTACACCCCACCAGCCCAGGGAGCCACTATAGTGGGCAGTACAGGAGGTCACCGAGGAGGATCATCTAAGGGAGGATCACGAGGAGGCCGAGGAGATCGAGGAGTTCAGGCCCATCTGATGGCACAAGCCTTTACAGTGACACAACAACAGGCGGCTGCTGCGCCAGATGACATTCCTGATGACATTCCAGATGACGTTCCAGATGGACAAGATTGAGAAATCCTGGTTGACTCTTGCGTTCTTTAGTGTGGGTTTGTATTAAATAAGGGACTTGTTATGTATAACTGCTACTCTATAATTGGGGTCGTGTTGCCCAGACTTTAGGGGTGATGTGACCATATGTTGACTTTATTTTGTTCATTATCTGTGATAAACAGATTATGTTTATGATTGTCTAAGTCTTTGGAGTATACCTATTGTTATCAGTTTTAATCATACAGCCCTAGGCATATGATGCCTTCCTGACATGGCTAGTGTGACATTCGTCTCACTAGAGAGATGGATGTTACATTCAATAGAGGTGGGTATTACATCTAGTGGCCCTTGTCTTGAAGATCTGGCGACACTACCTTTATGATGGAGCCTGTAAAATCTTCACCGACCATGAGATTTAAAATATCTAATGAGTTAAAAGGAAATCGTTGGATACACTGCCGGATGTTGATCGGTTAGCAGATCAAGGAAGAGCACAAGAAGCCACGTAGTACCCTTGGAGATCCCAGGATGGAAGTGGAGGATACGGTATTCCTGAAAGTATTCCCATAGAAGAGTGTATTGAAGAACAAGAAAATACCTTCAGTGAAAATACTATGGACTCATCACCAAGTGGAGGAAGCCACATGGGAGCGAGAAGACCAATGAGGGCCCAATACCCTCATCTGTTTTAGTGGAGCTATGTACGAAATTTCGGGACGAAATTTTATAAGGGTGGGAGAAATGTAACGCCCTGAAAATTTTCATGATTTAAATAATTAATTTCTGGAGAAAACCATGGAGATTAATCAACAATAAAGAGAATAAATAAACTTCACAACTTAATTAAGGGAAATCAGAAATTTAGGAAACAAAAATCTGAACATGCAACAATTTGGGCCGAGGAGGCCGTGTTGGGCCAGGCTAGATTGGACATGGAATAGTCAGGAGTTAGATTAATTAAATCGAAGATTTATTAAATATTAATTAATCCAGATTAATTAAGTAGGAATATCGGACACAAGTTAGAGTCTCGATAAAGTAGATCTGGCCGAGTCAAAAGCCGAGATTCGCGGATCTGGGTCGGGAGAGAAAGACGACCCGTGATATTACAGTCAGCCTGTGTCACGGGAGTCGTCCGACCCGGGATTTCCGGATCTGAGTCGGAAGAATTATTAATAGGATAATATTTTAAATGGTGATGGGACATAAAGTAAAAGATAATATAATATTAAAATCCTTAAAGAAGATAAAGTATTATAAATTATTTAAAGATAATACTTTTAAAAGATAAAGTGGTTAAAAGATAAATTTATTTTAATTAATGAAATGATATAAAAAAAAAAGAAATATAAGAAAATAATAAAATA
This sequence comes from Dioscorea zingiberensis, assembly GCA_026586065.1. NCBI lineage: Eukaryota > Viridiplantae > Streptophyta > Magnoliopsida > Dioscoreales > Dioscoreaceae > Dioscorea > Dioscorea zingiberensis. Next base: position 47,024,615 of record CM048821.1, on the reverse strand, counting down.
AATTAAAAAGTAAAAGTAAAAGTAAAAGAAAAAGAAAAAGAAAAAAAAAAGAAAAAGAAAAAAAAAATATCTCTGTCTTTAAGAAAGACAGAGACGCGAGAGAGAGAGAGAAACAAATCTCTCTCTCCCTCGATCTCCCTCTCGTTCCTCTCTCTCCCTCTTTTTCTCTTTCGTGTGAGACTGACCTTCTCGTGACCGATGGCGGCCGACGAGCCCCGGCCCGGCCGCCACCTCCCCGGCCAAATGACGGCCAAGCACTCCACAGCAGCCCGGCTTAGCGGATGACAGGCCAGCAAGACGAGCTTCCCCCCACGGACGGAGCCAGCTCCGGCGAGCTCTTGAGCACCGGCAGCACCATCACCGGCCAGCATCACTTCGATCACCACCTCCTCGGTTCAAATCCGGCGGGGAGACCCAAGTTCGAGCTTCAAACCCTTTGTGAGCTTCTCTTAACCTTGAATGCAAGGAAATTAGTAAATTGAAGAGAAAGGCCCTGAAGTGAGGGCCAGAACTTTGCTTTGTAGGCATTAGAGATTAATGGAGTTATGAATGGGTAGATGGCTGAAATTGGAAGAAAAATCAGAGGGAATTAAAGGATTTCTTGGGACCGTACAGTGCATTGTTTGAGATGCCATGTATATTATGTGTTCTTTAGAATTAATGTGTTGAATGGTTGTATAAATTTCGAGCCCTAGAAATAGGGAAACTTCACTTAAATTTTAGTTGAACCAATGTCTTTGGGCTGTCCCTTTCCGGGATGAATTCAGCCCCCAATGCTTCCCCAAACGGGAGTATGGTTACTATCGTTAGAAAGGTCATCGAGAGACCTTCGTGAATGAATACTTGATTGACCCGATCGGACTTCCGGATCGGAAGTTATGAAGGGTCCAAGATGAATATGCTAAACCTTTAGTGGGACAAACCCGTATTTTCCGTTCTTTATAAATACGAAATCGTATTAAGGGAAATCGTGCTTTAAGTGTATTTAATAGAACCTATCATATTCTAATATGTGAAGTAAATTATGGAATGAGGATACGGTCTCCGTATTTCTAAAGGAAGCCGTATTTTGATCTCTAAGACAAGAAAGGGGCAAAGGTCAGGTCACCGCTGCTGAAGAGCCTAACCAAGCCTAGGGATCTACTACACTGAGGTGAGGGAACACAACTGAAAATCTCTTCATTTGATTTGTATTTTCATCTTATTGATCTTTGGATTGCATGTTATGAGATCATTATGATTTTATGAATTGCTTTTCCGTTTTTAAGCATGATTACCGATTTATTCGAAGTGTTAAATCATGTTCTTGAAAAGCATGTGGAAATTTTGCACATTTATATATATATTGCCATGATAGACATATTAGTGCATAGCATCTTACTTGAATACATGCTTGTGCCAGACGTGGCTCTACGATAGAGCCAGAGAGTACGATACTAGGTAGGGAAGGGGTGGTTTACATAACTCTGATTTTCTTTAACTATCCAACTATCGGTTTTCAATTCTTCTGATTTCAAGAAAACAAAACCCCCTTTTCGTACTCTTTGAGTGCCTGGTATACGTATATACTCGTATAGCTAACGGCCGATGAGTTGATCCGACCGGAGCGATACTGATTGATTGGTTCATTCCACTCACGGTGCTTGCATTTGTATGAAAGTAGAGGTGTAGATGACACTAATATGATAGATAATGAGAAATCGATTCCACAGCTTGTCACCCCATGGTTGTTGATACGGTCCAACCTGGGAGGACCTTGACTTGTGTGGAATTGATCTATGTCCGTGACGCAGGAGTTGTTTTCATAGCTTGTCACCCCATCGGTTGTTGATACGGTCCAACCTCGGGAGGACCTTGACACGTGGAATTCATCTCCCGCTCGATGATGATAAAAGATTAAATATCATATGATTTCAGTGAATATTACCATGAATTGGATCATGATCAGCATGCTGCTTCACATGTTTTTAAATGATATACGGTTTTGGTATTTCGCCTTCGATATTTATATCACTTTAATTTGAAAGTATACAGGTTGTTATTCCTGACAGTTGTGTTAGTACCTCACTGAGCTCCTGTAGCTCACCTTGTTGTTATTCTCTTTTGCAGGTAGTAAGTAGGGTTATGGCCCTGCTTAGAGTAAAGTTAGGAGGGTTTCCCTTAGTTCTGGCTCTGACCACCTAGCCCTGGTCCTTTATTTGAATTCATATTGTTTTATTTGGGGAGTATGTTATCTCCCAACTAGGCTTGTGTGAGATTTTGAGACACTATGGGTTGTAATATTGTTGTACTTGAATTATATTTTCCTTAAATGTTCGTTGATTTATGAGTTAATTATGCTTATATATATCTGACCTTAGTAGGGGTTCACTCCACGACTGGCTGGTGTGACACCTGGGTCATGGAAAGGATTAGGGTGTTACATTTAGTGGTATCAGAACGGTTAATCCTTGGTAACCTAGTTATGGTCAGAGCCTTAGGGTGGGAGTGTTGTGTCAGTAGGATAAAGTTTAATATTTGCTTTCAGAGAGTTAGAGAATACTACTGACACGCTCTCTTTTTCAGAATGGCACCTAAAAGAGTCGGAAGGCCACCTCGTATGCCACGGGAGGAACCCGCACCAGCGTATGGACCACCAGAACCAGTGGAGGTTCCTGAATTTGAGGATGTCCCAGAACCCGAGGAGGTTCCGGCAATCCCGTGGGGAGACTGAGGCGTATGGTCTCATTCTTTTCATGCACCCGACCCTCAACAAGGAATGCATCAAGGACCCGGATTTTATCCGAATGTACTGCCCCTGATTTCAAATGGAGTACCGTATGGACCGGATTTCAGCCGAATGCCTTTATGGACCCGGATTCCAAATGAATGTATTACGGGCCCGGATTCCAACCGAATGCCTTATGGACCGGTTTCACCCGAGAACACAAAGACGGTTGGGATACTATCCGAGCATGTACTGGACCCGATAACCAACCCGGAGCACAAGCCGGGCCAGCTCAGAACCCTGGCATGCAACAGATGTACGACCAGATGACCCAATCATTTGCGGCGTTCCCTGGATATCAGCAGCCAAAGCCGAAGAAGCACGACCACGTGAATAAGGCTCGGCAAATGGGAATCACACAATTCGAGGGTACTACAGATCCTACGGAAGCCGAAAATTGGATCACTCGACTGGAGCTTATATTTGAGGCTCTTATGTGCCCGGAGGAAGAAAAAGTAGCAACCGTCACTTTGTTGTTAGCCGAGAGAGCCCTGCAGTGGTGGCTCGCATACAAGCGACGTCGCCCAAACCAGACCGTGTTTACTTGGACTGAATTCAAGACGGCATTTGACAGGAAATATATGCCCCAAATCTACCGTGACGCGAAGCACGAGGAGTTTCTTCGCCTGTTCCAAGGCAGTCTCTCTGTGGCCGATTATGAGGCCAAATTCTACGAATCTTGGGAGATATGCACCCGACTATACCGATAATGAACATCAGAAGTGTCGCAGATTTGAGCGAGGATTACGTGACAAAATTCGGAACATCGTCACGTTGTCAGGATTCTCGGATTTCACGGAGCTGGTGGAGGCCTCGCTCAGAAGTTATAGACCCACAGGCTGGCGGCAGTTATAGACCCACCAAGAAGAGTAACTCCAGCTGCAGTAGTGGCTCGACCTCAAGAGGGCAGGGTGCCTCACAGGGAAGGTCCAAGTGTAATATTTGCGTAAGTATCATTACGGTGTGTGCTGCTTCGCGCTTTAACCGCCTCAAGAATCGGCTACATGCTTTCATTGCCATCAACCAGGGCACTACAGAAGCCAATGCCCTTTGTTGACCCAGGAGAGTGGAGAGTCGCCTATTGCCATCAAGACCGTTGGCCAAGACATACCCCACTCAGTGGAGCCACTATAGTGGGCAGTACAGGAGGTCACCGAGGAGGATCATCTAAGGGAGGATCACGAGGAGGCCGAGGAGATCGAGGAGTTCAGGCCCATCTGATGGCACAAGCCTTTACAGTGACACAACAACAGCGGTCAGCCGCGCCGTATTTACATTCCCCATTTACATTCCGGATTTATCGCTCCGTGATGGACAAGATTGAGAAATCCTGGTTGACTCTTGCGTTCTTTAGTGTGGGTTTGTATTAAATAAGGGACTTGTTATGTATAACTGCTACTCTATAATTGGGGTCGTGTTGCCCAGGACTTTAGAGGAATTGATGTGACCATATATGTTGACTTTATTTTGTTCATTATCTGTGATAAACAGATTATGTTTATGATTGTCTAAGTCTTTGGAGTATACCTATTGTTATCAGTTTTAATCATACAACCCTAGGCATATGATGCCTTCCTGACATGGCTAGTGTGACATTCGTCTCACTAGAGAGATGGATGTTACATTCAATAGAGGTGGGTATTACATCTAGTGGCCCTTGTCTTGAAGATCTGGCGACACTACCTTTATGATGGAGCCTGTAAAATCTTCACCGACCATGAGATTTAAAATATCTAATGAGTTAAAAGGAAATCGTTGGATACACTGCCGGATGTTGATCGGTTAGCAGATCAAGGAAGAGCACAAGAAGCCACGTAGTACCCTTGGAGATCCCAGGATGGAAGTGGAGGATACGGTATTCCGAAAAGTATTCCCATAGAAGAGTGTATTGAAGAACAAGAAAATACCTTCAAAGAAAATACTATGGACTCATCACCAAGTGGAGGAAGCCACATGGGAGGCGAGAAGACCAATGAGGGCCCAATACCCTCATCCGCTTTAGTGGAGCTATATGTACCGAAATTTCGGAACGAAATTTTATAAGGATGGGAGAAATGTAGCATACAGAAAATTTCCATGATTTAAATAATTAATTTCCTCGAGAAAACCATGGAGATTAATCAACAATAAAGAGAATAAATAAACTTCACAACTTAATTAAGGGAAATCGTAAATTTAGGAAAAAAATGCAACATGCAACAATTTGGGCCGAGGAGGCCGTGTTGGGCCAGGCGCATTGGACATGGAATAGTCAGAGTTAGATTAATTAAATCGAAGATTTATTAAATATTAATTAATCCGCATTAATTAAGTAGGAATATCGGACACAAGTTAGAGTCTCGATAAAGTAGATCCTGCCGAAGTCAAAAGCCGTAGATTCAAGGACTGGCTTCGGAGAGAAAGACGACCCGTGATATTACAGTCAGCCTGTGTCACGGGAGTCGTCCGACCCGGGATTGCCGGATCTGAGTCGGAAGAATTATTAATAGGATAATATTTTAAATGGTGATGGGACATAAAGTAAAAGATAATATAATATTAAAATCCTTAAAGAAGATAAAGTATTATAAATTATTTAAAGATAATACTTTTAAAAGATAAAGTAGTTAAAAGATAAATTTATTTTAATTAATGAAATAATATAAAAAAAAGAAATATAAGAAAATAATAAAATAAATTAAAAAGTAAAAGTAAAAGAAAAAGAAAAAGAAATAAAAATAAAAATAAAATAAAAATATCTCTGTCTTTAAGAAAGACAGAGACGCGAGAGAGAGAGAGAAACAAATCTCTCTCTCCCTCGATCTCTCTCTCGTTCCTCTCTCTCCCTCTTTTTCTCTTTCGTGTGAGACTACCTTCGGCCGCATGACCAAATGGGCCCACCGACGAGCTCCGGCCAAAGATCACACCTCCTCCCCGCTGACAAATGGCCGAAAGACTCCACCAGCCTCAAGCAGCTCGTTAGCGGACAGCAGTACAAGACGAAGCTTCCCCACTGGACGGAGCCAGCCCTATGAGCTCTTGAGCACCTAAGAAGACTATCACCGCCAAGATTACTGGATCACCACCTCCTCGGTTCAAATCCGCGGGGAGACCCAAGTTCGAAGCTTCAAAACCCTTTGTGAGCTTCTCTTAACCTTGAATGCAAGGAAATTAGTAAATTGAAGAGAAAGGCCACAGAAGTGAGGGGCTAACTTTGCTTTGTAGGCATTAGAGATTAATGGAGTTATGAATGGGTAGATGGTCGAAATTGGAAGAAAAATCAGTAGGAATTAAAGGATTTCTTTTCTTTGTGCTTGATTGTTTGAGATGCCATGTATATTATGTGTTCTTTAGAATTGATGTGTTGAATGGTTGTATAAATTTGAGCCCTAGAAATAGGGAAACTCACGAAATTTTCGTTGAACCAATGCCGGGCTGTCCCTTTCCGGGATAAATTCAGCCCCCAATGCTTCCCCAAACGGAGTATGTTATATCGTTAGAAAGGTCATCGAGAGACCTTCAGAATTTAATACTTGATTGACTCGATCGGACTTCGGATCGGAAGTTATGAAGGGTCCAAGCGGAATATGCTAAACCTTTAGTGGGACAAACCCGTATTTTCCGTTCTTTATAAATACGAGAAATGCATTATTAAGGGAAATCGTGCTTTAAGTGTATTTAATAGAACCTATCATATTCTAATATGTGAAGTAAATTATGGAATGAGGATACGGTCTTCGTATTTCTAAAGGAAGCCGTATTTTGATCTCTAGGACAAGAAAGGGGCAAAGGTCAGGTCACCGCTGCTGAAGAGCCCGACCAAGCCTAGGGATCTACTACACTGAGGTGAGGGAACACAACTGGAAATCTCTTCATTTGATTTGTATTTTCATTGTATTGATCTTTGGATTGCATGTTATGAGATCGTTATGATTTTATGAATTGCTTTTCAGTTTTTAAGCATGATTACCGATTTATTCGAAGTGTTAAATCATGTTCTTGAAAAGCATGTGGAAATTTTGCACATTTATATATATATATATTGCCATGATAGACATATTAGTGCATAGCATCTTACTTGAATACATGCTTGTGCCAGACGTGGCTCTACGATAGAGCCAGAGAGTACGGTACTAGGTAGGGAAGGGGTGGTTTACATAACTCTGATTTTCTTTAACTATCCAACTATCGGTTTTCAATTCTTCTGATTTCAAGAAAACAAAACCCCCTTTTCGTACTCTTCGAGTGCCTGGTATACGTATATACTCGTATAGCTCACGGCCGATGAGTTGATCCGACCGGAGCGATACTGATTGATTGGTTCATTCCACTCTGGTGCCGCTGTATGAAAGTAGAGGTGTAGATGACACTAATATGATAGATAATGAGAAATCGATTCCATAGCTTGTCACCCCATGGTTGTTGATACGGTCCAACCTGGGAGGACCTTGACTTGTGTGGAATTGATCTATGTCTAGGACGAGGAGTTGTTTTCATAGCTTGTCACCCCACGGTTGTTGATACGGTCGCTGACATAATGTATGGGCTGAAAATACTTCTCCTTCTGTTGACCTAACATTGCCCTTACGACGTAATCACATGCGTCACACATCAGTTCGAATGGTAGGCTCTAATCTGGTGTGATCATGATTGGGGCTTGACTGAGCCTTTCCTTTAAATTGGTAAACGCAACCAAACATTCACTGTCAAAGTCAAATGTGGTGTCTTTCTCAACAAGTTTCGTGGTTAGTGCAGGAATTTTGGAGAAGTCCTTTATAAAACACCTGTAAAATCTTGCATGTCCTACAAAACTGCAAACAGTTTTATGCATGTCCTAAAAAACTACTAACAGCTTTAATTGATGTAGGGGGGATAGCTTCTCAATCGTCTCTACTTTTGCCTTCCACCTTAATGCCCTTGTGTGAAATCTTGTGGCCAAGGACTTTCCTTCCCTTAACATAAAATGACACCTTTCGCAGTTGCACACTAAGTTAGTTTTCATGACCATAGTTAAAACCTTCTTTACGTTGTATAGGCATAAATAGAACGAATCCCCAAAGATAGAGAAATCATCTATGAATACCTCCCTTATATCCTCCACATACTCCTTGAAAATGGCCAGGATGCATCGTTGGAAGGTGGCGGATGTAACCCAAAGGGGATACAACAATATGCAAAAGTGTCATATGGCCAGGTAAAGGTGGTTTTCTTCGGATAATCTAGGGCGAAGGTGATCTGAAAGTACCCTGAAAAACAATCTAGGAAACATTAATGGGAATGCCTTTCTAATCGTTCGAGCAACTGATCAATAAACGGCAATAGAAAGTAATCCTTACGAGTGCCGTCGTTCAACTTCCTGTAGTCGATGTAGACCCGCCATCCAGTCACTGTCCTAATGGGGATAAGCTCGTTGTTCTCATTTGCCACTACTGTTATGCCTCCCTTTTTAGGCACTACCTGTACGGACTGACCCAGGCGTTGTCTGAAATGGGGTAGATCACCCTGGCATCAAGGAGTTTGATAATTTCAGCTCTTAACATTTCCTTCATATTGGGATTGAGCCTTCTTTGGGGTTGTACTGAAGTCTTGAAATTTTCCTCCATCAAATTTTATTGTTGCAGAACAATGGGTTGATGCCTTTTATATTTACAATTTTCCACGCTATTGCCTTCTTGTGCCTTTTAAGTACTTGCAGCAGCTTCTCTTTCTGTTCAGTAGAGAGATTTGCCGCAATGATAACCTGAAATTCCACATTATCCCCAGAATGGCATATTCAAGATGTTTGGGAAGTTCCTTTAGCTCTAGTGCTGGGGTTTGTCAGTAGATGATTCTAATTTTTTCCCAATTTCTAGTGGCACTTCATCAAATTTCTGGTCCACTTCCAGAACTTGATATTCTTCTGACTCTTGATTTGTGCTTGAATCCTCCCTTGGTTCTTAAACATTACATATCGAGTCAGACCTATTAGTATCAGGAAATATGTGGTGTGGTCTGGCCTGTAACTTTCTATTGTGTCATGCAGTTTCTCTTCAAATCGTTCATACATAGAAAGAGGTTGAATTGGTTCTTCTGTAGTCACACTGTCTAATGAATCGATCCTTCCCACATACACTCCTCCTACTTTTTGATTCCCTTCCAGTCAATATCCATAGGATCTGGGGGATATGGCCATAATTTATTTGTACTTATAGTGAGTTGGTTGACGTGCATATAGTTGAGATGTCGAAGTTGATCTTGTTCTTGCAGCATAAAATAACCAAAAACCCTCTGCTAGTCGTTGTCTTCTGAAGCAGCTGTATACTCTTGAGACGCTACATGATAGCATTCCTCCCAGCAGTGCGAAAAGCATTTTGCACATGACTCCTTATTGCAGCAGTGCATATGTAAGCATTCTTGATAAGCAGACTCGAATTGCTCATTTGCAATCCATTCGTTCATTGCCAACAGTTGCTCCATGGTGAACATGAACCTACATATGTTATCCTCCAACCATTGCAAATTAAATATAGAAATTGATTAGCACAAGAAATAGTCAATTTTACACAATAGATAAAGATACAAAATGGATTATCAAAACTGAAAGAAATGAAAAGAAGAAAAAAATGGAAATCTAAACTAATGGTTAAAGTAAAAACTCCTAGTTTCCTAGTAGTCTAAGTAGTCCCCGGCAACGGCGCCAAAAACTTGATAAAGCCAAATGCTCGTGCTTACTACCGTAAGTGCACGGGTTAGACAAGTAATATAATGGACTAAGAAGTTGGGTATCGAATCCACAAGGGCTTGTAAGAAATACTAGTACTTGCTATTTATCTACTATTTAATCTGAACAGAGTGGTGATGTTTACTAATCTAAGGGTTGAAATTAAGGAAAAGAAACTAGAGTCACTATGAAGTGAAGAGCGGGATGAAATTAAAGGATAATCAGTCAAGAGAAGGGATACTCGTGTATGAATCCCTCTTGGGTTCTTAACACAAGATACAGACTATACCTCCTACTTGTTGATCAAATAAGATTGGACCAAGGGTTTCTATATCGCTTTCACTCCAACTATCGCTACCGAATTACTAACATTGAGTGGGGTTTTAGGGAACCTATTTCTTAGAAGAAATGCGGGAATAAGATATATGAAATAGTTACTCTCCTTAATGCCTGAGTTTTCAGTATATTCACAATCCTTTCTATGGAGGTAGTTCTAATATGATTAGGCGTTCGCTTCTTCCCTCGTATAAACCTATTGAATACTAGGGCTGTCGCAACGTAAGCATTCAAAGAAATGAATACACTTAATAAATATCAATCCATATCAATTAATCAAACAAGCAAGAGACATTGTCATATATTAAACATCAATACCCAACTATCTAAAGTGTTGGTTCCTCATTAAAGAGGAACATATAGAAAATATAATAATGACACAGTAAAAGACATAGGACAGTGATACGTTGTTCCGAACGTTGTTGGCAAGGACCGTTGCGTATACTCCCCTGACTCTTCATCGTCTTCTAGCAATACTCCTTGCTCTGGTGTGCCCTTTCATAATGCCTAATTCCTTCTCTGTGGTGGATGGTGGTGATGATGGGTGATGAGAGCCTCCAAGGGTGGTGAATGGAGTTTGAAGCTCCCTTTCAAAACCCTAATCTTTAATATTTATAGCCCTTAGTGCCATCCGGATTGGAATGCAATTAACAAGGCGCTTAGACTCAACAGATTAACATTACTGCCTTGAGGGCCCATTATTGATGGGGTTGTCAGGTAGTAGACGGGTCGGTCTATGTCTTCAAATTTGGTTCTATACGAATGAACGACCCCGTATATTTCACATACGACCTCGTCGATGACCCTGCTGATAATTCGTACTGGTTGTTCTATCTTGATTAGGTTGTCTAGTCCGTGAGTTGGACGGATCCGTCTAGCATCTGAATTCAGCTCCTTTACTCCAGACGGTATGTAAAATGGCTGCTTTCTTCGCCCGTCCCGGATTCGATTATTGAGATCTCTCGCGTTACATACCTAACCATCTATTACCAGACGTGTCCGTCTAGCTCTCTTTTACCTTCTTCTGCTAAATTTGCTTCAAATCCCTAACTTTCTTATCGAGCTGCCCCGGTCTGTCCTGATTCACAAAGATAACACATTTTAAGTACCGGCGACCTCCAAATCATCAGGATCACATGTTAGGTACTTAAAATTATGATAATCAAATATAGCAATTTGAACACTTATCACCAGCCAAGCACCAAGATATCACAACAAAAAACAACAACAAAGGCAAAGATGCAAGCTCAAACAAAAATTATCCTCCTTGTCAATATTGCAAGAAAAAAGGGCATCCACCTTTCAGATGTTGGTAGAGACCAGATGCGAAGTGTAACAAATGCAATCAACTTGGATATGAAGATGTGGTGTGCAAAAGAAATGTCCAGAAGCAAGGAGAAGCCCATGTAGTTGATCAAGATGACGAAGACCAGATGTTTGTTGCAACATGTTTTTCAACTACAATTTCTTCTGAAAGATGGTTGTTTGATAGTGGTTGCACAAACCAAATAACGTCGGATAAAGCTCTCTTCAAGGACTTGAAGCATTCAAAAGTTACGAAGGTCAGAATAGACAATGGTGGCTATCTTCTTATGGAAGGGATTGGAACTGTTGCAATCATAACTAGCTCAAGTACAAAATTAATTTCTGATGTTCATTATGGACCTGACATTGATCAAAATTTACTGAGTGTTGCCCACCTGTTAGCAAAAGGATTTAAAGTATCCTTTTGAAGATTTCCATTTTCTCATTTTTGACGCAACTGGAAAAGGAATTTTAAGGGTTAACATGAGAGGTAAAAGCTTCTCATATGACCCAATGAAGAAGAAGAAGAAGCAGCACTACTAGCATATTTTTTCTAATAATATTTATAAGGCTAGAGTCTTAGTTTTACTTTTTGAATGTGAATTGAGTTAATCTTCTATTAGCACATAAACTATCATAATGGTAATACATTTCATAAAATATCGAACAATATTCATCTTTAAAATAAAAATGATCAAAACCCATATTTTCATCATAAGAGTCAAGTATACTAGAAATACATCAATTTTAAATCTTGAATCAATCATAAAAGATAAAATATATATAGGTTCAATTTTTTCATAATATTTTTTAATTTTTCTTCCATAAAAGCAACAATATTACTAAAATTATCATTATAACTATATTTTGCAAAAACTTCACTAATAGAATATAGTTGGTTTATAATCGTAAAAGATGTGGGATAATAAACATCCGAAAAAAAAATATTGTGATGTAAAAAATTTCTAAAAATTCTTTTATTTTATTTCCTACTTCCCAATCAAATTCAATAATTTGAATTTCTTTAAAATGTTCGTTGTTAAAAAAGTGTAGTAACATTCCTATACTCATACACTAACTCTAAGATGACATCGATTGAATTCCACATGTGCTCAATATTAATAATAATTTTTTTTTTTTGTATTTTCTACAGTATTGAACACAGCATATTTAAAATTCTTAGCTCTTATTTGAGAAATTTCTAACAAATAAAATACATCTTCTAATATTTTGTATATGAGAATCAATTATTTGCATGCTATCATGAACATATAAATTTAAAATATGACAAGCATATTTAATATGAAATAATTTTTCAGAAACTATACGTGTTAAATATGTTTTTAAAATTTTTGATGTAGGAGAGCCTGAGTCAAACGATGCCGAGCTGTCTGATTGCACCATTAGAGCTTTGGCATACCACGACTTGGCGGACCGACGTAAAGGCGGAAGGTGATCGAGCCAAGTCCGGAATTGGGGAGCACTTTGGACACGTTTCGGTATTTTGGCCATAACTTTAGCTACCAATATCGGATTCAAGACGCCAACCCTTAATTCGGAAAGCTCGTCTCGACGCGCACGTGGGATCCATCCAGCTTTGCTCGATGGACCCTTCCTTTATCCTCAAATTCCACTGTTTTCCCCATCGTTTCTTCGTTTTTCGGTGTGTTTTTTTTACATTTTTGGCAATACTTCGTATGCCAATTTAGGATAGGATATGAATCTGATTTGAACTCAGATCTTTAGGAGTTATCTGTTTTGTTTAGTTATTTTAGAATTAGATAAGTTTTTCTATTGGACCAAAATTTGCCGATTTAGGCAAATTTGGATAAGAAGATAGAATTTTTAGGTTATCTAGGTTAGTTTTTTTAGCTATTTAAACCCGGCTTGTGGGTTGAATTTTATTCATTTATTATTGAGTTATATTTTCCTTTTAAAGTTTTAGAGACTTTTCTTCTCTGTTTGTCATCCCTTTTTCTTGCTCTTCTATCAATCCCCCTGTTTACCACCGCATGATTAATACCACCTCGTCTCAGCGTCAATTTTCAATAACACTAGTATTACTGGAAGCATTATCAATGGTATCAAAATCCGATTAGTGTTGATTCTTTCCACCAACTAATGAAGAGATCCTTTTTTTCAAAAAATGAAAAGAAACCTAGCGGGCCGATCTTGTGTGCCAGGCAGCCGGTGCAGGCTGTGCTGTGGCGACGCAAGTGCCTGGGCCAGCACAGTATGCACGGGCTACATGTCATGCAAGAATGCATGCCGCACAAATCACGGCCTAACACAGACCCGAGATCGGGTTATGCCTGGCACTGAGCTACAGTGTTGAGCCATGCCGACTAGCAAACAACACGTCCCATTGACACCTCTAGCTCAACACCTTAATAAATGGTGAAGAGTGCTTCTCTTTTTCTCAACTCCCGAAAACTAATTTTCACTGTGGTCAAACTTCCTCTTATGTTTCTTGAGATCCCATTAACTCCATTTGTATCCACCAATTATCTTAATTGTCTTAGCCATGATGTAGATGGAGAGATACCTAGTTTTGATACCACCCATTAACTCCTCTCGCATTCCTATACCGCAATTACCATCAGCACCTTACAACCTTCCATGCTGGCTTCATTCCCTCTTCTCCTTCTCTCATTCATCATCTCCAGACTTCATTCCCTCTGCTATTCTCATCCTTTCTCATTCCATGTTCCCCGTCTCTTTTCTTTCCCAAGCATTGCCCTTTTTAAAGAATTTTAACCCATTTACATCTTTACTTGACTACTTGACCCTCGTTTTCCAAAGAAATACACAAATTTCATGGTTTTCGTGGGTATACATAAATTTACCAAAAACATTCTAGTAGCCAACATCTTTGTTACACCTTTTCTGAAAAACTAACAAAATAAAGCACACATTTATTCTGCTTTTTTGTAACTGTCGACTAATAGTGTGACATGCCTTTGCAGCTGGAACAAGGTCAAACATTTTTTGTTGTGTCAATGGATTTGTCTTCCGAGATCAGAAAATAGAGATTATCAAAACCTCCAAGTGAACAAAGGAAGCTGGGTCCATCAAACTTTAAATCCCAGCTCTGCAATGTCCATGATCTTTTTATTCAATTCAATCCTCTTCTCTTTCAACTCGGATGCCATGGAAGCCACCTAGAGAAAGTGATAATAATGTCAAAAATCAAGTACCTGAATACTCCAGATTCAGAAATATGGAAATGATATTCAGCCATTGAACTTGCCTCTGCTCGAAGCCGCAGAGCACTTCTGCCAGGAAGAGTGCGCAGTCCATCCATTATATCTAGACAAGTACCCCTAACCAATTGTTAGTGAACTCAAAAATCAATAATAAAATGGGAAAAAAAAGTCATTACCACTAGCAAATAGTAAAATTCTTTTCTATGAAGTAGAAGTTATTCATAATTTGGTGCAGATACCACACCAGAAAGAAATCAAATATCATGTAACATATGATATACGATTGAATGGTTAATAATAAAGAGAAACAAGAAGGAAAAAATACCAATTGCTTCAGATTCTATCTTATAAATGGACTTGAGAAGCCTTTGGATTTCCTTTCCAGTATTCCTGCATCCACCCAAGACAATTAGCTCCTTGAAGAAAAGCAAACTGTTGGCCTTGCTAAGCCTTGTTAGTAGTAACAAGTCTACAGCACAGAAAAGGTAAGAAAAGCTTAATTAATTCAAGTACAGCAAATGGAAAATACTTGATTTTGGTTCCTCCACGAAGCATTTCTTCTTCACCAGCATTTGATGACTTGATCAGCTTGTTGGTGTCTGCATTTAGTTTACCAACAGATTCACTGAGCTCTTGTAAACCCTTCTCTGCTTTAACAAATCGAGCCTAAGAATTGAAAGAAATAAGAAAAAGGCATGTCAAAAGAGGAATAATCTGAAAAGATCGAAACACAGATGTAAACCGTAAAATAATAATAGAGAGTTGGGAGGTAGCCTGAGAAGGCAATAGTTTATGACAGGTTCCTCCAGCATTCAAACAACAAATTTTTTTCCTTTAAACTAAGTTTCTTTCAACTTCTAGCTACTAAGACAATGATGTATCACTAATACCCCATGTTATGGCTGCTAACAATAAACGGTAATAGATATTTGAAAAACGGTTATTTCGCATTGCCCTGTTGTTGGTGATGCACTTGTTTAAATTCTTAGTTTTCATGGATTTTTCAACCAAAGACAGAGGTGTTTAGGTTTTAGACTGCAAACCAGAAACAATCTGAATCCAAAAAGGAATTGATACCAAATCAAATTATTTTAGTTTGGTTGACCAATTCACTTACCACCAGCAGCTTGAGGAGAAGGCTAATCAAGAAATTTGAAAGGTCCATAGTGCCATATAGAACAAACATCAACTGATGAAGCAAAATTAAGAAAGCAAGGAAAAAGAAGGCTAAAAGAGGATCTTAATTGTGATTAGGAGACGACAGGGAATCGACTGTGCAGGATCTCAAATGCGTTAAGGAAGGATCAATTCTTTCTCAACAAAGTTGAGAAGGAAAAGAAGGGTTATGAGGTTGGGTCTGCCTAAAGGGAGAAGGAGAAAGGGATAAGGATTTGGGTAAGTGAATTGGTTAGGACATGGTTTATGATACTAATACTAGTTTGCTTCAGATTTTAAGCACCTAAAAACCAAACAAAATCCTAATCTGTTCTAGAAAATACATGCAGTGAGCCTGTTTTAGGGCTCTAAGTGAAAAACCTTTCAAGTTAATTCTCAGAATAACAGGTGAATGTTCACTTGGTTCCCTCCATCCAAATCCACAAGCCACATGGCGAGAACAACATTAGGGTTAATGTGAAGTTTGATGTGGCATGTCATGCAGCCAGCTTATACACATGGATTGCCACATGGCTTAAAATTTATATTTTTTTTTTTTATTTTATCCCAATGATAATGTGGCATATTACATTAATTTTATTATTGCCCAAAAAACTTGGAAGACTCTAGAAAAGATTAAGTAGAATAAATCCCTTGCTAAAAATAGAGGTAGAATCTTTATTAGATCACTCTCAATCTTATTAGCTTAGGTATGAGGCTTGAGGGATTATGATTCTTGCTCCCTTTATGAGTCGATGATCCTTCTCAAAGCTTGATGGTATTTCATCCTTTTTCTTGCTCTTATTTTCTTATTCTCTTATTCTCTAATTCCTGATGGAGTTGTTTATCAGAGGGTTTCCTGATCACATCTCTTTATTCACATCAATTACACATTGAAAATTGTACGCAAGCTCAAATGGTGTGTGGTTTCTTAACAACATCACCTACATCACCAATCTCTTTACATATTGTTGATGCCAAAAACTGGTCCACGTCACGTTTCGGTTACTGTTACCTCGTGATCTGGTCTCAGCTCTCGACCAACGGTTAGAATTTATAGTTGATGTGGACGCTTATCACGCTTCTATGAAGCGAGGGGAGCGCGAAGAGCATCATAAAAACTCCGCTGGAATTATTGGAATTACTCATCAACGAAGCACAGTAAAGGAGAAGGACGGTGATCGGAATTGGGGCCTTTCCGCCCTGGATTCAAATCACGCTTAAGTCAGAAAACTTGAATAGAGAATCTTAGTTTTAGGCAGTTTTTTGTGTGATGAGTTTTTTTCGGGGATCCCTTTTTCTTCTATTAGCACTCTTCTTTTATAGTACCTTAGAGGCGGTTCAGGAAAGGCGGTGAAGTAAGGCGGTGAATTAGCTAAAATATCTCTTAAGGCGGTAGGAAGGTGGTAGGAAAATATCTGCCCACTATAGCAAGTGGATAAGGCCCACTCACTGTAGAGGCGTTAGATTTTCTCTATCTCTTTCTTTCTACCCTACGCCCCTACGCCCTTCATGAGAGGGTTGTTACAATTCCGACGGACTTGTCAATCACGCTATTTGCCGAGCGGAATTTGTGCAAAGATGGTGATACTGCCATATAGCCAAATGAACAAGTGGTCCTTTAGCTTAACGACACCTGTCTTCACCAAATATATCCGTAACACTAGTCCCTCCCCTAGTGTACTTGTTCAAAAATCTAAGCTGAGGGGTGAGCTAAATGCACGCGTTTCGCTTGGTTCGAGAACAAGTATCATTCTTAGTCATGTCTATGTAGGCGTAGGCTCTGTGATACAAATAGCACCTAAAGGTCACATGGTTTAATATAGGCTGACCGACGCTTCATCATGTGTTATCTTCTCACAAGTATCGAGGTAGATTTTGATTCCGTAATTCTCGCCTATAGTGTCGATGGGTTCTCCTATTTAAGGGCTTGTATGGATAGGGTGTTTTGACTAGAAAACTTTTGCACCCTTTGTATTTTTGTATCATGGCTCGGTAGCTTGTCTTTTACAAGTTTTCACTTTTTCTCAGCCTTTCTTCGCCGTTTTGCGAATTCCCGATTCCTTTTATGAAAGCACCTAACGGAATTAAGGATCGAGTAATCCATTTGGTAAGTCCAAATGGTTGTGTTTGGCCATCTATTTTGGCGATTAGCGTGGGGGTAGGTGAAATGAGCATGTGACGCCGGGGTGGGAAGCTTTTCATGTCACCATGCGTGTGGAGGCGGGAGACCTTTTAGTTTTTCTTACGCAGGGGTATGCGCCGAGGTCGAGATGTTTGGAGACGACTCTTGCCAGTAGAGGTGGGTCCCCACCTCCGCCCCTCGTCTTTGAACCAAGCTCCCCAAAGAACGCAGGATAGCGGCAATTTCGCGGAAGTCCGTATCTCCTTTGAAGTCTTATCCTAGCGTATCCTTTCGGACGGGTCCGCGGACGTTTAGGATAATCCGATCGGAAATATGGTAGGATAATCCGTTCGGTAATATGTTTTGGAGTCGGTTTTGTCGTTTCCTTTTACATCCGTCATGTATAATTTGAATAAATGACGTTTTGTCGTTTTGTTTTTAAATCTTTTGGCCTTTTTATGGCTTTTGTTGATGATCCTATGTTGGAGTGTGCGCTTTGTCTTTGTGTGGTACAAGCTCTGCCTTCCATGTATACCCCATTTACCTTCCATGTAAGCGCTTTTCGCTTTCTAAGACGACACGCGTGTCTCCTTTACTATTTAGCATTAAAAGGGGGATAATGAGTGCGACATGCCGCTAGCGGCGTGTAAGCGCTTTGTCAACGCGTTATGATGAAAGCGATAGAAGCGATTTTCCATGTGTGCCAGCGGTGCTTGATATTGCCGACGTGGACGTAATTTTAAATTGTTTCGAGGAGCGCCAGACGATGGTTGTTTGAACGGTTCGCATTTGTGGGTCTTTGGTTCAAGGGTTCAGATCGAACACAACCCTAAGATCTAACGGCCATGGATTCATTTGCTTTTGTATATAAGGGGAACTGTGACAGCAAAGAAAAGATTGCTTCAAAATCGAAGTTCTCTTCAGATTTCCTCTTCTTGGCGCAGCCTCGGTTTAGCGCTTTTTTTCTTATCTTTTTCCTCCTCTAAGGTAATGGCTAACATTACTTCTTCTTCCTCTAGTTCTTTCCTCACGCAGTCCTCGATTCCTTTATGCCCCACCCTACGGTTTTACATTTGTGATTCCGGCGATCCCGTGGTGAACTTGGAGCGTTCAGCCTGTGGTTCAGCGGGTTCATCCCGCCTCTGTGGGCACGGTAGGGGTTACGATACGTTCATAAATCTTCTTGGACAAATGGAGGTAGATAACCCGGTAACTAAGTATGAGATAAATCTCTCACCGCTGAGGTTAGTGGTTCCTTGTTCTCGGGAGAGGGCAAGCTCTCCTGTGGAAGGAGATAGCCATCTATCAAGATGCGCTTATTAGGTGGCCTTAGACTCCCTTTTTCCGATTTTGCTAAGGCGTGATAGAGGAGTATCACTTGTGTCCTTCACAGCTTGGCCCCGAATTCCTCGGAAACTCTTGAACGGCTTTGTTATCGCTTTCAAGCATTACGGAAAAATCCGACCGTCCGCTGGTTCCGTGATGCTTTTTAGTCTATGTCTAGAGTCTAATGCCGATTGGTATTACTTCTCGACTCGCCCTAGGAGGAAATTTTAGGGAAGGTCCCTTCTTCCATTAAGCGATGGAAGAGCAAATTTTCTTTGTCAAAGTAGAGTCCGAGTGGGATGTCCAACAAAGTGGGAAGTTCCCGAACGGACATCGCCATGAGGAAATGACGGGTGAAGAGGTGGGTCTTCTTAAGTCAACCCATTGTGGTTATCCAAAGTGTACATGGATGAGTTCTTGACAAAGGAAAACCTTGTTAAATGTCGCTTTAATAGTGTCCTACTGGTAGGAATTATTCGTGTACCTTACTAGTCCGATTTTTAACTACATGATTATCTAATAATTTTTTGACATTTGTTTTGTAGGAAATCCAATGGAGGACGAAGACTGAAGCTATGTTAAAGGGTCTTTTTGGCCTCTTTCGAGTAAGTTCACCCGCCTTTTGCCTCAGCATGAAGAAGAAGAAGGAGGTGGTACTTGGCCAAGGGGCCGATACCTCCAAGGAAGAAAGAAAGAAGAGGAAGAGAAAAGAGACAGCTCTTCCAAGGGGATTAAGAATGATCCCTACAAGTGGTCCTCACGGAGAGAGAGAACCAAGAGGAAGAATTCGAGGACGTGCTCGTGTCCCTAATTGTAGAAATAATTAGCGTACGCTCCAGAGAGGTTCGTATTGAAGAAATCCGCCCAACGTTGTCCCCAATTTCCGAGGGTCCTTCTTCCAGCCGGCCGGAGGACATCCTTCTCGCAGAGGTGAGACTTTCTATTTTCTATAGGTATATTTTACTTAGAACTCTTTAATTTAGGTTTTATTTTGCAGGCGGAGCTAGGAGAAGCGACCTTCGTGGATAAATTAAGAGTGGTGGATTCCGCTTTTAAAGGGATCCGCGCTAAGGTAAGGAGTTATCTTCCTCGAGGATACCCTTTTCGTGATGTCAAGTCCGCATGTATGTTTTAATGGCTACGCGACCCAAGCAGCCTCTAAAAACTCCGAGAGGCTAGCAGGAAGAGGCCACTTACCAATTATTCCGCTCGCCACTTTGGTAAGTGGTTGTTCTCATATTTCCCTTTATTTCTAAATTTGGTACGCTTTTATGGCGTTTTGTTATTTAAGTAGGCCGCCTTTCGATGGGTGGATCGGGTTGCGCTCTTGGCCAAGAAGATTTGGCCAAGATGGAAATGAATAGGGTAGATATCGCCACTGAGCTCTAGGGTGGCGGCCTTGGAAGCAGAAGCGAGTAAGAAACAAAGATGAGGCTATCCGTGCCCTCGAGCGGTGACAAAAGTTTGCTACCCACTAACCATTCAGCCTCGAGAATGAGAAAAACGATCTAGCTGGCTCACCTATCTATTTCCAAAGGTTCTCTTCTCGATCACCGAGGAGGATATCAAAGGGTTACAAGATGAATCCAAAGGTTGAAGAAGGAACTCCAATCTACTCAGAGGAGCGAGCCGCTCGATAGACCTAAAGTCGGTTGGTCACTGAGCTTACTGCTCGTCAAAATTTGAGTCAAGCGGAAATAAGCGGGGCGTGATACACTTACAAGGCGATTTGGCTTCCCGTTTGAAAGCTCCTAAGTCCAGGCCTCACAAGAAATTAAGGATTTAATGGAACGAATGGGATAATTTAGAAGGAGGTTGCCCTACTTTAGGGCGAAAGTTAAAGATGGGGCCACTCAGATATATTCCGTAGTGCAACAAGTGGGCTATCATATTCCTCCTAAGGAGGTTTTGTCTAAGGGTTGGGTACGAGTCTTGAAAAAATTTACTTGAGCTCAAAGAGCAACAAGTCATCAAGACCCCTGAGGCTCCCTGCCTCCGCCTCCTTCGATTGTCCCCTCAAGCCCTTCGGAACCTTCTACCAAAGCTCCTCTTCTAAGGCGGTTCAGCCTGAGGCCCTAGCTCTTAGGGACGCTTTTTCTTTTTATGAATGTTCTTGTAAATTCTTAATCATTTGGAATGTAAGTTTTATTCATATGAAACACAAACCTTTATTTTGATGAAGTTTTATTTCCGAGTGATGGTTATCCTTAACCATTTGAGAAATATTTTCCGAAGTCTTTTGTAAATTTCTTCTTTCTTCCCTCTTCCTTTGATTTTGTAGGATGCTTCGTAACGAGTCCTTAGTCCAATCGCGGGATTTTGAGTTGTTGAATGAGGTATTCGTCTTCATTAAATGAGATTGTTGCCTCATATTTCGGTCTGGATTTTTGCCCCTTGCTTTTTGGGTAAGAGCTGTCGTTCTATCCCTACGGGATAATTCCGACTCGTCTTCCAAGAATGGGAATTTCACCGCATTTTTGTAGGATGGGAATTTTACCGCATCTTAGTAGGATGGCAATTTCACCGCATCTTAATAGGATGGGAATTTCACCGCATCTTAATAGGATGGGAATTTCACATCTTAATAGAAAGAAAAGACTTGAGCTTTATTCCGTGAATTTTAAGAAACAGCTACAGAATTTACTGATAGTAGCGTCGTAGATGTTCAGCATGGAATGGACGTTTGAGTGTCTTTTCCGGCCCATATTTACTAGATAATAGGTGCTTGCCCTGGGGCTGCATTCTTTGTCAGATTTGACGTAGGCGGCCTTCCCCAGCCAGGAGTTAGCTTCCCCTGCTCTACTTTTATTTCCAAGAAACTCATTTTCCCGTAGGACTAGATGCGTCGATTTGGAAGAAGACTCTTTTACCCTTGTGTCATAGAATCTTTTTACTTTCTCTCGCGATAGATGGTCAGCCTCGCTTCCACAAATTTCTCTCCGCTCTTCGAAGTAGATCAAGTTCCGCCCGGAGTTTTTCTCATTCTCTCCGAGGAGAAAGTTTGTTGTGTCCGCATGAGGTAGGCATCCCTATTTCTCGCAGGGATGAGCCTCTGCATTCCCCATAAGTGAGTGGAGAATAGGAATTACTCTCCAAGTAGGAGTTCTTGTTGTTGTCACGTGAGGCCCAAAGCTTCTAATTTCTTCTACCCGCTAGTCCCATTTCAGATACCCGTGTTTTCGTGTTTGAAGCTGTGGTGCGGTTTGTCACTCCTACTTGGCCGCTGGTTTGGGGATGTGTCACGACGTTAATCTGGATTCAATTCCGAAGTTACGAGCAAAAGCTTTTGAAGGCTTTGTTATCAAACCGTCCGCCCATTATCGGAAATGAAGGCGGCCAGGAACGCCGAATCGACAAATAACCGCTCGCCATAAGAATCCCCGACCAGAACTTTCTCCGTGATTTTGGCCAAGGGTTCACTTCCACCCATTTGGTGAAGTAGTCAACGGCGACTATTAGAAACTTCATTTGCCTAATCAAGTAGGAACGGCCCTAGGAGATCGAAACTCCCCGTAGGATGGCCAGAGCAATGGTGGGGCTAATGACGGGTGTAAAATTTGTCTTAGATGGTCGCCTCCCAATCTTGGAATGCCATTTGGCGGCATCGCATTCCGGCCAGAATGCTATCAAGGTCTTGAGTTAAGCGTTGGCCGATGTAATAACCTCGCTTTGTCGTAGGACCTTGTAACTTGCTGGCTTTGCCCCTACGTGACCTCCAACGCTTCGCGGAATTTCTCAAGGATATAACTAAACTTACATTGGGCCTTGAACGCTACATCGAAGGGTTAGCATTATAGGATCTTCTATATAGGTTCTCATCGATGATGGTATACCGAGCGATTTGTAAGAAATAAATGCGGCCTCTACTTTCTTTGGGTGAGTGCAGAGTCCACCTTGTAGATAATTCTGATGGGGTCCATCCGGCTTGACTCTTGAGTCTTGGCACTTTGTCACTTCCTCCTCTGTCCCAGTCGATGGTTTTGTGGGAAGATATTGTAGGTTAAAGGAAGGCTCGTGTGTCTCGGATTCGATCTTTGTGGCCTTTTTGGAAGGCGTCGCCTCTTCGCTTTTCGCGTTAAACATGGACTTTTTCAATTTGGAAGCGAGCAAAGTGTGGAACTATTTTCTTTACCATGCTTGGTACTTGACCGTATTTCTTCCTTAAAGTCACTTGCCCAAGGTGTGGCTTACTATTATTTGTGAGTCGGAATATACGTCTAGTCTTTGAATTCGAGCCCCGGACAAAGGTGTAATCCTGCGATAAAGAGGCTTCATATTCGCCTCATTGTTGGTTGCCGGAATTGAAACTTTAGTAAATGCTATGCGATTTTCCACTGGAAGGGAGAGTAGAAGGGGCCGAACCCATCCCTCGCTTTTTTCTTAGATTCTTGATCCGTCGGCATATATAAGGTCCATGGGATGTTAGGGATTTCTTCTGGACTTTGTGACGGGGGTTCGCCCCTGTTTGCTGGGAAGGTTAATTCCGCGACGAAATCTGCCAGCACTTGAGCCTTTATTGCCGTTCGGGGTTTGTAGGTGAGATCGAACTCGCCCATGATTCTATCACCCACTTGGCTAGGGCGTCCTGAGTTTTCGTGTTTATGGAGAATGCTGCTTTAGTGGGCGTCGATCACCAATACTATGATCTCTTGTAGGCTTGAAAGTGCGGCCTCAACCTCCGCGGATGTGATAAGAGCAAAGGCCAACTTTTCGAGTGGTAGATATCTCGATTCTCGCATCGTTAAGGATTTTACTTGTGTAGTAGTAGAGGTTTTGGACTCAGTTATCTTCCTGCTTAGAAGCTACTGGCCGTGTGGTGACCGCCAAATAAACGTAGAGTTCTTCTCCCACCTGTGGCTTAGCTAGCACCGAGGCGACCGGAGATAGTCCTTAAGCCCACGAAAGGCTTTTTTCGTGATTCTTCCGCTCCACTCCATTTTGGGTGCTTTTCTTAGGGCTTGGAAAAGTGGGAGATTTTTCTCTCGCTTTGGAGATAACCGCCAAGCTGGCGAGACGCCTTAAAGCCACCAATTTCTTGAAGACTTTGGGCGATCCCATGTCAAGAATAGCTCGATTTTATCCTGATTCGCTTCTATCCCTCTTTGTGTTAGAATAAATCCCGTGAATTTTCCCCGATCGAACGCCGAAAGAACATTTGTTCGGTTTAAGCGCATAGTATAAATCCAAGAGACTAAAAAGCTTCTTGTAAATGCATGACAGGTGTTCATTTGGCCTTTCGGCTCTTACTAAGATATCGCCCACATGAGGCTTCAACATTTACGCCAATTTGCTCTCTCAAGGCTGTATTTATAAGCCTCTGGAAGCGTGGTTCGCGGCATTTTAGGCCAACGGCATCACCTTATAACAAGACGTTCACATTGCTGCATAATGAAAGACGTTTTTTCTTCGCCGCTTTGGCCATTCGGATTTGGTTGTAACACGAAAGGCATCCAGGGAAGCTCAACATCTCACGCCCCGTTTAGCCGTCAATCCACTAAACTATCGATTGATGGTAAAGCGGAAACGAATCTTTCGGCGGGGCTTTGTTTAAGTCCGTGAAGTCAACGCACATCCTCCATTTTCCGGACGGCTTTTCACCAGACCACGTTAGGCAACCGATGCGGGTAGTATACCTCTCGGATAAACTTAGCTTTTAGGAGATTAGATACTTCTTCCTCCAGCGGTACGCCTTTTCACAGTGCGCGAAGTTCTCCGTTCACCTTTGTGGGTTTAAGCGATTGATCGATGTTGAGGCGATGCCGATGATATTACGTTTAATGCGTATCCTCCTCGAAGCACAGCGAAGAGATCGGAATTTGCTCTCAATATTCTAAGCATGAGATCTTTCATTTGATACATTTGTCAAATCTGCCGATCAAGCACCGCGTCGCGGTCGCTCTGGTTGTGTCCCTAAGGAGCGCTATTAGCAATTCTTCGACAGCGGGTGTGGGTGAAACTCCTCATTTCCCGGATTGGCCATTCTGGCGACTAACGTGGCTTCGAAACCTTTTGTCTTTTAGCTTTGTTGGGAGTTTTCCCTTTGAGGGTTGAGGCGTAGCATTCTTGGAGTACCGAGGGGTTGATCTCCCTCTTATCTCTCCACCGCCACTCTCGGTTGGGAATTTGAGGGAGAAGGTGATAAGTAGAGATTACTTTCAAGGTGTTGAGGGTTGGTCTCGCCTGGGATTACGTTGTAACTTGAAGACAACGCCTCTACCAAGAAATTTCTTTGCCACCGCTGATGACCTTGGCGAGTTCCCTACATGGCAGCGAGGAGATCGTTCCTTTCGGCCAGCTACTACCTCCTCGGGAGAACCCTACCAGGATGATTTCACCGAAGCAAGTCATCTGCTATGCTATATCTCATTCTTTCGAAAGCACTCCAAAAGAGGATATCAATCGAACTTCCACCGCCTATCAAGACTCTTTTCATCCTGAAATTAGACACTTTGATAGCGACAACCAACGCTGGCCATCATGTGGGTGGCGAACTCACCGACATCATTGTCATAGAAGATGATTGGAGCCGTAGGTCGAGATCGTCTTCGTGGCGTTTCTATTTCCTGCGTGGTTCCCACCATTCGGGCATAACTTTTCCGAGAGGCGGAACTTTCACCACCGCAGCCAGGACCACCACTGATAAATCCCACCATTTCTCCTTTTTCTTCTTCAGGTTGTGAAATTTCAGGTTCCCCTTGAATCTCAAGGTTGATGTATTGTTCAATTGTCGCTTTTCGAGCGACATCTTACATGGCGTTAAGTAGTGGGTACACTTTTCTGTGTCATGTCCTCTGGATTGATGAAACTGGCAATACTTCTTACTGTTCTTTTGCCGTTCGGCGTTTCTTGCAGGCTCCGGCCACGTCAGAAGCTTTTGTTCTTTGATTTGCATAAGAATGTTGCTTCTGGTTTGATTCAGTGGGGTATGGTGATCATATCTGACAATTTTTCCTTCCTTAGAAGGCTCCCTGGGCTGTAGTGTATGTTGTTGGGGCCGTGTGGAGGTTTCCAAGCCTCTGTTTATGCCTTTGCCCTCTCTGTGCGATCCTCTTTCCTTTCGCGTATCTGGGGGCCTTCTGCTGACGCTATGGTGGGTTTTTTCCTTCCGGGTGTCCACAGGTCCACGTCTAGCCTCTTCTTCCCAACCCATATAAATTTCCTCGGAATTGATATACTTTTAGTGGATCATAAGAGCATGGAATGGTTTTTGGTGGATCTAGTGTTAGGGAAAATCGGAAGGGAGTCTAATAACCGCTTCCATTAAAAGTCACAGCCCATACGTGGCGGGAGGTCATGACATTAATATTATCTCGTCACATGTAGCGACTTAAATAGGCTGGAGGCGTTTCTTTCCCTCATTTGCCTTAATGCAGCGAGAAGGGTGGGACGGGGTTTTTAACTTTTGCTTTGAGTAATTGCAAAATAAATTTTAGGAAGCGATCGCTAAAATCTGAAGAAAGTAATTATACTAGATGGGAGATCGACAAACCAGTCTTGCGCTTTTCCCTCTAAGGTGGCGGGAAAAGCTCGGCACATGCGAGCGTCTGTGATTCCAGTGAGGAGCATCTTCGACCGAAAAGATTTCAGGTGTTGGGATGGATCGGTTTTGCCTTCATACGCGGTCATAACTGGCGGTCCAAAGCTATCCGGAACTTCTTTACTCCCAATATTTCTTTGACAAAGGGTGAACACGTCGAGAACGCGTGTTTGGACTTTTCATTCCTCGGTAGAGGTTACATGCGTTGAAGTCCTTCTATCAACTATTTGAGCGATTGGACTATTATTCCGCCCCTTGTCCGATTCGGTTCTTGTGGCGTCAGTACGCCTACGTCGAGCGGAGGAGGTTCGAACTAAGCGGAAAAGGCAAATTCCTCTCTGTTTTCTTTATAGGTGCGAGTTCTCGTTCTCCCTCTACTTTCGTAATTATCCGATTAGGGTTGTTGGTATGTTTGGCGTTGGAACTCAAGTGTAGTGGTACGGAGGATTTAGCCAAAGTACGTAATGTACCTGAGTCAACCGCTCCAATTGGTTGTCAGAGGGTTAAGGTAAAATTCTGGGACAGATTCTCGAGGTTGAACGGAAGGATTTTCTCTCGACGGCGATAAGATGGGCGGATTATCGGCCGGATTTCTTCATGTCTTGGACCTCGCCGGATCCTTTGGGATTATTTAGGGCTACATTCTTGAATTACGTTTTGATCTTACGGTAGTGAGCCATTTGGCTTTTCGTAAAGGTCCACATCTACGGCTAATTGATGCCAAAAGCCGTCCACGCCACGCTTTGATATCTTTGTTACCTCGTGATGCAGTCTCGACTCTCGACCAACGGTTAGAATTTATAGTTGATGTGGGCTACTGCTGCCTACGAACAGCGGAGTCACGAAGAGCATCATAAAACTCCTTCGGAATTATTGGAATTACTCATCAACGAGCACATAAAAAGGAGTAAGGCGGTGATCGGAATTAGGCCTTTCAGCCCGGGATTCATTCCGATGCTAAGTCGAGAAAACTTGAATAGAGAATCTTAGTTTTAGGCGGTTTTGTGTGATGAGTTTTTTCGGGGATCCTTTTCTTCTATTATGCACTCTTCTTTTATAGTACCTGTAGAAGTTCGGGGAAAGCGGTGAAGTAAAGTGCTGAATTAGCTAAAATATCTCTTAAGGCGGTAGGAAGGCGGTGGTAAGCGGTAGGAAGGTGGTAGGAAAATATCGCCACCGTAGCAGTGGATAAGGCCCACTCACCGTATGAGGCGTTAGATTTTCTCTCTATCTCTTTCTTTTCTACCCTCACGCCCCTACGCCTTCACGAGGGTTGTTATAATTCACGGACTTGTCAATCACGCTTATTCTTAAATGGAATTTGTGCAAAGCATGGTGATCTCAGCCATATAGCCAAACGAATGAGCAGTGGTCCTTTAGCTTAACGACACCTGTCTTCACCAAATATATCCGTACACATATATATAAGATGATTTCAATTTTTAAAATTAGGATATAAAAGTTAAGAGAACTTGATTGATGTTGCTCAACACTAGAAAAAGTAAATATGTAACATATAAATATATATATGATGATCACCCACAACTAACCACAGTGTCCTAGGTTTCATGTAATAAAACATGCTTTGAACTTAGTGACTCAAGCTCACTTGAGATCAGCTCAAAATAATTTCAACAAGCTTGACCTTGGCTTGAGCCAAGCCGAAATCCATTTAGCCATATAAAATATTAGGGCTTAATGATGAGTGAGATTCAAATCTAATTGTAATGGGGATTTGAAATCAAGGTAAGCCAAAATACTTAGCTCTTACCATTCATAATATAAAGAAGGGTTACAGTAGGTTGCAGCCAACATAAAATTTTGTCACACATATAATATGAATTCTTTGCCTAATTATAACGCTTTGGGACGTATCTACCTAGGTAATGGTCGCATCGACAACTGGATGTAGTATTAAATGTCTCACATCACGCCAAAGCGGAAGAGAAATATAGACGGTTCCCATAACATGGGACGGGTGTGGGTAAGAAGTTAGTCCTACCATATCACCCTGGATGCTGTAATAGATAAGAAAAGGTCCCCAAGTATCTTAATGGGGACAATGCGAGTAAAGAAATTAGACCATAAGAGTATAATTAGGATCTAGTAGTTGGAATATAGAGTCTTTACTTGCGAAAGTCTACGAAGTTAGTAGGACACTCTAAAAAAGAAGACTGGTAGATACAAACAGCTGTTTGCATAAAGAGACTAGATGGATAGGAAACAAGGGTAGAGTAGATTAGTATCTGACCTCTATAAATTATACAGACTGCTGTGGAAGAGATAAACATAGAAATGGTATGAGAATTATTGTGAAACCAAGAAAAAAGAACAAAGCCGATTAAAGTAAAGAAGAGTAGGAGATAAAGATTATACATTCGAGTAATTTGAGTGTTGGGAAAAGAGACAATCAACATAATGGATACTTGCAAGTAGCCAGGGGAGAAGTTCTAAGGCAAGCAGTTCTAGAAAGATTTTCAATTTTATAATTTTAGGGATTCCAAGAAAGCAAGAACTTTTATCGAGAGATATATTAACGTACTATGCGGACTCAATAACGACTACAAGCAAGTCCATGTAGATTATGGGTACTAAGAAATGTAAAAGGAAGGAAAAACTATCTTAGATTTGCTTTAGCTAATAATTTGATATTGACCAACACTTACTTTAAAAAAAGGGAATCACACTTAATTACCTTTAAGAGTAGGGGTAACCATAATATGATAAACTTCCTTGTTACAAGAAGAAGAGATAAGTCTATATGTAAAGACTGCAAGGTTATACCCGGTGAAGTACTAACCGCCCAGCATTGGTTAGTGGTCTTGGATTTGAAGAAAAAGGATATAGTAAAAAAAGAAAGGAGGATTAGATAACATGGGATTAGATGGTGGGTTTTAAAAGGGACAAACCAATTAGCATTTAAGAATAAAATATGAGAAAAGAGAATCAAGACATAGATGTTGATGCAAACACCTTATAGAATAAGATGGCGAATCGTATTAAGAAGGTAGGAAGCAAGGTTCTAGGGGTCTCTAAAGGACTGGGATCTCGACCACAGGAATCATGGTGATAGAATGAGGATATACAAAAGGTTATTAAAGAGAAAAAATATTGGTATAGGAAGTTACCCACAGCTGAGGATGGGAAAGCCTTTAAGAACTATAAGATGACAGAAAAAAAAAAGGCCAAGAAAGCGGTTAGCGAGGCTCAAGATAAATCTTTAGCTGATTTGTACCAGAAGTTGGGAACGCAAGAAGGGGAAAAAGAAATGTATAAATTAGCACGACTAAGAGATAAAAAAAAAGAGAAAGATCATAACCAAGTCAAGTTTATAGCCGATAAGTCTCAAATGCGTCTTAACATGCAATAAAGAAATTAAGAAGAGAATGAGAAAATACTTTGATCACCTATTCAATGTAAGTTATGAGGATAACTTTACAGATCTTTATGCATCAATGATAGAGAGGAACCGTAGCTACACACATAAAATTAGGCCCAGTAAGGTCAAGAAGATATTGAAAAAGATGAAGGTTAAGAAAGCCTGTGGCCCGAATAGTATCTTGATTGAAGTTTGGAAGTATCTTGAAAAAATGGAGGTATCATGGTTAACCAAACTTTTCAACTCTATCCTAAGAGGCGGAAAGATGAAAACGGTTGGAGAAAGAGCATTTTGGTTCCTATATATAAAAATAAGGAAGATATTCAAAATTGCACCAACTACCATGGCATTAAGTTAATGAGCCACACAAATTTAAAACTCTGCGAGTATAAGTAATGAAAGCAACGCACTTGCCGATATTATAAGAGTGTTAGAGAACTAATTTAGCTTTATGTCAGGTAGATCTACAACCAAAGCCTTTTTTTTGTTAAGGAGCTTAATGAAGATCTACAAAGAGAAGAAGAAGGATCTCCATATAGTTTTCATTGACCTAGAGAAAGCATATGATAGAATACCGAGACAAGTCCTTTAATGGGCTTTGGAGAAGAAAAACATTCATGTTAAATATATAAATGTTATTAAGGATATGTACGAATGAGCACTTACGAGTGTGAGACCAGTGGGAGGAGATACGGAGTTTTCTATAACAGTGGGTCTACATTAGGGATCAGCCTTGAGCCCCTACTTCTTTACTCTAGTAATGGATGAGTTAATTAGTTGTATCCATCATAATAACCTATGGTATATATTGTCAAGAAATAATATCATTCTAGTTGATATTTGCAGACAAGAGAGGGAATTAATCAAAAGTTAGAATTGTGGAGAAATAGTCTTGAAAGTAGAGGGTTTAGGTTAAGTAGAAGACAAAATATATCGATTGTAATTTTAGTCTAAGTAAAACAGATGGAGGAGAAGTGAAATTAGGTGGAGTTGTAGCGCCTAAGTGTAACCATTTTAAGTATCTAGGTTCCATTTTTAAGGATGACGTGATGATAGATAAAGATGTAACCCATAGAATTAAAACAGGATGGTTGAAGTAGAGAAGTGTCACCGGTGTGTTATGTGATAAGAAGATGCCTTACAAAGTAAATAGAAAGTTCTATAGAACGACAGTTAGACCAGCCATGCTATATGAGAGCAATAGTTGGACAACTAAAGTTCAACATATTCATAAGATGACTGTGGCAGAAATGAGGATGTTAAGGTGGATGAGTAGTCATACAAGATTAGATAAGATTACAAATGAACACATCCGACAAAAGGTACATCTTGTACCAATTGAAGATAAAATAAAGGAAGGGCATTTAAGATGGTTTGGAGATATGTGTTGTAGACCCCTAGGTGCCCCGGTTCAAAAATATGATAGTTTAGTAATAGAAGGTAAGAAGAAAAGTAGAGATAGGCCGAGGATTTATTCATAACCCCTCCTCTTTGAAGTCCTTTGCCCTTTTTATATGGGATGCACAAGAGATAAAACTCTAATCTAATAAAAATTACCAAAATCTCTAAGGATAAAGCCTAACTCTCATTTTTTTCGACCACTGGCGTTTTCATACCTCAGCTATCTCCAACTCACTTATTCTAAACTAAAACCCATAAAAATGCATTAAATTATGGTACTTGATATAATCCAAAGGCTCATATCTCATTTTGCGGCTAAACTAGTAGTGAAACCCCAATTTAACCTCTGATACACCAATTGGTCAATTTTAGTCCCATCTAATATCAAGCTGATTTTTTAGCCTTTAGTCACGTGATTAACCTCCTTTTGAACCATCTTGAAAATCCCAACCTCAATGGATGGTGTTGAATGATGAATTTATCAAGGACAATCTTGCCGATTTGGGTTTATAGCCTCATCATCTGTCTTCAAGATCTTCACTGCATTTCTTCCTCTTAAATTTTCACCATTTGTAAGCTCGTCATTGTTGTTCACAACATAGTTCCTTAACAAATATCAGCCACTAACAGGTTCTCACCAAGTGCCTCACAGAGTTGGATGGAGAGTTCAAAATGAACATTCACCAATAACTTTAAGGAATAAATTGAACACGTTTTTTACTAAAGGACCAAAACAAACAAATGTTCACACTCGAGGGACCAACAGTGTATGCTTTTAACACTTAAAAATTTAACAACTTTTATATACTTCATGGATATTTCTAAATTTACATAAACTGCATGAAAATAAAATAGCCAAAAAAAGACTGTTAGAATCATACTTTTGCAAATCAACATGAGAAAATTAACTAATTAGCATAGCATGCATTCTCGTAGCAAGATTAAGAGAGTTATAGCAGGTGATATAAAATGAACATAAAATTTTCATTTCATGAATATATTCAGAAACATAAGCATTCTGACAAGTAGCATGTTTTATTGCATGATACATGTATTTAACAGCCCATGTCATATGGCTTAGAAAGCCTTCCATAAATAACTTTCTAGTCATTGAACCAAGACTAACAGATTCAAAGATTGACCCATAAATTAGAAATCTCCACTTTGGACAAGGGCTCATATCAACTTTGTAGTTGGTATTGATCTTCATACATAAACATACAGGCAAGAAAAGAACTTTCCCTGAAAACATCTAGCCTCTTCAACTGTATGATTCTAAAGACAAACCAAATTGATGTGACTCATGTGCGCTACTATTTTGCCCTATATATTCAAACAGTAATTCATGTAAAACATCACCTCCTCATTCTGGAGACGGCCGAGGGTCTGGCGAAACAGAAACTTCCTTGGTCCTGCAAATAAAGTTCCCCTTAAATTTCATTCTAGAACTATCCACATTTCAAGAGATGCGGTTGCTTAACTGAAAAGTGCAATAACAAAAGTTTGCATATGCATTTTCCTTATGAAATTAACTGTTGATGGTATCGACAGAAACAAATGGAGAATCAAGCCTAACTGAGCTAAAGCTGAGAAACAATCTAAATGTGAGGGTATGATTGATACCTCTAAGAAGGAGTACAGCAGCAGCTCCGACTCCAATGACCAGTTCTGGTTTGTCACTAGCAATCAACAAGCCATCTACATGAACACATTATACATAAAGTATATTTTTGTTTCAGCATCTAGTTCAAAACAAAATTCATAAGATTTTCATTTGATATTCCAAAGTAAATGAAAATTATTTATCCGAAAAGGAACATCTTTGTTTTTTATTGTTGATGACAAGTTACTTAACCTTTAACTTTTTCAACAAATGCATCTTCATACACTTGATATTCTGATCTCAGCTGCGGAATCAACTCCTGTGAATTATCAAAGAACACAGTCAAAACAATCAATAACATTTCAATCTGACTATAGTCCAATAAGTTTAACAAATTATATGAACACCTAAGAACTAACAATGTCTTGGATCCACTCCCTCCGTAACTGAAAAAAGTACAGGGAATGGATTCAACATTGCTGATCAAATAAATGATCCTTATGGATTTCAAATGGGTTTCTTGAAATTGAGGTAACCTTTATCTACCCAATTCAATGAAGTCATCAATAAACCCTAGAGATTCGAAGAGACCTTGAGCTTTTGGATGGACCAATTGCGGCTCTCAGGCGGAGAGCGAGCGAGGACGAGATCGGAGAATCGGAAAGGGGAATTGGACGGGTTTGAATCCTCCGACGAGGGAGCGGGGGACGTCGGGCTGGCCATTTGGGTGGCAATGGCCGCGAGAGGTTTCAGAGACGCTAGGGCAAGTAAAGGTATGTACTTCTCTTAGCTTGATACAAGCTCACTCTGTCAAAAAAAAAAAAAAAAAATATATATATATATATATATATATATATATATATATATGTACTTCTCCGGGGTTTGGTGGGAAATACCAACAAATTATTATTAATTTTGAGAATAAAATTAAATTAATATCAGGGAAAGTAAGGATTGACATATTAATTATTTATAAAAAAAGACAAGTTGTCATTTTATTTATTTTTAATTTTTTATTATTTTTTTGGCACCAGGTCTAATTTTATTTCCAAAATGACCCTGGAGTTGCCTAGTCAGCGGGAATAATGCTAACTAGGCTAATCGGTCTTTCAAATGCCGATTAGCTCTAGAGAAAATGAGTTGAAGCATAACAGCCTTTTAAATGTCGATTAGATCTAATCGGTATTTGAAAGACAGATTAGCTCCACAAACCACGAATCTAATCAGCCTTTCAAATGTTGATTAGCTCGAGAATGTACTTTTTGGAGCTAATCGGTCTTTGAAATACCAATTATCTCGAAAGAGGAAAAGAACGAGGTCTCTCAAGCTAATCTGTCTTTCAAATGTTGATTAGCTATCCCAAATGCTAGCTAGGTTGTCTTGACCAAGTGTTCTAGGCCATTTTAACAAATATTTTCGAGATGGGGCCAAAAAAATAATAATAAATTAAAGATAAATAAAATGATAAATTGCCCAAAAAGAACCTCCATATTTTAAAATATACAATAACAACGGTAATTAAAAGAAATAAAAAATCCTTTTTTATTTTCTTTTACTTGTTTTTCTAATTTCCTAAATTTTAAATACCCTAAATACTCCTTTCAATTTTTTTCACCATTTCCCCAAACCTTCTTGTATGTTTATTGCATGCACGTGTGCGGCTTCACAGAGGCCAAACTTGTTCTTGTTCCAACTCCCCTCCTTAAAAAGTCATGTAATTGATTTAAGAGTAGCTATTTCACCGCATATTTTGTCATCTCCCAGCCTTTACACACGAGACTCTATTAAGTCAGTCGGTTAAAGTGACATCTTCTTAAGCTAAGGGCGTGTTTGTTTCACGGATTTGGGGACCGAAGTGACGGAAGTGATCCCAATTTCGTCACTTCGGTGGATTGACTTCAGAAGAAAAAAAAGTTCCAAAGTGGGACTTCTGTCGTTTTTGTCTACGTGACCGAAGTCCTACTTCGGTCACATGACTCCACGTGCGATGTTTGCCATCACCCCCAGAAGTCAGTGGATCACAACTCACAACTCCCTCGTTCCACATCGAGCTCTACTAGGGCATCGAAGGTCGGACATGGCTGCGAACGAGGCAACGCTGGACTTCAAGCCGGACGACGAAGATCTTATGGAAGAGGATGTCGGGGCGGAGGCCGAAGCCGTCCCTTCCCCCAAGCTCCCCTCTACCATCACCGCCGATTCTGGAGAGCCCTCCAACGGGCAGAGGAAGACGAAGGAGCGTGGTTTATGCGAGGAAACTGGCCCTCGCTTCGCTAGGAGGGACTTCGATTCCCTCGACACCGATGGTTGGTTGGGCCGTCTCAAATGTTTGTTTGTTTCTCCAATCTCTTTCTCGATTGATGTTGTTATTCATAATCTTTTATTGCTTCTTCCCATGATTTGGTTTTCGTTGGACCATTGTCGTGATTGTGATTTTGATCGGCTTCTAGGTTTCTAATTCCTTGGATGCTAGTCTTGGCAACTGGGTGTTTGGGGATTTGCCCATACTTTGCGGTCTCTTTGATTTTGCAGACTTTTGAAGTATAAAATTATGTTGAAGTAGTTTCACAATGAGCAATTTGAGATTCTTTTCTTTAGGATAGTTATTACATTTTGGATTATGATCTTGTGTTTGATGAGGCAATGGTTGTTAATGTGAATTTCTTGTTTGGATGTTTTCAAGTATCAAGGAAACTCATTTAGCTTGACCTTAATCATCAAGTGGCACTGCACTATTTGTTGATAATCTAAAGCCAGTTCCTTTCTCAGATGGCAACAATTTCTTTACTTGTAGCAAATGCTTAGATGATGATATATTGTGCTAACCTGTTTGTAGATCCATAAAAACCTTGATGTCGGCCCATTATGATGTTATTTTTCCTATATTCATATCTAGTATGGCCACTCTATGCACCAGGTGAAACTCTAGCACATAAGAGATTCCTCTCCAAATTGGTTCTCTCTTGATAATGTTTTGTTTCTATTTCCTATATTTTACTTTGGCTTCAGTTTCTCATTTGAAATATACTAGAAATAGGGACTATTGAGTATGGCTAGTAGTATCTACCAAACATATTCTAATGAGAAATTGATCATGTCACCATCCTTTTCTTTATTCATCTGCATTGTAGTTTTGAAGGTAGGAAGATGCCCTTGAAGAATAAGAAATTTATTTATATAACTTTTGCAAATGCCTCCACAGAGTTCCAAGTTGCATATATTGCATATTTCAATAGACAATGTGATATATGTGGCTAGCTTATAACAATCGGCAAATTATGTTCTTAGATCAACCCTAAAATACTTGGAGAGTTTGATTTAGTTGGTTTGATTTGCAGCTGGGGCCATTATTGTAATGCAGCCACTGTTGGTTTGATTTTTTTTTTGTTGTTGTCAGGTTTGATTGATTGGAGAAGTGACAGTAGTGGAGTATAGATGATTCTAATCCCTTATCTGTCAAGATTTGTCAGATTAAGTTCTTGGTTCAACCTTAAAATACTTGGAGAGTTTGATTTTGTTGGTTTGATTTGCAGGTGATGCTTAAAAATGTAATGAAGCCACTGTTGGTTTGATTTGTTTCTATCATTGGAGGTAATTATTTGACAAACTTCTTCATCATTGTCTTAATTTATGACACTGTTTGCAATTGCATTTGCAAGAATGTTGGAGTTCTATCTGTTACCAAATTATTTTGTTTATCGATCAAGCTGACTTTGTTTATACATACACATGCTGATTTTGTTGTCCTCTCTTTAGATAAGGTATGACCTGGTATTGTGCATTTGTTGATATTGTTTTACATCTTTTAATTGATGACACTGATAGCTTTTGTTTGTTTTTTTAGGATTCTTTGCTTGGAGAAGCTACAACAGAGAAAGGAATCAGTTGCATTCAACATTGTACTCCCTTTCAAAAAGAAATTCTTGTGATACTGCACAATAGAAGTAAGAGGCATTCTTGTTCTTCTGCACAGTATGATTCATGTGATTTCTTTCAAATGAATAAATCAAATGTAAGTTGGAGGTTTGAACAATGAAAGTTGGAAGTTTTTAGAGTATGTATTAGTTTAAAGTTAATAAATTAAATGCAAGTTAGAAGTTTGGACAATAAAAGTTGGAAGTTTGTAGTGTATGTATTAGTATCAAGTGAATAAATAAAATTTTTGTTCGAAATTTGAACAATCCAGTGTTTCCAAGTCCATGTGATCTTGTTATATATTGTTTTTTATTGCATTGTTGTTATTCTGTTGAACAGGTATGGTGTTTGGCTCAAGTGAATGGAAAGGCTAAAACCAAAAAGCAGAATTATTTTTTTGAATTTATGGTTTATAACAATGTGTGCATATCATGAATTAATATTACCTTGTATAAATATATAAATCATGTTACACACCCATGTTGATATAACTTAAAATTAATTACCTTATATAAATATATAGCACATGCTATTTATATATTAAGCCTTACAAATATAATTGTTGTTATTACCTTAAGTAAATGGGATTAAGTTAAACTACAAAATTTTAACCATTTTAGTAAAATAATTCAATTGTAGGACGTAATTATAGGAATAATTTATTTTGTACTTATGAGAAATTATTATCTCAAATTATAATAATCAAATACTTAATAAATTATAAGAAGTTATAACAAGGGGGTAACCTCACCATCCCTCAAAAGTGGTGACCATAAACACAAATTTCCGCCAACCAAACACCTGTAAGTGGCTGAACTCACTTACAAACCCCTACTTCTGTGAACCAAACAACGGAAGTGTACGGAAGTGGCTCTTCACTTCCGCCAACCAAACACCCCAAACTCCAACTTCCATATGGAAGTCAAAGTTCTATAGAAGTGTCACTTCTAGACTTCCACGACTTCGGTACACTTCCAGCGACCAAACACGCCCTAAATCAATTGTTGTGCAGCTCGTGACCTGCCTAAGATTCATTTATATCCACAAGTATTTGAATGTATATTGCTGTAACCATGGGTACTTATATAGAATATGTTCAAGTTTAGCGTTTGTATCTATATGTAGAGATCTCAAATAGGGCGTGCAATTAGGCGACATGCCCACAAGCAGTCTCGCAAGTAGCGCAAGATCTTGACGGTGATTGTGCAGTTGGTATGACATTCGAGTTGGCACGGCCTAGCCCGCGTGCCGGCCCAACACTCAATGGCAAGCTATGCTTGGCATGGCCCGCAACATTTTTAAATTTTTTTTTGTTATAATGCTCATTTAAGGGTTCAAAGACCATTTTAGCCCCTCCAACAACTATAAAATGGCTATATTAGAGGGTATTTGTGTCTTTTGAGGAAAATGACATATTTACCCTCTCAAACAACTATAAACGGCTAGTTTATGATGGTATTAAGGGTATTAAAAATATATGAAAAAAATATACAAATAAAACACCCCATTTTTCAATTTTTTTTTTATTTTTTCAAATACCAAGAACTAATCTCTTGATTCTCTTCTAATTGCTCTCAATTCTCTCATTCACGACTTTCAAGCTCAAGGCTCTTCTCATTCAAGTTCAAGCAATCAAGGCATCATCAAGGTTTCAACTCTTCAAGTTCATCGAATTATTTCTAAATTTTGAAGTTCAAGCCTTCAACCGAATCAACCGAATCAACCGAATCAAGTCTTCACTAATCCTCAACTACTTTTCAAGGAAATCACCAGGGCTTATTTTTCTCTATTTTTTCGGCTTTCTCAATTTCTTCCACAAGTTGTTGAGGTAATTCGAAATTCATATTTTAAATTTTATAATTAATGGCCGGTTCATCGAATTTCCCAAGGGATGATACCCCATTTTATCTTTATGAAAACACTAACCCGAGTGTCGATGAATCCAATGCCTGTGACAGTGCCGGATCATCTATTAGTGGTGCCGGTGGCGGTGCCGACGGTAGGAAGAGAACTTTGGGGGTTTGGAAATTTTTTGAAATTATTGAAGTTGAAAACAAAGGCCCCCAGGCTATTTGTAAAAAAATGCAAAAAGGATTTTTCATGTCAAGCTTAGGGTGGCACCGACCATCTTAAAGGACATGCCAACAAACATGTTTTGGCCCAAACATGATTTAACTCAAACCCAATTAGGACATATTTCCACTTCCAATTTAGGTTATTTCCATTTTTCTAACCAAAATGCAAGAAAAGAAATAGCTAAATTTATTGTGCATGATGAACAACCCTTTAGTCTTTTCGAAAATTCTAACTTTGAAAAAAATGATTCATAATGCATTGTGTCACAAATTTAAAAAAGTTTTTAGAAACACAATGAGGAAAGTTAATATAAGGAAAAATTAATTTGTAATTTATCTACTATTTCTTCCAAGGTTTCTCTAACTTCGGATATTTGGACTTCCAAATATCACGCAAGCTATATTTGTGTAACCGCACATTATATTGATAATGAATGGAACTTACAAAAACGTATTTTAAGTTTTAATGAATTAGAATATGGGGACAATAGTATTGCCATCATCGGGTGTATCATGAACACAATTTTAAAATATAAAATTAAAAATTCCATTTTTTCAATTACGTTTTATAATGCTTTTAGTAATAATGTCGCAATTGATGTTCTAAAAAAATCATTTAAAACCTATTTTTTCAGGTAAATTTTTTCATATTAGATGTGCATGCCATATTTTAAACTTGTGTGTGCAAGATGGACTTAAAATTATTGATCCTCACATAAAAAAAAATTAGGAGTTGTATTTTATTTATTAGAAACTCATCTAATAGAAAAAAAGAATTTAAAAAATATTGCCTTCAATATGGAAAAAGATATAAAAAATTTGTTGTTGATGTTGAGCATATGTGGAATTCTACTTATTTAATGTTGGACTATGTTTATGAGTATAAGGATGTTATCACTTATTTTTCTAATGAACATTTTAGAGAAATTGAAATTAGGGAATTTGATTGGGAAGTTGGAAACATGATTAGGAAATTTTTACAAATTTTTTATAATGTGATAAGGGTAAAAATGATCAGCCACGTGAACATATCAGAGCCATCCAGCTGGCTAACTTGATCTACCCACGTGGCGATTCCTCATCCCTCCGCACATGCCTAATCTCGAGCTCTTCGACTTGTGCTTCAAAGTCATCCAGGACCTCTTCCTTTTCAGCTCTAACCTTCTCCAAGTCCTCATTAGCACAGTCAAGAAGCTCGTCCCGCGACTTCAACCCACATATAAGTTTGTCCCTCTCTGCTGACAGATCAACGATCTTCTGCTTAGATTCGGTCGTTTCCTTCTCGAGAGCGATGACCCGCTTCACGAAAAGCGGCGACATACGCTTCTGCGGAACTTCAATGACTTCTCAGCATTTGACAGTTTGTCAGCGAGCTTGCGTTTCTCCCTCTTAACCGCTTCAAGCTCCTTCTTTTGCTTCTCCTCCTTCTTCACGGTTTTAGAAATCTTATCCATCGCCTCCTTGTTTTCCTTCTTTAGTGCCTCGGACACGGCTTCTAGAGCTGTAATCTTTTTCCGAAGGTTATTAATTTCCGCGTCGTTCCGATCCAAGACCTCCGCGTACAGATTAACGATGGCCGCATCCTCACGAAGGAGTTGACAGGCACAGTCCGCCAAGAAGAAGGCCTAAGGTAAACCTAACATTGTTAGAAGAAAGGGAAAATTGACGCATAAAAAAGACGAGCCATCGCATACCGATCCAATATGCGCGGCTAGCCGGCTAGATACTTCCTCCTTCCCCAGATTTTGTAGCTTTAAGGAAATCTCCTCTGAGTGCATAGCGTCGGCCATTTCACCCACTACAGAGGGATCATCGAAAAGAGAAATAAGTGGCTCACGAGGAATGGAAAGAAACATTCTCTATTTGATCTCGAAGTCCTCATATAACACTTCTTCCAGTCGGATCACTTGTAGTAATGACATAATGCTCATCTATGTTCAAAACACAACCCCAGAAGGGAGAGCCATCGGAAGAGAAGATCCCTTCCGAGGCATCGCACTCCCCTTTTTAAACCCCTCGGCCTCTGCCATTCTAACCTGCATTAGTTTAAAGGACTATCAGTAAAAACTCTCCTCGGAAGATCGAAAATAGTTAAAGACGCAAATAAACACCTACCCGGAAGAACGTACGCC
Organism: Dioscorea zingiberensis; assembly: GCA_026586065.1. Taxonomy (NCBI): domain Eukaryota; kingdom Viridiplantae; phylum Streptophyta; class Magnoliopsida; order Dioscoreales; family Dioscoreaceae; genus Dioscorea; species Dioscorea zingiberensis. Next base: position 46,983,674 of record CM048821.1, on the reverse strand, counting down.
CCCACTCCGAATGACCGACCCCACAGCCGGGTCCAGACAACTCTCTGGGGAAGAGGGAAAATCCACGGGCGGAACCAAGGGATTCTCAGTTGAAGTCTCCCCCACCTCCCTCATGGGCTTCCGCAAGACCCGAGTGAGAACGCCCCCGTCATCAGAAGGACAAGAATCTTCAGCTTGGATTGAGGGAAGGATCACGGTCGGACTCGGCGAAGAGCGCGCCTTCTTGGACGGACGACCAGACCCGGCAACGGAACCCTCACCTTTCCCCCTCTTTTTAGGAGTCGCTGTGGAGGTCCCGCCTTGATCATTACCACCAACCTCCCCCTTTTTTAGTTTTTCTCTCTTCTCTTTTTCCGCCGCCTTTACGGACGGATTTACTGCCCTCCTCCCTCTTCGGACGGGAGGCTGGACGACCCCCTCATGCTCAGCCAGAAGTTCCTCGGCAAGCCCGACGTCTTCCATTGTCTCGTCTGCAAAACAAGGAAAAATCAATCGCAGTCACATATATTGATCCTCTAAGACAAGAGACATGAACAAATCCTACCACGATCTATAAAAAGGCAACACTTCCGGAGGTTTTCCCTCGTCAGAATTGTGTCGATCGAAACACCGAAAACCCCTTTGAAACTCTCGAACTTCTTTCTCTCTTCTTCAGTCATCCCATCTCACACAGGGTGTCAGTCCGGGGCTCCACCCATTTTGTACGAACATCCCACCCGGATTTACAAGAAATGAAAAAAAAATTTACTTTTCCACCTCTTGATAGAAGAAGGAACTTTGCCTAAGAACTTCTTCCCCGAACGAGCCGAGAAGAAATACTAGTCGGTATCGGGCTCAGGATTTAAGCTAAATTATAGACGAAACCAGCGGAGCGTTGGTTGAACCTTGTAGTGGTTCAAAACCATAACAAATCCGCAAAGTAACCTCCAAGAGTTCGGAGTTAACTGAGATGGACACAGCTGATGGTATTCAAGGATTTCCCTAACAAACGGAGCGAACGGAAGCCTAAGGCTACCCAACAGCGCATCCTGATAAACGACAATTTCCCCCTTTTTTGGGCAGCTCGCCCGTTCCTCACCGCCGGGCTCTCTACAGGTAAAGAGGGCGACGGGAATTTCGTAATAAGCGACTAATCTATTGACGTCCACTTGACAAAGAAGACTCACAAAGACGGTAGATTGTCCCCTCTCGGTTTTCGAGGAACCAGGGTGCACCCTAGGAATTATTGGAAGATTACTGGCCTTGGCGGACACGACAGCAGATGGGGGCACAGCAGGACAACTAGGTTCACCAGGATCAGGAACAGGAAGAGAAGTGATGGAACCAGAAACAGTCGCAGAAGAAGAAGTAGACGAAGTAGGAGGAGAAAGAAGAAGGGGGGCAGGAATCCTAGAATCCACTGGAGGGATATCCATTACCTCGAAATGAAGAAACGCAGGGAAAACAAGAGAATGTCGCCAAGAAGTACCAAGGAACCACCAGCGGCGAAAGAAAACATGATGGTGAAGAAGACAAAGACAGTATGAAACCCTTAACCCCCTCTTTTCGTCTCAAAAACCCAGAACGTTTTCCCCTCAGCCGTCGGATCATCATGAACGGTGGGGATTGTCTCGCTATAACAATGCTCGAATTGGATGACCGCCACGTGGAAACACAAACAACGGATGGATCGCCAAGACGATCCAAATCGATGCGACGTGTAACCCCATAACGATCCCTGACAGGTGGACCCTAGAAAGTCGGACCCATCATTACCCCGCCTACCCCACGCCATGCCCTCGTAGCCTAAACTCCTCGAAAACTGCTGATCGGAACAAGAAATGGCACGTCACAGTAAATGATCCACAGTAGACGGTTTTGACAATCTAACCATCCAAAGGATCAAAATATCTCGTCCATATCCGAGTTAGAAAGATCAAATCCAATTAAAAGCAGTCGAGATTGACCCACACATGAAAAGCCGAAATAAAAGCACTCAGTTTAAATGTTACGTTTATTCACAAGAAGGACCGCTACATAAACGACATATAATAGCAAAAAAAAGAAGAAGAAGATAACAAAGACATGAAAGGAAGTCTAAGAAGAACCGATAGAGGATTCCAAGGCCTAAACCCTCCGCTTCACTATTGTCAACTTCAGCCGCCCTATGTATTGGCCGGACAGAAAAGGGTGACTCTCTCAGACAACAACTTCTACCGTAGATCTTTACCTTGAAATCCCGACCTCCCAAATAAGTAAAGATTAGAAAATCCCCCGCCATCATGCGGTGATCAACGTGAAATTCCGTCCGGCCCTTCGCAAACCGGATCTCTTCAAAATCGTCATCCCTGATCAATCCCACGCTCCACACACAACCGCTCGAACCCCGAAGCTGAACATTACCTGGCTCAAGCCTGTCAAGGAATCTATGGAACCCTGGAGGAATCCTAAGCATAAAAGTGGATTGTTCGGGAAGAAAAACCTTGAAAAAAGATTGATGGCGAGGAGAAGCCATGTGACAGAGGATAAGAACATCATTCCCACTCCAGCCAATATATATAGGACCTCATGTGCAAACAACAATAAGGAATGCATTAAATGAACTCATAGTTTCGAGACCTCGACTGCCACCCCGGGTACTTGGGAAATGACTGTCCTAATGCTCCTAGGAGAATAAATTCCTAGGAATTGGAAAAACGTCAATTCAGAGTCGCCCCTTTACATTCCCAATGCTTTGCTTCCCGAGTCGACCGATGACCGAGTAACGCTCGTCCATCACTCAAACTCGCGCGAAAGCATACTTGGGAGGGGGACTATTGATAATGGTAAAAATGATCAGCCACGTGGACATATCAGAGCCATCTAGCTGGCCAACTTGATCTACCCACGTGCCGATTCCTCATCACTCCGCACATGTCTAACAAGCCCTATCGCCCCAAATATTTCTCTAGCTGACCCAAATCTCCCTCACTTTGACAAGAGATCAAGGCAAAAGTCAGAGCATAGGGAAAAACAATGGTAAGGAATTAATTGATCTAATGACCTTTGTCATAATATAAGTACGGTTAATAAGGGATTTGAACCCAAAAGGAACCAAATTTACCTAATCGACTTTGTGACAAGACAACCCCCACTGATATTCTGACTTGACGAGAGGGACGACCCACTTGAACCCCGACTGGAAGTATGCAAGAGCCCTCTTGGCCCCTGATTGGACTGACTAGTCAGCTACACTTGACCCCCTACTATAAGACAGAAAAAGCGGCACAGTTCTTGAGACGACATGGAAAAAAGCTATCTCTGACACTGAAGGGACAGATTAGAAGAAAAGCCGACCTAGCATAAAGACGAGCCCCACCCATCGCGTCTGCCATAATACTCATTACTTCGGCCAAGGCTATATATATGAGGAAAAATCATCAGGACAGGGTTAAGCAACAAGAGAGAACATTCATCCTACTTTGAGCAAAGAAGAAGAATCCCTCAAACTTGATCGTCGGAGCTAAACTCGGGCATTCAGGCCCAACTCCCACCAGTTACTCTTCTGTGCAGGTATCTCGATCTTTGGGAGGCGTTCCCTCAGCGATTGTCAAGGTCAGCCCAATCAAATATAAAACTAACCGTTGATGTAGAATCAATATCGATCTCTAGATAGGTACCGATTCTTGCCGCAACAATATATATATATATATATATAGATTTATCTTTAAATTTTAGATAATATATAGATAATTTTTATAGATATATGTATACAAAAACAGGTATTCTGATTATATGATAATTTAAAAATTATATAGATAAATCTCTCTCTCTCTCTCTCTCTCTCTCTCTCTCTATATATATATATATATATATATATATATATATATATATATATATAGGCCGCGTTTGGTACACAGGATAGGATAGGATTATTATTTCAGATTAGATGGGATAGGATAGGATGGGATAATATTATACTGTATGGTGTTTGGTAGCACCAGATTAGAAAACTGGATTAGAAATCCTGCATTTGATGAACCTTAGATAGGACTATTTTACTTTTTATATTTTAAATTTTATTTTTAAATTATTATTTATATCATATATTTCAAATTAGTTTATAAAATTTTTATATTTTAATATTTAAATTTTAATATTTTTTAAAGTTATTATTTATGTCAAGTGTCAAAAATTATTTTGTAAAAATTCTTTGTAAATACATATTAAAAATTATTCATACAATTTTTTTGTATATATTACCCCTGTTCACTTCCAAACACTCTATTTATTAAAATTTAATTAGTAAACAATATGCAATTTTGATTGTTAAAATACTGTACAAATTTAATATATTTTTGCAAGCACATTTTAACATAATGTTAACAAATAACTGGAATAAAAATAATAAGGTTGAACACCTGGGATAGAATGTATATAAAAAGGCAAATAATATATTGACATAATGTTGACAAATAATTGGAAGGCAACTAATAAGGTCGAACACCGGATTGATCAATCTGATATATATAACATGAAAATTAAATTAAAATCTCATATTTAAATTTCGATGAACTTTAGAAATGAGAGAATTAATGATATTGATTAAAAGTATGTATTAAAGGGTTTACAAATAAATTTTCCAAAACCTAGTGGGTAGAATGTAATTATGCTATATATATATATATATATATATATATATATATATATATATATATATATATTAAAAAATAGTATGAAAGTAAAAAAGTTTAATAAAATAAATAAATTTTTTTAAAAAAGTCTTTTTAATTTTTATTGATGGTCACACACTTGACGGAGGTAAACGTTATCTGGTATAATCCTCCCAAAATACATGGGATAAAATTATTAAAGAAACCACAATCCTAGGATTAGAATCCCAGGATAATATTTACGTACCAAACATCAGACTTTGGAGTTCGGATAATAATCTAATCCAATCCCATATAATCTTGTCTACCAAACACGCCATATAGTAGTGATAGGATGAGGCCGGCCGCCCTTGCGGCCACCTCATCCTATCACTATTAATATGTATTTTATATATAGATAATGTAAAGTCGAGGATTTTCTACGTTTTAAGTGTTAGTCATTAGGGTTTTATGTTTTCTTTTTAAGATTTAAGTAGTTATTTAGAAAATAAGGGAGAGTCTTCCAGGGTTTGAATTGTTTGAATTATTACTCGAATAAAGTTTTCTAATTTCTCCTTAAAGTGATTAAGTGACTAATTTGCCAATCAAGGAAGTTTACTAAACTTGGATGATGGTATAAAGGGAAATCAAAATGGTGAATACCCTAATTAGGGTTAATTGAAGACTGTTGAGGACCCATTCGTCATTTCAGGAAAAGGCAGGGACTTAACGAAAATCCATCCCTCTCTCTGGAGAAAGGACCTACGTGTAAAGGGATTTAAAAGGGGGGTTCATGTGCAAAAGGATGAGTTAACCATGTAGAGAAAGGTATTTAAAACGAACAGACGACCACGATTAGATGATCTGGAGATTTTGAGTAAGCTCAAGGCAATTAGATGGAAATCAAGCCATCCATTTTGATCAACTAAGACAAACATAGGTATGAGCCCACCATAGGGGCATCTGTGGATTGTCCATGAGCTCAGATGGTTTAAGCTCAAGGCGTGAGCTGATCAGAGCCGCTCAACCGTTTCCATCAGATGAGATCAATCAAGATCGTCCATCTAGCCTGGTCGGTTAAGCTCGAGGCAAAACAGTTAGATCGAACCGTTCATTATCGTGTGATTCCCAGTGTCCATCCTTGATCCAAAGCACGAGAATAAACACTTACCACTGGATCACAGCGATTGATCTTGTCTGCTCGACGGAGAGCTGATCACTAGACGCCCTGGATTGTTCTCCTCCAACGCGTCGCCACCGTATGCGCCGCGGCAGTCTATCTGATTCTCTGGAAGCTACAAAATAAAATTCAAACTAAACGTAAACTAGAACTTAAACTTCGAGATAGACTCAAATTTCAAACCAAAAGCTTATCTATACGAACCTTCTGAGCTCTATAAATAAAGATGAGCTCCTGTGAACCCTATTGCTATCGTCGGAGAACCAGAATCACCATTTTCTCCTTCTTGTGCTTCGCCTCTAGTCCAAACGTCTATAGGCAGTGACCAACATAAGACGTATGGGAGCTTCTTTAGGGGTTGCAGAACGGATAGCGGTGCTTTACCGCCTAGAGCTAAACGGGAAAGTACTCACTGGTGAGTTCCTTCTCTCTGTCTATCTTTTACCAGCTGTATGCATGCATATAGAAGTAGGGGAGACGTGGTAGAAGGAAGATCTTTAAACTCTCCATCGCTGAAGGACAAAAACCGGCCCGAGTTAGGAGGTCCGACGAGAGGGAAGGAGGGGCTCAATAGTCTTCTGCCAAGAAGGACTCTCGGCAGGCGGATCACTGTCGATTGCCAAGTATACAAGGGCAGAGATGGCTGCAGTGCGCCTTGGCCCGTCACATGCATCAAGGACTGCCTTCTCTCCAATGGAGCTCGGTCTAGAGGTTGAAGAAGGGTTGGTTGGGTCAGCACTGTTTGCTGGCTAAGGGTTTTGTTTTAAAATAAAATTGATTAAAGTTAAATGGATTGAATTCAACCAGGTTTGGGAATAGGTTTAAAACCAATTAAAGGGTTGGGTTTAAATTTGATTAAACAAAGTTAGAAAAGTCAAGTTCATTTGATTAAGAAGTTGGGCTTGGGTTTAATTGATTAAAGTAGACTGGATTTTAATCAAACAGGTTGGGTCTAATTCGATTTCAAAATAAGTCGATTTGATCAAACCAGTCTAGATGAATAATGGACTCGGGTCTGATCAATTAATTTAGGTCTGAACCAGTTTCCTTTCAAGTCAGTTGGGCTCAACCATGTCTGATAGGCCAAGTTGTGAGTTAGTAAAATAAAAACTAAAAATATGCAAGGGTTGAGAGTGGAACCCAAGACCCCCACCATCACCATAGAGACTCTTAACAACTAGGCTATGGTGGCATGTTTAGTAATGATGAGGTTTTACTTAGAAAAGGGTGAACTTACGACTAAAGTTAGGATCAACCATGACCAACAAGCTAGATGGGCCAATTTTGTTGGTCCATGGACCACTAGTCAGAAAGACATGTGCGTCTAGACATATAGGAGTTATGCATGATCGTCATTACTGATATAGATTATGATATCAGATTTCGATATAGCGACGCATCAAGAAGAAATCCAGTTCGATTCCAAACATCGTTAATTGAGGTAAGTTACCTTTGCCTAGTTTCCCACCCATCATCTGGTTTCTTGGTTTTATTGTTGCTATTTCTTTTAGCATATCTGTTGTCTATCTGCATATTGGAATACATACACAACCTATTGTTTATTTTCCTTCTTAGTATGTGTGTGGTTGATGTAGAATTTTATATCATCACTTGTTATTTGGCTTGTTCGTTGGGCCCACCGTCTTGTGACCGACATTCGATCATGGGCACATGGTCTTATGTGCTGGCCACGTAGACGTGCGCCAGATGGAGCGTTCAAGGCTGAGGACACCCTGACGTTCTGATAGTTACATGCCAGGGGGGAGGACACCCTGGTAGTCCAACTTGTTACTGGGACGATATACTGACCGTGTCGACACGTACGAGAGGTGGCGCTACCGATAATTGACCGAGGTAAATTCCAGATAAGGCTGGGTTCCGACCGGAGAAGTTAGTTAAGCTTGAGAGTTGCAGTTTAATCTAGGAGTTTCTTCTTTTCTAGTCTCCTAGGACTTTGTTTGTGCCGGGCATGGCCACGGTTGTTTGATTTGTTGACTGTTGAATTATGATATACCTTTATCATGTTCATCGGTTTGATTTCGTTGTGATCCCTGTGGGGAACTTACTAAGCATTCCTTCCGGAAGCTCATCTCATTTTCTTTCCTTTTCTTAACAGGTCCTAATTAAAGGATAGTTGTTTCAGGTTTAGGAGGGGCGTGAGGGGTCGGAACATAGCTTGCAGAGGTTGGAAGATCTCAACTAGTTCTAACTTGTTGGACCCCTGTAGGGCCTAGTCATTGTAGGGTTTTTGAATTCTGTTTTCAATTCTGTCGTAACTCTGATTATTAAATTTGAGTTATTTTGATATTTTTGTTATCTGTTCGATGTGAAATAGTGGAGATGAGGGATAAGGTCCTATGGGAGGGGCCATGGATGATTGGAGGTATGGTCCTACAACTCACTCATTGGATGGAGCGATTCTAGCCAGCATTTGAGAAGCTGGAGACAGCTGCTGTTTGGATCCAACTCCATCATCTCCCAATGGAGTTTTGGGAAGTTGACACCCTTGACAACCTTGGATCCCTGCTTGGCCAGGTTCTGAAGATAGATGAACATACTCTGAAGCTAGAAAACCCCCCCTGGGAGGTTGGAAGAGCAAAATATGCCCGCCTTTGTGTTGAAATTGATCTAGCATAACCCCTTGAAATAGGTATTTGGGTAGGAGATGAAGATGATGAAATACTGGTGGCAATCCTCTACGAAAAGCTCCCCTCGTTTTGCTTTAGATGTAGCATAATCGGACATGTCGTCAATGACTACAAAATGGCTCAGAATAACTCTGCTAAAGGAGTGGGAGATGGTAGACCCCAGGGTGGCTCCCCTACCAGCATCCCCCAACCTATGCAACTTGATGGAGCAAGCCAGGGAGAATCAAACTTGGAAGCTCAAAAATCCCCTTTGCATCCTAAGGAACAGAAGAAGCCTACCAACGAATATGGAAAATGGCTTGAGGTGGGACCTCGCCGTGGTAGTGGCCGTGACCCTTCTTCCAACCCTCGCCGGCAACCGGAAGCAACTCAGATGGCCACGTGGGAAAATGATGGTACCGCCTCTCTTCCTAGAACCCGTGCTACACGTGGCAGTAGAGGGGGTCATCCTAGTCGCACAGGAGGTCGTGGTGGTCAAACCGGGTTCGCAGATGGGAGAGGTGGAAAACATAGGGATTACCAGAATGCTTATCCCGAGGAAAACTTAAGAATTCAAAATAAATCCCCAAAGGCAAACCCTAATAGAGACTTGGCACTCCAACCATCATCCTCCCGGATAGGAGGCATATCCTCCACCTCAAATCTCAAAAAGGATTCTCTGCCCGTTGTGGAAAGAGGCGCTAAAAAGACCCATTTGTTACCGTTACCAGGTCCGGAGTCCTCGGCAATGAAGGAATCGGAGGATCTGGAGGCAGTGGCACTCCCTCCAAGGCAAATCGAGCCGTGCCTCCTCACCTCCTTGAACAAGAAAAAGTGCAGCGGCCCGCAGAGTAAGGTTATAGACCAGGGAATCAGCTCGTTGGAGGATGCACATGATCGCATGGTGGACAGAGTCTCCCCGACACTCAAGCCGACAGATAAGGCCCTCGTGGAGAGACAAACTAGTGATGAAGAAATGCAAGACAAGGATGGAGAGGATGAACCCTTTGATGATGAAATGCCACTTGTGCAAGTTCAAATTAAATGAGGCGAAGATTGAAGCCTTGGCCAGAAGGGGCAAAATCAAAGCCACAAAGAGCTCCAAGAAAGGCCGGATTGATGCTCCTGAAGAGGAGCTTGAAGGATAACCCTAAATAGAGGCTTCTAAACTTTATTGCCATTTTTCTTGCAATTATTTTCATGGCAGCAATTAAACTGCTATGTTGGAACTGCAGGGGATCGTCAAATCCCAGAACTATTGGGAGGATCAGAGAGCTCATGAAGAATCATCAACCTGACATTGTCTGCCTCGTAGAAACCCAAGCGGATGAGCAACGAGCATTGAAATTCTGTGAGAAATTTACCAAAATGTGGGACTGGGCAGCTATACCAGCTCGAGGTTATGTCTGGGGGCATCATCACTCTCTGGAAACAGAGAGTTGGCCAAGTGACCCCTACTCCTACTCTTATCATTCTCTACATCTTATTCTATCCTCTGAAAAACCTGAAGAATGGATTTTGTCAGTGATATACAATTCACAAAATATCCATCTACAAAAAGCTGTATGGCATGACCTCTCTGGCATCTCTGCACTTAACTTGCCTTGGATTTTAGTTGGAGACTTCAACTCTATCCTACACCTAGAGGAGCACATAGGGGGTAGCAATGATTATTATTCAACAAAAAGTAGATATTTCAGTGATTTTACTTCCCAAAATCAACTTTTTGATATGGTCTTCTATGGTACCCCCTTCACATGGTGTAACAACCAGAGGGGTCTTGCTAGAAGATGGGCCAGACTAGATAGATTCTTAGCTAATAACGCTTGGATAACCAATTTTGATACATATTGCAATAAACACCTACCAAGAACCTCTTCTGATCATTCCCCAATGATCCTTATTGCCAAGTTCTATTCCCACAACAAAAAAAGAATATTCAGATTTGAGAACTTTTGGTTTGAGCATGATTCCTGCCACCAAACAATCTGTAAGGCTTGGGCAAACAGGGCCAATACATCTCCTTTGCATGCATTTTCCCATTCCCTATCTTGCACTAGATCACACCTGATGAATTGGAAGAAAATATGTAAGACACACTTAGAAAAGTCCATACAAAATTGTGAGAGAGAGATTTCCAACTTAATTAGAATCCCTTGAGGGAACAAATGAATATACAGACCTTGAAAGTATAGCACTTAGAAGTCTTTATAACAAACATAATGCCCTCCTTAGACAAAATTCCATCAAATGGGCCCAAAGAGCAAGACTCCTTTGGCTCAAGAATGGAGATTATAATACCAGCTTCTTTCAGAAACATGCAAAAATCAGAGGGCATAGAAATAAGATCTCAACCATCTTGGATGAATTTGGAAACATCCAATCTGAACATCAATCCATAGGGAAAGTGTTTTGTGACTTCTATACCAAACTATGGTCTCCATCAAACAATACAACCATAAAAGACCTAATATATAGTTTCCCAAATAACCTCCCTACTCTTGAGGATGAGGATAGAGAACTACTTTCCAAACCAATCACCCCTGCTGAGATTTTCCAAACACTTAAATCTATGCCCAAAGGCAAGAGCCCAGGTCTTTATGGGTTTAATGTGGAGTTCTACCTATTCTATTGGGATGTGGTAAGGGACTCCCTACTAACTGCCATAAATTATTTTTTCCAAACAACAAATCTTCCAAACACCTGGGGCAGAACATATGTGGTCCTAGTTCCTAAAACAACATGTCCAAACAAAGTTCAAGACTTTAGATCTACTGTACTTTGCAATGTATGTTACAAAATCATATCTAAACTACTGACCAATAGGCTGAAGAAGGTTATACATAAGATTATTGGCCCTGAACAAAATAGCTTCCTTGCTGGCAAGTCTACTTTTGATAACATTATAACAGTTCAAGAGATTGCCCACTCCCTTGAATATGATTCCCAAACCCTCCCGAGGATGTTATTGAAAATAGATGTTGAAAAGTCTTATGATGTCCTTGAATGGAATGCCATCCTTACTACCCTCAAGATTATGAAATTCCCAGAGAATTGGATGCCTGGATAAGAGCATGTACTACCTCAACCAGTTTCTCTTTCCTAATAAATGGGCAACCAACTGATTGGATTGTGAATAAGAGGGGTATTAGACAAGGGGACCCTATATCTACTTTTCTTTTCATTTTGGCATCTCAAGTCCTGCCTGCCCTCCTCAACCATGCGAAGTACCTGAATTTAATTCCTGGCTTTGACAACAGATTGACCAACAACTTCAATCATCTGATGTTTGCAGATGATCTCATTATAATTACTAAGGCATCTAGATCAGTTGCTAGAAACTGTAAACTGTGCATTGACATTTATAGGAAACTTACAGGACAAAAGATCAACTTATCCAAATCCACCATTCATCTTCCCAGTCAATTCAATAGGAGAGTCAAAAACTCCATTCAATCTATCCTTGATATGAAATTGGGTTCATTTTCATTCAAATATCTTGGGATTCAAATTTCCCCCAAGAGACTCACTGTACAACACTGGCAACCCATAATGGAAAGAACAAAACATAGCTTGAATGCATGGAATGCCTCCTCCATATCCTTGGTTGGAAGGGTTGTTCTTGTTAACAGATCTATGATGTCAATCCCTATTTACCCCATGTCCTGCTACCCTGTCCCAGATACTATTCTAGACTTGATATCCAAACTTGCAAGGAATTTCTTGTGGGGATCCGGAGGGAGCACTGCTAGAGGCAGATACCATTCAATGAATTGGAACAATACTACACTAGCCAAAATTGAGGGAGGTTTGGGAATTAGAAATTTAAGGGCTGCTAAAGTTGCATTAATAACCAAAAATATATTTGCTCTATTAAATTCTGAAAATAGGCTACGGGTTCAGATCCTCCAAACCAAATATGGAGGATTTAACCCATGGACCAATGCAAGGCCTGCATCTGCGTCTTGGTTTTATAGATCTCTCTGCAAAACACCCACCACTATTAGATCAAATATAGGGATTAATCAATGCAATCCCCATACCACCAGCTTTCTCAATGATCCATGGATTACTAAAATCCCAATTGCTTTGAAATCAACATACCTAAATATGGATTTGCCAATTGAGCAGTTAAGCATTACTGATTTTGCAATTAACAGACACCAAAATTGCATTGACCTTATAAACTGTTTTGGAAATTCATTTGATTGGAACAAAATACAAAAAATAATTGTGGATGAGGACTGTTCCAACCACTGGATTTGGTTACCTGAATCATCATCCAGCAAAATAGTATCTATGGTATATAACCATCTAAATCATGCTCATGGGCTGGAAGAAGAGAGCCGGAAGGGATGGTATATCATTTGAAAATGGCGGAAAGCCATTTTTGGTCCCTAACCTATGGTATATTGTTCATTTTGGTGCCTGTACTATAAAAATGTTCAATACGGTCCCTGAACTATGGGGCTTTTGGCAATTACGGTCCCTGCTGCTGACATGGCAGTCATCTTTAAATACGATCATTTTTTATTGTGACGTGGCATCCTACGTGGCGGGTCTTTGCTGACGTGGCGCGATGACGTGGCATAAAAAATAATTTTTTCCTATATATTTTGTACATTAATCACATTAGCAACCTGAAAATTTGGTTTTAAAAATAAAAAAAATCATAAAAATCAGAAGAAAAAAAATAACGGTGTAAGCAACCTGAAAAAAAATCTGGATTTTTTTCACAAAATTATTTTTTAAAAAAATATTATTAATAATGTTTATTAATAATGTAACCATACTTTCAATTTCTTTTAATAAATAATACCACATTAGGTGTTAAGTAGAAACTCATTAATTTAATCTATTAATTAATAATGTCACAAGACTTATATTTTTTTAATTTATTACTTAAATAGTAAATTAATTTTAGATTAAATCACTAATTTTGTGATAAAAATATCTATTTTTATTTAAAAGTAATTAATTTTGTGAAAAAAAATCCAGATTTTTTATAGGTTGCTTACACTGTTATTTTTTTTCTTCTGATTTTTATGATTTTTCTTTTATTTTTAAATACAATTTCCATGTTGCTAATGTGATTAAGGTACAAAATATATAGGAAAAAAATTTCATATTTTTTTCCTGGTTTTTTCTGGGTTTTTTTGGATTTTTATTTTATTTTATGCGCCACGTCAGCATGCCACGTGGCATGCTGATGTGGCATGCTGAGTCACCAGTAAGCCTGTTTTAATATTTCAAAAAATTATTTTTTATACCACGTCATCGCGCCACGTCAGCAAAGACCCGCCACGTAGGCTGCCACGTCACAATAAAAAATGATCGTTTTTAAAGATGACTGCCATGTCAGCAGCAGGGACCGTAATTGCGAAAAGCCCCATAGTTCAGGGACCGTATTGAACATTTTTATAGTACAGGGACCAAAATGAACAATATACCATAGGTTAGGGACCAAAAATGGCTTTTTGCCTTTGGAAATTGCCAATAGCTCCTAGGATCAAGACTTTCTTATGGAAGCTATTTCATGGCAGACTTCCGACATTTGAAGCCTTATATAACCTAAATATAGGTCCTCAAAGAATGTGCCCAATGTGTAATCTAGATAGTGAGACTATGGAACACATTTTTTGTTTCTACTCCATCTCCAGACATTGCTAGAGACTGGTAGCAGCACATATGGGCACAGATTGCAGCTTTCTCAACACCTTCCTGGAAGGTGACTGGCTTCTTGGGGCTAATAGAACTGGTAGAAATCACATCCAGGCCTTCAGTGCCTGATTGCAAGCTGTGCTTGGAGCATCTGGAAGGCAAGATGTGAGTTAGCCTTCAGCAGCAAAAGAATGACAGCCCAACAAATATTCTATCAAGCTCTCAATATAACTCAATGATATCTATGGAGAATCAAGAGACAATTCAGGGAGTATATCCACAACTCAGTTTTCAATAATACTACTTCAATCTTTTGTTATGCATAAAAATATGAGGATAATACCTGTTGTGGCCTTGAATTTGCAGTGATGCACGGATCAAATACAATTCTTCTTGTTGGCGCATTGTCCTAAACAGCTGAATCAAGCCTACAAGTCGAAGTGAAGGCCACTGCAACAGCTCTAGACATGTGTGTAAGAAGGGGATTAAAGCCAAACAGAGTTTACATAGACTGCCCTGAGGCACTGGCAAGCATTGCATCAGACAACTCTCAGAGCTGCTGGAGGATACAAACAGACATACAACATGTTAAGGCCTTACTTGAACAGCTACCATTGGTGGATATCGAGTATTGTCCGCGAGAGCTAAATTTTATTGCAGATGCCCTAGCTAACGCTGGACGAAGGAACCCACAATTGTCCCTATACCATAGAAGAGAAGACAAGCCCATGTGGCTGGAAGAAATGTTGAATGCTGCAAGATTAAAGTTCTGAGGCACCATTGGTGCTAGATTTTGCTTTTATTTAAACAGTATGTTATAGGCTCTTAATGTAAAAAAAAAACAAGTGTTTTGAATTTCCATTGCATTTCCAGCAAGCTTGAAGAAAGATTTGCATTTCCTGCGAAGTTTCTGCATTTCCATCCCGCAGCTAGTGACATGATGCACACTATTGCTCTTCTCCCTAACTTCACGAGTTAGTCTCTTGAAAAGCCTAAGTTTCTGTCACTCTTCTCTCCATCTTCGCAGTGTTATGTCACCGCCTATAATCACAAGATAGGTTTTGTATTTACTTTCTCTGCAGAACAATGATACATAGGCAAGGATATTAATAGTTACAAGAGGGAGAAGAATCCCAACAATATGAAAGATATGGTCAATCAATCACTAACAACCAATCCTAGAGATATGATTGACAAAGTATGGAAAGATAAGATTCACAGGATATTTACAAGATAATACCCCCCGGCAAGCTCAAGTACGGGACCGAACTTGAAGCTTGGACCGTAAAGTACCGAATGAAGACGAGCTGAGTGGTTTAGTGAAGATGTCGGCCACTTGATCTGCAGAAACAACATGACTGACTTTGAGGAGGCCAGCATCAACACGCTCTCGTACAAAGTAATAGTCTAAGTGAATGTGCTTGGAACGAGAGCCAATGACTGGATTAGCTGACATGAAAGTGGCCCCAAGATTGTCACACAAAAGTCGTGGTGGATGTGACAGAGAGACGCCAAGTTCAGTCAGAAGCTGCTGGAGCCAGACCAATTCAGCGGTCGTGTATGCAAGGGCACGAAATTCTGCTTCAGTGCTGCTGCGAGCCACGACACGTTGCTTGCGAGAGGTCCAACTGATCAAATTGGGACCGAAATAAATAGCAAAGCCGTATTGAGAGCGACAATCATCAGAATCAGACAACCAACCGGCATCAGAGTAGGCACGAAGTTGAGGTTGAGAACACGGACGAAGAAGAAGGCCATGCTCAATCGTGCCTTTGAGGTACCGAAGAATGCGTTTGGCGGCCTTCCAGTGATCTTGTGTGGGAGAGTGCATAAATTGACAGACGCGATTGACAGCGTAAGCAATCTCAGGACGAGTGAGGGTAGCATATTGTAAAGACCCAACAACCTGACGATAGAGACGAGCATCATCAGCAGGAGTCCCAGACTTGCAAAGCCGAGAATTGGATGCAGCAGGTGTCGGCAAGGGCTTCACATCAGCCATGTTGCAACGAGAAAGAATGTCCCGTATGTACTTGGATTGGGACAGAAATAGACCAGACTCGTGCTTGAGCACTTCAACACCCAGAAAGTAATGCAGTGGTCCCAAATCCTTTAAGGAGAAAGTGTTGTTGAGCACTCCAATGAACCGAGAAATGAAGGATGGATCACTGCCTGTAATAATGATGTCATCAACATAGACAAGGAGATAGATAGTCGTTGTGGGCGAGTGATGAACAAATAAGGAAGTGTCAGAATGACAAGCCCGAAAACCAGTAGAGAGAAGGAAATTCTTGAGCTTATTAAACCATGCACGGGGCGCTTGCTTGAGGCCATATAGAGCTTTGTGAAGTTTGCAGACATGGAGTGGAAAAGCAGAATTAACAAATCCTTTCGGTTGCTCCATAAAGACAGTTTCCTGCAACTCACCATTGAGGAAGGCATTGTTGATATCAAGTTGGCGAACAGACCAACCCTTAGAAAGGGCTA
This sequence comes from Dioscorea zingiberensis, assembly GCA_026586065.1. Lineage (NCBI taxonomy): Eukaryota > Viridiplantae > Streptophyta > Magnoliopsida > Dioscoreales > Dioscoreaceae > Dioscorea > Dioscorea zingiberensis. The sequence goes on along the minus strand of CM048821.1, from coordinate 46,967,109 downwards.
GAGAGAGCACAAGTCGAACTGTTGTTGGCTTGACAACCGGACTAAACGTGTCAAAATAGTCGACTCCTTCCTCTTGGTGGAACCCCTTGGCAACAAGTCGAGCTTTGTAGCGCTCAATAGAACCATCAGCTCTCCTTTTGATCCTGTAAACCCACTTACAACCAACCAGATTAGTATCACGGGGACGTGGTACAAGCGACCAAGTATTATTACGCAATAAAGCACTATATTCAGCCTGCATAGCCTGTTGCCAACAAGAATGTTTGCTGGCCTGATGATAGGTTGTGGGTTCTTGGAGGGGAGAGGATGTAGGATCCGGAATGATAGGGTGACGGGTGGCATGGAAGGATTTTGGTTTGAGGGTGTGTGTTCGGGCCCTGGTGGTCATGGAATGAGAGGTAGTATCCGAGGCTCGAAAATAGGAGGCGTTAGGATAAGGCCGAGGAGGTGTCGGTGGCGGACCATTATTTGGAGGAGAAGGGGAAGAGGAACAAAGAAATGTGGGAGATCCGGTGTTGGTGTGGAGATGGGTGCGTGACTTGCTCAAGGAGATACGATGGTGCAGAGGTGGGTTCAGTGGTCTTGGTTGGGAGAGGCACTGTAGACGATCCAACATGGTTAGCATAGGGAAAAACATCCTCATTAAACACAACATGACGAGCAATATAGAGACGAGAAGAAGGAACATGGAGACAAAGATAACCTTTATGCTTGGAGCTGAAACCCAAAAACACACAAGGAAGAGACCGGAAATCCAGTTTATGCTTATTGTAAGGTCGTAAGAGTGGATAGCAGAGACACCCAAAAGTTTTGAGGAAGGCATAATCTGGAATCCTGGAGAAGAGTTTTTGATAAGGGGATTCATAGTTCAGCAAAGCAGTAATAGTACGGTTATGGAGAAAAGTAGCAGTATGGAAGGCTTGTTCCCAGAATTGGAAAGGTAAGGAGGATTGAGCGAGAAGAGTCAAACCCTTTTCAACGATGACTCTATTGCGGCGTTCGGCAGCCCCGTTTTGCTCCTGAGTGTGGGGACAAGAGACACGATGAGAGATACCATGAGTAGATAGAAAGGTGGATACATTGCGAAATTCACCACCCCAATCAGTTTGGAGAGACTTGATGGTACACCCGAATTGTGTTTGAACCATAGCCTTAAAGTGAAGGAAGACTGTAAACACTTGAGATTTATGAGTAAGAAAATAAATCCAAATGAATTTAGTAGCATCATCAATGAAGAACACAAAATAACGATTTCCACTAAAGGACACAAACGGGGCAGGACCCCAAACATCCGAGTACACAAGATCGAATGGTTTATTTGAACTAACATGAGAGCTAGGAAGATGAAAACGACGACTCTTGCCTAACTGACAGGCATCACAAACAGTAGGAAAGTTATGTGAACTAACAGGGAGACGAAATTGAGACACGAGACGACGAAGGATGTGTTCATGAGGATGAGCCAAGCGACGATGCCAACCATGTAGAGTGCGGGCCAAAGCAGTCTGATGGGAGGAGGCCGGGCGGATGAGGATGGTGTCTGGAGACGGTAGAGGCCGTGGTCAACGACCCCTCGAAGGAGGGGTGTTCCCTGCAGAGTCTTAAGAACACAATGGTCAGGATGAAATTCCATAAAAGTAGGATTATCACGAATAAGTTTGGAAACACTGAGAAGGCTCTTGGTAAGATGAGGAACAACAAGAATGTCTTTGAGACAAACGGAATTAGACATAGCAGGGAAAATAGTAGAGCCATAATGCGAAATAAGTAATTGGTTACCGTTACCAACGAGGAGTTTGTCATCACCACGATACTCATCAGAAATGGTGAGCTTGTTCAAATCACGGGGTGACGCATGATCGATAAGCGCCGATTAATGAAGTACCGGGAAGGATCAACAACGGCGAGATGGTGGCGCATAGTTAGTGACCGCCGGAAGGACGAGGCCCAGGCTGGCAAGCTGGATAATCAGTATGGTTGTTACGATTAAAGCAGTCAATAGCCGGGTGTCCCATCTTCCCATAAATTTGACATTGAGTGCGACGGCGAGACGTGCCGGAAGAGGCGTCAGAGGAGCGGTTGTTATCACGCGGGCGGTGTTATCACGCGGCACGAGTCAACGCGGGCGAGACGGGCGAGCGGTTGTTGCGAGAAGAATGGACGGCCGTAGCGCATGAGCCGGCGAAGGAGGCGATGCAGGAGGCGATGCGAGGGCAAGATGGTAGGTTGAGCGTGCCGCGTGGTGTCAAGAGCAAGCCGCTCCTCCTCCTGAAGAAGGAGGCCAACGAGTTCGTCCACATGAACATCCTCCGTTTTCATCATGAAGGCAGTGACGAACGGGCCATAAGAGCTATCAAGGCCATTGAGAATGTGACCAACGAGATCTTCATTGGAAACAGGATGAAGATTTTCAGTGAGATCATCTGCATACTCGTTTACGCTTTCAACATACTCACGGATAGATAAGGAGCCTTTAAATCACAGCGATTGATTCTTGAGGGGCCATACGACGAGCGTGTTTGAGCACAGAGCGTCACGGTCAAGAGTGGTCCATGCATCGTGATGCCTTGAGATGTAGCGCGAACAAGCGCCTTGGTAGCGCTTCGATCCAACGTAGATCGAAGCCGAGAAGGGCCGAATCGATCGCTGGCCGGCCTTGGCGGCAAAAGTCCGGGTTAGGCTCGAGGCGTGGTATGGCCTTGACACCACAGGGTTTGAACTTCGGGGGAGGGTTGGAGTGCGAAGAGTCCTCCAAGTCAAATGCACGGAGAGAGGCGAATGGTGTTGCGCCCGAGAGAAAAGTTGTGACGATCAAGCTTGATGGTGGCCAAGCCGGGATCGAAAATGGATCGGAGAAGTCGAAATGGCCGCCAAGAGAAGTTTGGCCGGACGCTGATAGGGTTGGACATGGTGGAAAGCAACCCAGTCGATACCATATAATCACAAGATAGGTTTTGTATTTACTTTCTCTGCAGAACAATGATACATAGGCAAGGATATTAATAGTTACAAGAGGGAGAAGAATCCCAACAATATGAAAGATATGGTCAATCAATCACTAACAACCAATCCTAGAGATATGATTGACAAAGTATGGAAAGATAAGATTCACAGGATATTTACAAGATAATACCGCCAACCACAAGAAAGACCATCTCTCTGAATCTTCCAACGATCATCTCCAAGGCGAGCCTCTCCCAAATAAGGGCTTTTTGATTTGGAAGAAAAAAGCTTAAGCGTGTATTTTTTTTTTCAAAGTTTTCGCTTATTATTTTGCTTAAGCGTGTATTTTTTTTTTGGTAAGGGTGTATTTTTTTTTGGGTTCATGTTTATTTTTTGGAGGTAAGCGTGTATTTTTACTTCCCAATGACCGTATGAGCATGTCTTTTTCCATATGTCTATGTTGCAAAATAAAGAAGAAAATAAAGTGCAGAAAACTTGAGCTTATTATTATTCCAATTTCTCTACCTATCTACTTTCTGGTGGTCACCATGGCGATGGTCAATGATGATGATGAGCATGTCTTTTTTCATATGTCTATGTTGCAACATAAAGAAGAAAATAAAGTGCAAAAAACTTGCGTTTATTATTATTCCAATTTCTCTACCTATCTACTTTCTGGTGGTCACCATAGCGATGGTCAATGATGATGATGAGGTCGAAGCCGAGACATGCAAGGGAGAGAATCATACCACCCGTGCCGACAAAATAGGGGCCAACGGCCCATTCGGTCGAGCAAGAAAATGGTGACAAGGATGAAAAAGATTTTTAAGAGTTGGGGAGAAGAATCACTAATGGGCATTCTTGTAATTTTCAAGGATTTTTAACACCATCAATTAACTTCCAAATTAACATGATATTTGGTATAAAAAAGGGTTTTTTTTTTTAAGATGTGAAAAATATCGGAGGCTTTTTGAAGAGTTGCAAAGTTATCCAAGACTTTTCCAGAATTTTCCTCTATTATATGTATAAGATCAAAAGTCAAAACCAACCAATCAAACATTGCAATAGCACCAGTCTGAGTAAATGCACTCTCTGCTCAAGTCCGCAGCAATGTCTACGGCTTTACAGCTTTCAAGGTTGGGCCAACTCCCCCCCCCAACTGTGAAGGAGTGTGAACACTAATCGGACGGCCCTGGACCTCTCTGACTGCCAATTTGGTGGCCCGCCAGTCTCAGAAAGGGCCCCATTAAATCAGAGCCGTCCACTCAATAATTGGTGGTCCCACACGGACCACACCTACATGCCCGGAATCCGGATCCTATCACTTAAAATTACTTATTTCCACTTCTTTAAAAAATAAAAATAAAAACTACTTATATAAATAACCCCATCCATCAAAATAGTTATTTACTTTTTTTTTAGTAACAAAATAGGTATTTACTTATACAAACAAAAGATCCAAAAATCCCTATAATTAAGTTATAAATAAACAATATAATTAACATAAAAAAATAAAAGAATTTCTAAACACATACATACACAGCATTTAACTTTTACTTTTTAGTGAAAAATATAGTGTAATACCCAAATTAATCCCTTTATTATACACAATCATCCATTTTGATCCCTCTATTATAATTTGAGTCTTGGTCTCTCTACTTTCACAATAAAGATATATTTAAAAATTTATTTAAGCCTTAAAATTGACAAAAAAAAGACTGACATTTTTTAATCGTGAACATAAAAGAACCCAAAACTCAAATTATATTAGAGGGACTAAAAGGACCGGTTTGATATAATAAAATGACTAATTTGGATATTAGACCTAAAAAATATTTACAACAAAACAATATCATACGTTATCTGTCTCTAAACATTCCTAACAATTAACACTTATATATAAAATCAAAAAACAAGCCCCTACTAACTTTTTAAAAATAAAAAATAAAAATAAGATAACTAGTATTTACACAAAACTATAAAAAAAAAAGAGAAATATAATTGATAATTAATCAGTGGATCCAAAATCTCTACCTAAAAAAGTAACAACCTTTTCTGTTTGTGTAGTCTTATTCACCCCCAAAAAGCCAGCAATGGCCCTTGCCTCCCTACACACTCTTCCAAAACAGCACCCTGAGAGATCTCATCATCTCACCCACCAGAGAGAAGACAGCCTTGCATGCTATAACTGGGACAAACATTAAAGAGAGCAAAAAGGAAGGACCCCACTAGACTACTTAATTAAGACCTAATGAACAACAATCACACTTTATTTAACCATAATACTTTTTTTAAGTTTCTAGTTTATACACAATAACACATCCAAACACACAAATCATGTTATTCACACAGGTAATAAGTTATTACTAATTTGTTGACACAAAAACCATCAAGCCGGAAGTAGTTCCAGCACGCCACGTGCATGGCTCGTCTCGTCCACATGATCCAATAATTAAACAACTAACTAATATCTTGATAACAACACTAATTTACATATACACCCCTCTAAACGTTTTAATTGCAAAAAACACAGAATTAAATCAATAGTTACTGCTAATAAAAAAGGTCCACCGTTAACTAATCCCCACAAAAAAACGGAGATTATCAATAGATATAATTCACAAAAAAGATAGTGATTCAAGCGTTTTTCATAGCTATACAAGCAAATTTTTTTAATTTTGGAGAATAAAAGGACTATATGATAAATGGCGTGACAGTTATTATAATAGTACTACTACCTGGAGGAGAGGGGATTTAGGGTTTTGGCGAGGCCGCTAACGGCGCCGTAACCGCGAGAGCTGATCCCGAGACAACCGAGCAAGCCCTGGCGGTAGGGAAGGAACGTCCGACGACGCATCTCCTCCGCCTGGGCTCTCTTCGCAGTGTAATGCCTCTCGTGAGCTGATGGCCTTCGAGCACTCGGCGGAGCCGCCCTCTTCGTTGCCGGCGCCGGAGATGAAACAGCTGGAGAAGGCTTAGGTTTCTCCTTCTCCTTTGATGGAGAAAAGGAGATTGAGAGCCAGAACTTTTCCTTTTCTTTGCCATTCCCCCGTCCTTCGCTCTTGCTGCGGTACAAGAGATCCTTGAGAAAGATCCAGCGCTTCGAGTTCCGGCCGGAAGAGGAGGACCTCGATGACGACGTGGAGCCAGACGAGGGTGTCGGCTCTTCTATCTGCTTCGGATCCGGATCCGTTTCGAGATCTGATGCCCGGTTGGCGGGTACCCGCTCTGGCTCGTCGTCGTCCTCGGTCCACGGGAGCCTCGGGTTTCGGAGTGGTGATAGGGACCGGGCTCGCCGGTGGATGGATCCGCTCCGCAGCCTCAGATCACGTCCTCGGGCACCGGGTGCCACCGGACACCGCAGCTCGTCGTCGTCGTCGTCTTCGAGGTCAAGGAGGGGGGCGAGGGCCTGGGGGCGTTGGAGGTGGGAAGCGAGCCGCATGGGTCGGATCTGGCCGTTGAGGAAGAGCTCGTCGGCCGAGATCATCGACCCCCTGGAGGAGAACTCGAACTCGAAGGATCCAGCTCCGGAGATTGACGCCTCAACGTCGGTCTCGGAGGAGGGCGACGAGGAGTAGGGAATGGAGGAGAGGATGTAGTGCATCGGGCTCGCGGGGGCGCTGTAGAAGTAGCTGGGCACGGGGCCGCGACCCGGGGAGGAGGGCGCGCTCACGTAAGGGGTGGAACACGAGCTATCGAGCTCCAGCTCGCTGCCATTGCTGGGCTTCTCGAGGTCCGAGCCATGACTAGGGTCTTTCACCTCCATTCTTGGGGGTTTTGGAGCTCACGGCGGACAACAATGGCGAGAGAGGGAGAGAGAAAATGGAGGGCGAGAAGCTTATAAGACAAGGAGGTGATCTAACGGTTCTGAAGAAAGGCCATTACTTGGCCTTCAAATTTCGAAATTGCCACTCAAGTTTCGATGTTCCCGAAACACCCTCGTTTAACGTGCCTGTATTGCGTACTAAAACATGGTTTTTAGAGGCAGATTTACAGAAATGTCCCATTTTTTAAGAATATTCCTTTCAACTTGTTCAATTGGGTTTTGCATCTACGACCCTACAAAATTTAAAATTAGCTGTGTACCCCTGCAAATTTATATATACACATATAATTGAACAAATAGTAGAAAGGAACATTATTAAAAAAAGGTTACACTCTCTTGTCCCTCCGATCCAAATCCAACGGCTTAGAATAATAAGTTTGGTGTATTCTCAGAAAGGACAGTGGGACCAGGGGCATTATGGGAAGCGCAGAGTGTTCTCGCAGGCATTGATGTCAGGTTGGGCACGTGGGTCGCATATGAAACCCTCCAGGGCCTCCACCCACTTTTCCTCCATGTTTCCCAAACTACCCCTTCATTCCATCGTTTGCTATACAGAGAATCGAAAATGAATTCTTTAATGCAGCCAAAATGGCAATGCACAAAAACAGCTTTCATAGGCAAAATGGAAAACGAAATTTTTTATCCATTTCTCTTCACAGAAACAAATCCAAAACAAAAACGGCAGCTCACTTGCTTATCCAAAGTAAGTATTGGCGTAATCTAAAACACAGAGACTAGAAAAAGAAAGGATGGAAAATGAAGCAGAACAAACAAGTATTATGAATGAAAAAGAAATAGATAAAAATAAATAAACAAGCGATGCAGAGTATTGTCAGCTTACAGTTTCAATCTCATACCTGCTTCAAATGAGGCCAGTTCATTCTTTGAACAAACAATCAGCAACAAGTTCATCAACTAAAGAACTTAATATCTGTTCCTCAATATCAACTCCAGCTTCAAATGCTTCAATATTAAAATCAACCCACCTTCCTAAATGAGTGCTCATGTCTTTGTCCACCAGTTCATCCACCATCCAATCCCCCATGCTTCTCCAGCTTGAGATTTCCTGGTAGAGCTCCTCTGCTAGATCTTTTCCAACAATACCCACTCCTTGAGACCATGTTTGGTATCCTGCTCGAAAGTATCGGCTGCATTTCAAGTCCAAGCATTCATTCACACAATCAAATAAGACCTTCCTCTTCAGCCTGTTTTCCTTGCTTCTCTTGTTTTCCAATTTTTCATAGAGAAGTGGATCTAAGGCCTCACCAACATGAGCCACATAGCATGACCCCAAATCCTTGAACAATGATCCTGTGCTGAATAATATATCTTTTACATACTCCAGACCATGCAACTCCATATCATACTGACCACCACCAGTCCCTGATGTCTTCTCTGCATCCGTAGTTTCGTTAAATGAGGAAGAGGCAGAATCCGATAAATCTATCTCAGACTCAGATGGTGCAGTTTTGTTTGTGACATTCAGGTTGACACTGTTTTGAGTCTGGACAGAACACTTGCCTCCTGAAACAAGGAAATTTTGATTTATGCACAAAGTAAACACCATCTTAGAGAAGCAACTCATTGCACAACTCAATTTACTTACCATTGACACTGGCTGCGCTATCAGATGAGTTGCAACTGTCATTTGAAAAAGTAGCTTCAAGTATGGACATAGGACTTGGATGCTGATGGTCAGGCATCTTATGGGCATCACTGCTGGTGCTACATTCTAACCCTCCTGCTCCCTGAGGTATTTCAAATAAATCCTTCAGAAACGTGTTATAAGTCTAGTGCCTTCAGAATACACGTAGATGGAATCAGCAGTAAAAATCCAAAAGAAATATTTTGGTTGTAGCTAAGAAATGAATATGTCACAAAAGGCTCTTCACCGATGAGAAGAAAGTCTTCAAAGTTCTAAGCATCCTACTAGCAAACATATACGAACCTACGCTTATGCATCCCAAGAAAAAACACTAACACAAAATCTTGATCCAAAAAGATTTGACCCCACCTGCACCTCAAATGGACCAACGGTATCCCACCAAAACAACTAGAGATTTTTACATAAATTGACACTCCTAGCTGGAATTTATTCAAGTATCAGATACCCAATTAATAATAAGTCTAAAGATTAACTCCTTTTTCTCGTTGTCAGAAAGAATGATTTGGTTGGTAATAGAGAGGCTGTTGTGGTATATCTGCTAATCCAAAATAACAATACACAAAATTTATCAGCTACAAGATTTTGTGCCTGCGACATGGTTTATGATCTATAGCAAAGGTTTTATGGTTCAAAAAATAAATACTTTCTTCTTACTACTGTAGATTTGGGAAAAGGAATCATCATCAAAATACACATTATTCATCTTGGTAACTGCTTCCACTATGCTGACACTTTTTAAAATAAGATACTCCTTGCCACTCAACTAATTGAGCATCTTCTTGTGTGGCACTTGCCGCTAATTTGTCTTGACCTTCAGAGGAAATCTCAAAACATGTCTTGATACTTCTCCAAACAATTTGAAGTAGTGTCAAACATTACATATAAAAAAAGTGGCATGCTGATTGGAAAATTGATGGAACCCTATGCTCAAAACCGCCTTTAGTAGTGGAACATTAAAAATATAAGCAAGATCTTTGAAAGACATTAACCGGACATAGCACATGAGATTCATCTATTGTCACCAACATTTATCATACCAATTGCAATGCCAGAAACCTGAGTCTAGAATGTAGAGAGACAGACACTATCCTTCTCTGTTTCATATTATAAGAAAAAAAAAATGAAAAGAAAAATGCACAATAACAAAAAAACTTTTGCATAATAAGACCATCTAGTTTACTTAATTAGCCAACATAGTACAATTTCACATGAACTATATCTGGCTTCTATGCAAGCCTTCTTGTGATGGATTTTTGGAACTTCTGTGATGACACAACTTTGTAGCACTTGCTGCCATTTTGTGATGACAGAACTTATAGCCATTTTGATTTTACCAAATGGCATTGCCTGAAGTGATTAAGGTCATGAGAAGATTAGTTCCCAAAACAAGGTTTTGGAAACCCAAGCCAAAAAATTACTGAATACCTGGGAGAATAAAAGATATATAGAGATGCCGTACGATTATTGAATATGATAAAAACTCAGGATAATGTTCAACAAGAGGCATATTTGTCTTTCGGTATGCACGTAAGAAGTGTTAAAACATAGCAATTAAGTAGGGTAGCCTAACACTTGAAATTTTGAGGGAAATCGGTGATAGACTAAAACAAAAGAACTTCACCATATCTAAGCCATTTTTTTACCAATTCGTCAGCAGGATGAAATAGCCATCTTTTATAAATGGAATTTCAACTTCCAAATGTTCATTTTCCTTGGCAGAATTATTTTAATTAACATTTTTAACAATAAAGGATAATTTTAATTATTGTTTGTTATGTAAGTTTTCATTCACAGAATTTTATATGTGGGGTTGTGCTCACAATTAAAAAGAATGGAGAAGTAGAGAAATCTCATAGATGTGCAGACAACATACCTGCAACTTATGGCCTATTTCATGCATTTGACTGTTACTGGATGAACTGCCATAGTCAAATATAACACCCAGATTATCTTTCCAAGAATTATGTGCGATCTCACTTTCATGTTCCACTACTGAAGTACCAGGGCTTTCAAAAGCAGATAGTGATCGCTGCAGAGCAGGAGCAGAATTTGCCCGAGGACCTGCTTCAGTGAAGCAAACCCCAGATGTCAACTCTCTCAATTTTTGTTCCAAAAGTAGACTCAAAGCATCACCTTTTATAGCATTTAATCCAAGGGAATGTGATTTTTCACCATTTCCATTAGAGCCATGCTTTCCATGACTGGTAGTAAAGCTGTATACATTCATTTGATCCCATTTGTCAGCTGCCTGAGAGTAAGACTGCCCAGGAACCGTTTTTATCATTGGAGAGGTGAATGTAAACGATACAACATCAGTTCCATTGCTTCTATTATCCTCCTTTGTACTTGAATGTTCACCAATCACAATATTGGGTTTAATATGCTTTCCATACTTATCTGACAACATATTGTCTGAGAATATACTTTTCTCAGGATAAAAGGATCTCTCAATCAATCTCTTTTTTCGAGGGAAATCCTTGTTGATTGATGATAACACTTCCTGATCAGCGTCAGAGGATGCCACCACGCTTTCCTTCTCATAACCATTCCGGGTGTTTCCATTAAGCTTATTTATGTTTCTAATCCTTGTAGAAGACGTATCTCCAGAAAGAACTTTCCTACCCTGCTGGCTAGAAATAGATTGTTTTGGTGGTAGCTTTTCCTTGACTGATGGGCAATTCTGCTTCTGGTTATTTTGTCTAAGCACACTAGAACCATTGGTTGTTGATACCTTTTTCTGCAGTTTACTCCTTTGGCTATTTGATGAGTTCTTAAATGGTGGGTTCTGCTTGCAGTCATCACGATCATTACGTGTTAATGAATTCCTGCTGGATTTACTTAAGCCCTCCCTCTTCTGGACATTTACCTTAGCTTGAATTGCAAGTGAAACTGATTTCCCCCTACCCCTGGCACCAGATACATTACTTTCATCCACACTCACAGTGGACCTAGAAGAAGAGGCATCTTGTGAACCAGTCCACCTCCTGTTAACCCTTTCATCACCTGTATTAGTTTCATTTAAACTCACTGTAGACCTAGAAACAGATGTATCATCTGAACCATTCCAACTCCTGTCCAATGATTGACCTCGAAGCTGCCTAAAATCACTAAAGTTGGCAGGTTTTCTAGATGACTGTAGCAGCTTTGATGTCTTCTGTGCTACTGCTATGCTCTCCTTTGAATCACGGTGTTTAAGTGCAATTGAAGATGAACCAAATATTGGAGTTTTACTCTTGGTGCTAACCTGGAGTCCAGGTTCAATCATCTTTGCTGCTGCCTCCACTATGTGAGCTGCATTCTTCGGGGAGATAAATCCCGGGTTCCTAATCGGTGACAGTAACTTGTTATGGGTTATTGGAATAGACTTGGCAGATCTCGGACGAAGCATTTCTGTTTGGAACCTCTCGATTGGGCTGCTTGGCATCTTCTGAGATCTCATCTCCATCGGTTTCCTGGAATAGACCTCGGTTCTGTGGTGTACATTGCTAAATTGATCATTTATGCAGAATTCAGGGCTTCTTTTCTGGCCATGGTTGTCTCGAAGAGAACGTGTATCGAATAGGGGAGTACAATGTGGTTCAGAAACACCACCAGTTGGCAATGAATCCAGACCCATAAGCCTGGCTACTACTCCGGGAACTCGAGTCCCAGTTCCTTCTTCATCAGTCACAGAAGAAGCACAACTATAGTCACTACTCCCCTTGATACTTGATATACCAACCATCTCATCATCCTCAATCTAGAAAAATCAGGCAGCTAAATCATATTTCCAAAAATGTAAAAACTTTACCAATTATATGAACTTATTCGTAAATAAATGATCCTCATCCAACTACAGGGAAATGCACAATGACGTCATTTGAGTTTATGAAGAATACAAACCATTCGGAGACGAGACATGGAGATATTATCCTCAATTTTATTTTCCTGAATTGAGCTTTCTGCAAAAGGGAACATAAGTGTGAGAGAGAAAAGGAACTTCTTTAATAAGATAAAAAAGAATGTCAGACTATTTGATTGGGGCAGAATGTGGAAATTACCATGTGAATTGGTTGCATTGGAGAAAAGTTTCTTGCGAGACTTCCGATTCCAATCAAACAGATGAAAGAAACCACCACTCTTTGTACCAACTTTTTCCTGCCCCATTACTTTCCTTAGATCAACACTACCTCTTAATTCCAAGCTTCTTCAATTGGATCTCAGATGCATTCACTGCATGTACATGGAAAAACCAAAATTCTAAAGAAAGGATGCCACCCAATTCTCAAACAAATTGAGAATAAAACAAGAAAAAACAATTCAACCACACAAACAGCTAAACCATCCTAATTACTAAAACTATTGGACCAAAGGTCCAAATTATCCAATTTTCGTAACAAAAAAAGAGAGAAAAAAAAAAGACAAGGCCATTTGCATAAGAGATGAAGAACCCAGACCCCCAACCAATCAGAAAGAAAAAAAAAATGCCAAACAGGCATCTCCAAATCAAGCACTAAAACAATAACAAAAAAAAGGAATTTTTACTAGAAGAAACAAGAGGACAAAAACTCACATCTCCCCAACCAAATCATGCCACATTACTCTCCAATTTTCCAAAACCCTAGATAACAATTCGAAAACGAAATTACAAATGACAGAATAAATAAAATACACTTTTTAAAAAAATTAAAAAAGGCAAAAGAACTCAAAACTATCCCACATCACACCCAAACCCTAAAAAAATAAACCCAACTTTCCAGACCTAATCCACGATTCCTCAAAATGAACAAACCTACCAGTCCCCCAAAACCCTAACACCACCAAAACAAGATACAAACCCTAATTACTTCAACATTGTCCCACATTGCACGAAATGGCAAAAAGAAAAAAAAATCCTCCAAATCCGGTATCCCAGTAATCAAGCAGATCCCCCATACAACAACATCATGAAAAACTCGAAACAAACCTCAGATCCATCGAACGCCAAGCTCCATTGTTCCAGTAACCGCATCACAACACCGCTAGCCTTGCTTCTCATGGCTGAAAGAGAGGGATGCAATGAAGGTCGAGGACGGTGGGAAGATGAAACTCATTAATGGCGAAAAGCCAAGACCAAGATAGAAGAGGAAGGAAATCAGAGGAGCATTCAATCTCGTCTCGTCTCTCTCTCTCTCTCTCTCTCTCTCTCTCTCTAAATTTATCCTTTTTTTATGAATTTATTAAAAGGATAATAAAAAATTGAAGGAAATGGATGGCTCAACGTCTCTTTTCAAGAGGAGAGGGAGAGTGAATTCAAATTAATTAATTTTAATATAGACAGTAGAAACTGACGAACAAAAGTGACTTCTATACGTGGCTGGATTCTGTAGGGCAGAGGATTCGGAAGTCGGTGAGATTAAGCTCGCGGATTTTGAATAACTCGGTACGTGAGGGTCAACGTGCGGTTTAAAAATACGGTGAAAAGAAACCGACAAAAGTGACTCATACTGGTAAGTTACGGATGATTTCCACGTGGAGGAATGCTACAGGCAGTGAGGTTTGGAACCGAGTGGGCTTGGGGTTGAGAATTTTGAAATACGTAGTGGCGGGGCCAACGTGGGGTTCAAAGTTGGATCTCGGGCTCAGAGCAGGCCGGTTGACCGTTGGCGTCCGCGTGGCATCATGGGGGTATCGAACGGTGGATACGTCAATTTGATGCCTCGGGATCGATATTCTCGAGATGAGTCAGATATAAATCCCAGGAAGCTTTGTGGATTGGGTGGATTTTTGTAAAAAAATATTCAATTTATTTTTTATTTGAAAATTACAAAATGAACTATTATTTTTTAATATTTTGAATTTTTTTAACATAAAGTGTCGGTTTGGGAGATGATTTTAATTGTTTTTCTTCAATTTTCTCATGTTTCAAGTGCAAAATATAAATTTATATTGGCGATGTTTAAGTCAGACCAAAAATAATAATGTGATATGATCTATTAAAAGGACAACACATTTCAAGTAGCTCCAATATCTTGATTTGACTCGATAGAGTGACTCTAAGATCACTTTCGATTCGATTTGTCGGTTCAAATTTATGAACAAAACCAATGGCATCCAAGCCTATTTGTATCTGATCCCTTGTTAAAGCGTGGGTTCTTCTCCGGAAGCATATGGGATCGAATTCTCATTTTTATAATGTTCTCAGGTTGATGATGTTCTCATGTGGACTAACACAAGATTGTCTTATCACATGGGTGATGTTCTCATATAAACTAACTCAAGATCGAGCTGTCACATCTATACACATCCTTGACTTCCCACGTGGAGGCGCTTGTCGCTTTTGTCAAATAAAAAATAAAAATTTTAAGAACAAGTATGCTTGCATTTTGACATGGTATTATTGGTTCTGAGCTTCTGATGACTTTGAATTAGAGCACATTAAATCAAATGTTATTTTATTAGTGCTTAATCAAAAGGGCAATGATAAGGCTGAAAATAAAAAACATTAGTCGCACATTAAGGCAACAAAGAGGATCATGGGTTGCCAGATGAGCAATCTCTTTATAATAACACTCTCAATTCATCCCCAAAATGGTCAAGCAATTTGATTGGTTTGAGATCTCCTATTTAATTCCTTGGCAATGCACTGTGCCAAGCTGTTAATGGTCAAAGAACAACTATGATGGATTTGCCAATTAGGTTAATCTGGGATTAGTGAGTATTAATTAATTAGTTTAATATATTAATTAAGGTCAATGCCTAATCACAGATCAGAACACAACATCTATGAACAACAAACTGAGAAAAATTGCTCGAAGAAATCATGTTTTGGACTGCAATTACTGGTTTCTTACAAGTTAAACTTCATAGATAATATCAGCAAAATTAGTACCAATTTTGAGCTCCCAACATGGTTTATCCATTTTCCCATTTACCTTCTGGCATGTTTTCCTTCACTTCTTTTATGTGCTGAAAGAATTCCTCTCTTCTTGTTGTTGTAGATGGTTGCAGAATCTGTAACTACTTTCTCAGCAATTGAAGTAGTTGAATGGATCACATAACCACATTTAGAATTCTTCCTTCCATGTTCAATGGCAAAAGCATCAAACGTATCACAACTTGATTTGGTACAATTGTGCTGATGGTGCCTCCATGCGTTTGGTTCTTTGATGAATTGCAGATTGAAATCAGTAAAACCTCTTACTATTTTATCTGAAGCATTCACAAAGCCACATTTAGAAGAATTCTGCTTTCCATGTTCAGTGACAAAACCATCGAAGTTATGCTGAATAAGATCAACAAGAACTTCCTGCCTTTGTTGTCTTACTGGGTGTTTACCTTGAAGAACTTTTTTCTTTCCACTTCTTATCATTTCTTGCCTAGGACCATGAACAATCTCCATTGGCCACTGGCTCATTAATTCCTGACCAGGATACTTCAATGCACTTCTATTCCAATTCATGTATGCATTCCCTTGTTCGACCACCTGGAACTCCCCAGGATGTTCAATCGTATTTGAGTTCTCACAAGTCAAACTGGATTTGCCGTTTCGATCTCTCTTCCGTATCCGTTGCATCAACTCAGAAATGTTTTTTGGTGGGTACTTCAATGGTGGAATAAGTGAGTTAGGTGGCAATGGTTGAACACAGTGGTTCATATTTGAATGCAAGACATTTTTAGTCATTTTTGCTTGGCCTCTCAGTACTGGGGGAAGTTGTTCTCGCTTGCTGACTGATACTGTTTTTATATGCGTATTTGCTTTTGAGGTCGTCTCCTTCCTGCAAATATCAAATCCATTGACAATGTGTTTCATATAGATTGTTACAAATTTCGTAAAAATATTAGAATCTGAACAGTAGTCAAAACCATATAAAGTCACAGCAAACATGATATTCTTGAAACTATACCAACATTTCCATGGTGTTCTAGTCTAAATTCGTAGAATTATGAAAAACAAATGTCGGATGCTACCAGGATCACCATAAATTCTCTGTTCCATAAACTTATATTTATAAAGTTGCATGAGATCGGTTCTAAGTTAATGATTCTAAATCCGATTTAAATTCTCGTTGCTTGATTTCAAGTTCATTTTTGTGGTGAATAAATGGCAAGGCTTGTCTTTGAGGCATGGATAGTACAAGGAAAACCAAAACAAAAGACAACTTTGAAGGCATTGGAACTAACAAAGATTTACAACAATCTTGTGCTAATAAAGCCAAAATAAATAGTGAAAAAAAAAATCTCCAATAATTCCGCAATTCACACCATGGCCCCTTTCTCCAAAAACTTATTAGAAATACCATGAGAATCAAATTAGGGTGAGGATTTTAGAAACTTTATACAAAATCATCAGCGTTCTGAGATAAATTTTCAGCTTTTTGTTCCTCTTTCCAATCTTCTCTGAAAAAACCAAAGATTCAACACCATGCTTCTATCATGTGTCTTTTTTCTAAATTTTATCTAAAACCCCAAGATCAAACACCATACTTTCTAAAATCACTGGAAAAAAAAATCCTAAAAAGCAAAGCAGCATCAAATTGAGACATAGGATTGAAAGCTTGGGAACCTGAGGTTTGAATGAAGCTCTCTCTCTCGATCAAGCTTTTGCCAATCCACGCCTTTCTCTTCGAGCACTACCTCTCTCGGCCTCGCAGCCCCAAAAGGGTTCGGTTTTCTGTTGAACTTCGCCTCCTCTTCCTCCTTCTCCACTTCATCAGCCCATGAAAACCCCATCGCTCCCCTCTCCACTGAATCCTCTTCCCTCTCTCCCTCTCTCTCTCTCTCTCTCTCTTGTTTAATTGAAATCTCAACGGTCATCTTAGAGCAGTGATTTGCCTTAAATGCCCTTGAAATGTTGCATTTCTACTATTTTTACGAGGGCATAGCTGAAAAGTTATTCAGGATTGCAAGGGACTATTTTTACGAGGGCATAGCGGAAAAGTTATTCAGGATTGCAAGGGCTGAAGAGAGGAAAGGAGAAGAAAGGTGACAGCCGAATGCCCGTCTTGTTCTCCGGTATGATTAATCTCACAAGCTTTTTTATTTTCCTTACAGGATTCGACATTTCATTGAATCATTTCCGCAACTTTTCTTTCTTGGACCCTATATCTCAAGAATCCATCATTTTTTTTTATCTTTGGATATATATATATATATATATATATATATATATATATATATATATATATATATATATATCCATCATCACAAGATCCTTTCCGCCCTAGCTTTTGATGATCATCTTCTGAAGATAGGAATATGAAATTTTTAACTTTATAGGGTTTTTTTTTTGTTTTTTGGAAACTAGGCTATTTTTTAATTTCTATGGTATATATGCAAACAAATCAGCGTTTCGATCATCCTGGGTGAGCCCTTTGTTCCCTCTCCAATCCGGTTTGAAATTTCTCTAATTTAATTATGTTTCTGTATGTTTGATCTCTTTGATATGAACTTATTTAAGGAGAATGTGTTTAGGATTAGGGTTACGGTTTTGGAGATATTGAGGATGGATGGTGTATCTTTTAGGGTTTATGTTAGTATGTTGTACAATCTTGATTATGTTGTTTGAATCTCATGAATGAGGGGAAGTAAGGAAAATGACAGTGAAGAAAAAGAAAATTTGGTGAAAAATTCTTGTTTTCCTTATCTAATTAAACACAAGAGAACTTTTTTTTTTTTTTTTTTGCTTTCAATCTGGAATCATTTTGATGATTTGGGTGTGAACTTGTGTTGAAGCTCAAATATTGTATTGTAGCATTTAATTTTGTGTTTCATGGAAATGTATGATCTTGAGCATTGAGAGATTATTAAATCTTCAAAATCTTGTTTTTTGTTGATTAATGTAAGAACTCACAGATCTCGGGAATAATAATTAATGGTGATTCAAGATGGACGTTAAATAAGAGAGGAGAACAATAAGACTTAGGCTACATGAAATCTGAGTTTTATAACCTCTTTTGTTTAGATCTAACTATGTATTGTGATGTTTTTCTTTAGGAAATGTCTGTAAAGTTCTTGGGATATATATTTGCCGTTATAGAGTTGAAGGTTAATGAACTTTAGAGATTGTGGAACCTTGCTGAATTTGAACTTTAGGTGGAGTGTTTTTTTAAGGTTGAATGAAAGAGGATGTTTACCCACTTCTCTTGAAGAAAAATGAGTGCCTTTAAGGTAGTTAGTATCACTGTATGGCATAATTAGGGTGGTAGTTGGCTTATTCTCCCTCTTTGTTTTTCCATCCCTTAAAGTCTAGAAATAAGTTAGTTCTTTGTGATAGGAGTGCTAACTGATCCCTGAATTCATACAAGAGGGATTATGTAATGCCCCGATTTTTCCTTATAATTACCGTAATTTCCGAATAATATATCGGGGTTTATTAGCTACTAAATAAATGGTTAAATTAACTTAGGCCACATTTAAGTAGCTCATTAACTGGTGAATACAGTTAAACAAGGAATAAGATATTTATAGGTTATATTGTGGTTGATGTTAAATAGGAACATTACTCAACAATCAAACAAAGAAAAGATTAAAACAAAAATCAGGTGGCTTATGTATATATATATATTTATGGAACCAAGTGTGACAGACTGGCTGATGTTAATTAAAGCATGGTTTTAACGTGGCAGAAGCTAAAGAGAAACATTTCTCCAAGTGTTGAAGGAAATGGTGATGAGCCGTGACCTACCTTTTCTCTGTTAGAATAGCTGAAGTTCTGAACATTAGGGAAGTCACTGAAATTGTGAGCTCAAACCTCTGCGAACAGCCTTGTAAACCCGCCTCAACTGAGATATTAGAGGAGGAAGGCGCTGGAGTGGCTGAGCTGGTCTTCTCCAAGGGAGCTGTGGTTGCTGAAGTTTATCTCTCGATTGAAGGAGCTGGCTGGAGTTTAAGATCAGAGTTTGCAGCAGCTTAAAGAGGGGAAGGACTGGTTGGAATTGTGGCTGAATTCCGGTGGAGGTTGTGGCTTGATTGGGCTGTGTTTGAAGGTAAAGATGAACTAAATTCTGTCAATATTAATGCAGTATTGTTTGGGAATAATGGTATGAAAACACAGTTAAATGAGATCAGTTTGAAATAGAATGTGTTAAGTCTGTGTTTAATGTCTAATGTCCGAGAAGGTGAAATTAATAACAGTAATGGATCTCTTCTAAGCCTGAGCGCATTGATGTTGTCTTTGAGAATTAATGTTTGCGCTTGATGAATGTATTATTGAGAAAATCCAATGTGTATGGTATGTAGTGTGGTGTTTGGAAACATGCTTATGAAATGCTTGTGGAAATGCCTCAGAGAGTGAATTTCAATTTCATAGGTTCTGTTCTGTGGAGAACCAATTGAAGGGAGTAGCTTAAAGTCCAGAAGGTTTACAGTGGATTAATTGAATTGCATCAGTTTTAATATTCAATTTATTTATCTGGATACCTCTTAGATCATTGTAAAGATGGATGACCTTTTTCCTTTAATGAAACCTTGTAGCTTTATAAACAAAGGAAAGAGTAGGTCGACCAGCAAGAGGATGGCCTGCAGAATTCCTTGAATTCTTGATAATCTTGCTTTGAGTGTAGAAGAGTCAGATTCATTGGGAAGTTATGTATGACTAAGTGTATAAGATGCATGTACACATCAATAGAATATTCTGTCATCGGTGGAGAGGAGTAGAAACAGTGGTGGTTCCAGTGATGTAAAGGCCTCCAATTTTAGAAACTTTTGAAGTATGAAAGTCTGCTGTTAGATTGGTTGGCATAACCTATGAATTACTTGGTGATAAAATTTGTGCAAGCATTTTGGGGTTTAGTATATATCTGCTTTGATATATAATCCTTAAGATGTGAGAATATCATTGTGCTTATTCCTGATTTGCAAACTGAAATTTCGCTTGCTATTGAATTAGTATATCTTCAAAGCTTGTTGGCCACCAAATAATAAAAGGATTAATAATTCTGATCTCTGTTGTAATTAAAGCATGTATTGAGGATGGAAATCTGAGATTGTTATGCCTCATGTTCTGTGGTCTTAAACCCATGATATATGGAAATGGATATGTTAGATTTTAATTAGAAATCTGACCTACTGTTTTTATTGTTTAGGAGAAAGAATGCAATGTCTATCAGGTGGTGAACTTTTAAATCTGTGAATGGATTCATGTTATTCATTTTTATACAAACAACCATGGATGCAAGTGATGAGGATATTATAACACATGGTTATTGGGAAGTTAGAGCTGCATGCCATACCCTTATATGTGAGTTGTGTACGCATGGACAAAATTTGAGTATGAAAGAGTGTATTAGAAACACATGCTAAGTATGATAGAGGTTAGAGTTGATTGGGGGCTTTAAGTATAGACTGCAGAAAAGACTGTAGCACTGCAGGACATCCATTTTATTTCATTTTAAAAGGGCCATATAAGAGATGAGAATGAGAATGAGCCCAATTCTGGTGAAAATGAAAGATAATATTGGAAATATGATATATTAGAAGTTTGGGAAGGAATGTTAAGGATTTTGAGCTTCAATTTGAGGTTTCGATTTCAAGTTTTACTTGGTTACTGTAGCTACAAATAATGAGTGATCTATAATTCCAATGTTTTCAAAAAGGCTCAGAATTTGATTTTGTTCGTCCCAATAGTTCGGGGATATGTTTAAACTAAGGGAAACAATGCGGGCAGGTGTCTAAGAGCCCGAATTCGTCGGTTATAGATTAAAAAGCCGATATTTCGAGGTTTAGTTAGAATAGTATATTTTTATAACCATATCATCTCTAAATGGTATAAGATGTTAATATATGATGTATTATCATGTATAGGACGCGGTAAAGGTGTCATGAATTCGGCGGGAGAGCCGGAGTCAAGACATTAGGTGAGTGGACACCACCGGAAATTTACTTATGTTATCGAGCTTTACTGTTGATTCAGTTCAAATGAATTTGCATGAGTTTTCTTCCCGGATTTTTGTACCATGTTATGGATTTCCGTATGTATTATATAGGTTGTCCAATTTATTGTATCTACGTATGTATGGTGTATGTTTATGCATGTGAGAAGATAAATAAAGTATAGGAACAGAAAATTAGAAATAACTAGAAATATCGATGAACTTACACCTTGTGTAGACATACTGCCTGAACCAGTGGTAGCTCAGTGATAGAGCCAGAGAGGTACGGTACGAGTTAGGGAAGAGGTTTTCTGTATTTTGACTTTTGTCCCCAAATCATCTGTTTTCAAATTTTCCATTTTCGAAATAAAAACCATCTTCCCATACCCATGGGGTGCTTGATAATCGTATATACTCACCTATGATGATTTTGTTCCGTGGGGCTTGGGTGATGATTTTGTTTCGTCCAAGATATTTATACTCTGGTTTCCGTGGTATTGAAGTAAGGGTGTATATGAGATCAATACGAGGCTTGTATTATTTTCATGACAAAGTATTACATTTGTCCACCCTACGGCCGTTGAGTTGCTAGATTATTAGGCTTGCACGATGATTTTGTATGATTTTATTCCGTCGGATAATTGTGGTATCAATCATTGTATTTGTGATTTGAAATTGAGAATGCATGTTTATGGATTTATTCGGGATTTCTATTTTGTCAGGCATGCTTAACTTAAATTGAAGATAATGTATTGACTAGCATTCCTTTGGGTTTTCTTATATATATATGTATAGAATTATTTTGGATAGCATTGTTCATTTGATATTATACTTTCATACCAGGCAGTAGTGTCTAAACTCACTGAGCTTGAGTAACTCATGTCCCTTCTCCTATATATTTTCCTCTGCAGGTATTAGACATGGATCCTACTAGTATCTAGAGTAGTGGAGCGGGGATCCGTGTACCTGTAGTTGGCTCTGACCTGTCCAGTCATAGCCCAGTTGTTTATGTTTTATGATTTGTGTGAGAGACCGAGAGTATGGACTCATTTTGTCATTATGTTTGTCATTTTCTTTGGAGCTTATTAAATTTCTTGTTAAGACATATGTTGATTTCCAGACTATTACTTATGGTTACTTGCTATAATAGTTTTCATACACATATAAGTTATCATGTTTAACAACCTTAGGCTCGGGATGCACTCCCAGCCTGGCTGTGTAGCATCCGCCCAGGATTGAGAGGCGGGTGTTACAGATTAGGTTAGTTGGATTTTTAGTTAGGCTGTATTAGTTCTAGTAATGTTTGAATAGGGATTGGTGGACTTAGATTAAGATAGAAGTTGGATTATTCTCCCTCAGTTTAGTGGATGAGTAAGATAATATAGTAGAAATATTATTTTGGAAAAGAAGAACCCCTTGATCCACACTGATGGGATTCTAGGATGTTAGGATGTTTGGCTTTTAATCCTGGAATATAAGGTTTAACCACTTTCTTATTCTCTATACAATAGCTTCCTATGACTCAGTACCATGCAGGACAATAATAATGGAACCTTCAAAACAAGTTTGTTATTCACTAATGATATGCTGGCAAATAGTGCTCTAATGGAAACTTATGATGCCATAAATGTTTTCTCATCTCACCTCATGGTGTTTCAACTTGTCTTTTATGCAATTTTCATCACCTAAACAACCCCATTGAGCTTCTCATCCTTTTTTCTTTTGTTTTTTTTTTTTTGTGTAGGTGGTGCGATGAAGGTCAAGATACTGCAATGGCATGCTGTAGCCTCATGGACATGGGATGCTCAAGATGAAACCTGCGGCATCTGTCGAATGGCATTTGATGGATGTTGTCCTGACTGTAAATTTCCAGGCGATGATTGCCCTCTGATCTGGGGTGCCTGCAACCATTCTTTTCATCTCCACTGCATATTGAAATGGGTGAACTCACAGACTCCCCAGCCACATTGCCCGATGTGTCGCAGAGAATGGCAATTCAAAGCTTAAGAAACGGCTAATCGGTTTTTTGCAACCAAATTTCTTCTCATCTTGTTGTATCTATGTACACTGTTTCTGTTGGTTTGAACAATGTTGTTTTCAGGCTTTTCAATTCCAATGATCCTCTAAACTCTTACAATTGTTCATTATATCTGGGGTCTTCATTGTAATATTCTAGCTCCAAACTATAGTAGCCCCCTCTTTTGTCATATCATGAAATCTCCTTGGGCTCCATCTTCTAGCTTCACCATTATCTTTTTGCAATTGAGGATCTTGTTCTTGTTCTTGTTCTTGTTCTCCTACAATGTGTTATTAATGAAAACTGGCCAACAATACAATGCCATCCAAATCATCAACCTCAAGCTCTACTCCCATAGATTGATCGCAAATCTTTCTTTCATCTGTGTATATTTATTTGCCAACCGTTGCCATGTTCCTCCTGCTAGAAGCTAACAAGAAACAACCCATTTTGTTTTTTCTCTTTTTCTCAATTATATATGCCCTCCTCTTCTTCCCAACTATCTACGCCCTACATAAGAGACCCGGTATCAATAGGCCGAGAGGCCGTAGGTCCATAGAAGCATTTCTTGATTGTTTTTTTTTTCCTTCTTTTTTGTTTGTTTTTTTTTTCTTTTTTTTTTTTTGCGTACACACAAAAGACAGTTTTTTTTTCTTCAAATTGAATTTGTATAGGGGTGTAGTGCATTGTATGAATTGTTTTGATTTAATAATAGAAATTTTATCCAATTTATTTTTGGGATTTATAATTAAGAGTTATGAATGGAGTAGAAGTCCTTGTTTGAGTCTAGGAAGGATTGTACTAGCTAGGTCTATAAAAATAAAATTCAATCTTCACTTTCATAAATATATTTATAGACAAATATAAGGTCCAATTTTTGAATCGAATACTGTTCAAAATATATAACTTCTCAAAATCAGAGCATGTAAGTATTTTTAAGACTTCTAAAGATTTTCTTCTTTTTTGTTTTTGGTGTGATGTATGTGTAAATTATGTGGCTTTTAATTGATATTATTGTGTATGATGTATGCAATTAGTACATGGAAGATTTTTTATTTTTTTAAAAAAATAGTTTAATTTTATTTTCTCTAAATTATTTATATTGAAGAGTAGTTCATTGTTAATTAGCTCTATGAATTGATCATGAAGTGCCACTGTCAACTCAAGTGCCAATGGAAAACCCTCAATTTTATGAGTTCTTTTGATTAAATAATAGAATTTTTCAATTTAATTTAAATCAAATCTTTGTTGGAGTCAAAGTCGAACTGTATACTAGGCCAATATATATAGAGAGAGAGAGAGATAAAAAATTGATTTATCACATTAATTGTGCATGCATGCTTCGTAAATTTGGAGCACCTATTTTTGAAGACTTCTCAAGGTATGTTTTTTCTTTTGCTGTTTTTTTTTTTTAATGTATGTACAAATTATATGGTTTCTAATTGAGATTAGTGTGTATGATATATGTAATTAGTATATGAATGAATTAATAATTATATTGTTATCTAACTTGTTTGTATATTCAGAGCTCATTGCCAAATTCTCTAAATTGTTGTTTTCTTTTTTCCTCCAATTTTTTTTATATCTGGATTATTTTACCAGAGGTTTAATTGATTTTTTAGCATGATATGAATTATATGAATTATTTTGATTAAATAACATAATTTCTCCAATATATTATATATTCATCTAAGCTTTAACTTGTATTAAGTTTTTGGTGAAGTTAGTATGTGTTGGCCCTTCTTTTTGTTTTTGTTTTCCTTGCAACAATTCTTCATAAAAAAACAGACCATAAGAACAAATAATAATAATAATAAAGTTTTAAATTAGTGAGGACTAATATATATATATATATATATATATATATATATGGTC
The DNA here is from genome assembly GCA_026586065.1 of Dioscorea zingiberensis. Classification (NCBI taxonomy): domain Eukaryota; kingdom Viridiplantae; phylum Streptophyta; class Magnoliopsida; order Dioscoreales; family Dioscoreaceae; genus Dioscorea; species Dioscorea zingiberensis. The sequence continues at coordinate 46,941,952 of CM048821.1, read as the reverse complement.
CCGTCTGATCTTGATCAGTAGGATCAGATTCGGTTACCATCGCTTATTTCGCTTGGAGCGTATTTGAAAGATTTCCAACCATATGGATGGGAAGATCATCGAAAAATAAGCTAACATGTTTATTTTCATACCATTTGGTGACTGTTTGGTCCTCCCACTTAATGGTTGAAATTCTGAACCGTTAAAATTTTCCTAAAATAAGAACATATATTTCCCTAAAATAAAAACATAGGGAAATTTTAACGGTTCAGAATTTCAACCATTAAGTGGGAGGACTAAACGATCACCAAATTATATGAAAATGGACATGTTAGCTTATTCTTCAGTGATCTTGACCGTCTGATTGGAAATCCTTCAATATGCTCCAAGTAAATGTCGATCGGATCACACTATCTTGGCCGGCACTCGACCTTATCAAGCCTCATATATATATATATATATATATATATATATATATATATATATATATATATACGGAGGTTCTACTATCAGGCCGGTTGGATCACTGTGTTGATCCGGTAGGCTCTCATTTTGGCCCCTAGAGCATGTTTGAAGGATTTCCAACCGTACGGCATACGGATGGGAAGATTATCAAAAAATAAGCTAGCCTATCAATTTTCATATAATTTGGTGACGGTTTGTCCTCCTACTTAATGGTTGAAATTCTGAACAGTTAAAATTTTCCTAAAACAAGAACTGTTAAATGGGAGGACCAAACGGTCACCTAATTATATGAAAATTGACAGACTAGTTTATTTTTCGATGATCTTCCCATCTGTATGGTTGGAAATCCTTCAAACATGCTCTTGGGGCCAAAATGGGAGCCGGTCGGATCAACACAGTGACCCGACCAGCCTGATAGTAGAACCTCCGTATATATATAAGTTTTTTTTTTATAAAAGTGGATAAACCACATTCATTTATTTATAGGTAATATTGATGGTTACATTAGGTGACGAGCGTAGTGGCTCCTCCCTGTTATCCCGGGGTCCCGGTTAAAACTCAAACAAACAAAGATTACATTGTTGCTCCATTATCGCGTGCCCTAGGGGTGGCATCTTTGAAATCACCCCCTCCCGTATTCCTCCTGTTATGTCTTCTGGGTCGGAAGCCAAACTTCGTTTGATAGCAGACTCCATCGGCCCTAACTTCAGCTTTTGGTGGCATTTGTTGCGTCGAACCAAAAAAGCAATAGGAATTTTATCCCTCGGATAATTCTTGAACAAACGCAGCGTTTGTCGCAGAAGCATCGCCAGTTCCTTTCGAGCCAAGTGCTCTAGGTTACGGCTATGACAACCAGATTCCAACTCATGTGCGCTTCTTTGTGAAGCTTCTTTCCCAAGTTATGTTGGCCCCATAGGTCCTTCGTGGATCGGAGTCGCATTTCAAATTGGGAAAGTGTGTAGAAGTGTCCCATATTTGTTGTGTCAAACGGCATTCTATGTGCAGGTGTTTCACTATTTCTTCTATTATATTACATAGATGACACATAGTGTGTTTCCCACGCCATCCCCGTTTGATCAAATTGTTCATTGTGAATAGCTTGTTATCCCACGCTAGTCATGCAAAAAAGTTTTGAATGAGCTATATATAACTCATTGTCTCAGTCTAACTAGGAATAACACTGCTATATTTCTATCCATTATATAAAAAAAACTAATGTCCACTTTTCTAAATACCTACAGAGAAAGAGTTGTAAGTTGATTGTTGCACAATGAATGATGCCCAAGGCTGCTCCTTCCCAATCCATTTTGATCTTGATGTAAGTATTTTTCAAAAAGTTTCTGAAGTCCCAACTTCTTTATTTTATATATATATATATATATATATATATATATATATATATATGTTATATTTCTAGTATCGTATTCATAAATTATGTGGTATTTACAATAGATTTTATTATATATTTTATACAGCGAGAACCTCTGGAATTGTCATGGAGCAGTAATGCTTTTGAAAATATTAGAAATGAGTTCTTAAAACAAACCGGCATTATTCAACCGAAAACGCAAACTTTGATCTTATATCGTCAGAATAACATCCAAGTTAACGAGCATAATAACACTCGAGATGAGAAAGAGGACATCAAACCTTCCCGCATACCTGCACTAAAACTCAAGATTGGTTCTTGGGAGGTAAGTTCTGCTTTTAGATTTTGAATTGTCATTTTATTTGATCGGTGTATGTATGAGATGAACTAAATAATATAATCTTATTTATGTAATATAAATATTAAAAATTTATTTAGAAAAAATCAACAAGTGACGGAGAAACTAGAGTTGAAGCGAAATTTTACTATCTCAAGAAACAAATTGTTTGGGAGATACTGGATACTGCGTTGAACAAGAAGAGAAAGATTGAAATCAAGTTTGATGACATTTCCGGGATCAAAGCTTTTTCTCAAAAAGGAGAAGCAAGTAGTACTCTCATCGTTCAGGTTTGTAACAACGAAACACTAAAATTTTTAAACATTTATTACATATTTTAATTAATTAATTTTTTTGGTGCATTCACCCTGTTAGGTGAAACAAGCTCCCTTGCTTTGGATTGAGAAGGAACCAGAACCTATGAAACATACTATTTGGATGCAAGAAACTGATGATTTCACTCATGGCCAAGTGGCAACAAACATGTATGTAATAAATAATCTCACATCGGTTAATTAAATTAAATAAGCATGTCTGAATAAGTTGCACCGCATTGTTTTAGGATTCATGAGCTCGAGTTTGAAGAAGGACAATTGGAAAAGCACTACGACAAGCTTATGAGGTTTGATTCTCGATTGCACAGCATCAGTCAGAATCCCACAAACATCTCAATACATTCAGAAAGAACTCAATTAGCTGCGGTTGAAGAATTCTTGATGAATGATCAACAACAAGGAGATATCGATGTTGGGGATGAGGATGCTACCTTTTTGTCATTTGCTAACGAACTACCTGATCTATAAATTTTTTGTAACAAATCTTGTTTTTAAACTTTCAGTCTTAAAAATTGTATTATAGAAGTCTGAGTTTGGAAATATCGCATTTTTGTTCATCAAAATCAAAAGCTTAGGAAGACTAAAAGAACAGAGGACTTGATGACCTAAATGGAGATGATCATCTAGAATTCTTATTACAGTGTTCAGGATAGACTTCTTGAATGATGTATGAAGTATTATTAGTACAGGTATTTCAGTCATTCTCAGTGTCAAACATTGAAAATTTCTCCTAACTGTAAATTTTGTATCCAATCTCATGTTCAGATATATATATTTCTAGCCATGAACTTGGAGCATTATAAATAAAGCAAGTATAGTTTTTCTAATCCTCCTTATTGTTCGGTGTGCAATGGTTTTGCCTGCATTTCTGTGAATTGTCCAATGAAAGGTAGTTATACAAAGATCTTTTTTCTAGATTACCTGTCCATTTTAGCATCGAACCTGAGCAAATTGCATCATGGCGGTAAAATTTTAATTTGCTTCTACTCAAGTTGCAGTGGTTCTTCGCTGTTCACAAGATCTTGCATTTTCTGTGCAGCAGCAACCAGCGTCATTTCACTCTTGCAGAAGGCAAACCTGATGTATTTCTTCTGATAGCTCTCACTGTCAGTATCTATATGGAAGAATCCGCAGCCTGGCACTGCTGCCACACCAGCTTTTTGAATCAAGGCTCGAACAAAATCTACCTGCAAAGCTTTGAGCCATTAGTTATATCAGACAAGCTTCATATCATTTATGAAAACTATTTAAGAGTCATTGGTTTCAGTTCCCACAAAGCGTATTGTGGCCAAAGAACCAAATGATTAATTTGATCAGAGAATCAATCTGATCAATTAAATTTGCTATGAACTATTAGCATAAAATGCATTTCATGTGAAATTCAAGAACTTGAACCATCAACCAAGGTGCATGTGGATGTTCATATGCTTGGATTTAACTTAAATTTTATTTTTGGGAGCATCAAATGCTATAATTTCAGTATCAAAGAAAATGTGAAATGCATACATCTGAGTGTAACCAGTTCTTGGGAAGCTTGGCAAATATGAATACTGAACCCTGAGGTTTGTACTGGATTTCAAAGCCGAGCTCAGACAATACCTTGACAATGTAATCTCTCCTAGCCTCATATTCCTTCAACATCATGCACAGGAAAAATCAAGCCAAGTCCGTGCTGGGTAAAACAATTTATATTCATGCAGAGTACCAAACAATAAATAGTGGATTCAAGATGCTTACTGTTCTCAAGGACATATAGTAGGATTTAGGGCTCTTGAGGGCAGTTAGTGCAGCTTCCTGAAAAGGTGCGGGAGCTGAATCTGTAATCTTTATGTGAATATTTCTGATTGTAGATGCTATGTTTGCTGGAGCACAAGCCCAACCAATCCTCCAACCTATTTTCCATTTCATAAACAGAACAACAGTATTGTTTAATGATCACAACATCTTTGAAGCAATCCTTTGCGCGCCAAAAAAAAAAAAAAAAAAAAAAACAGCAGGTAAGGTTGCAGAAGACTTAAAGACATAACCGGCAAACACAGCAGAAAGCAACTCATGGAGGTTTTTCAAGAAAATATTGTGGGCTTCACATATTACATGTTCGTAAATTTAAAGTAGTCAAAGACTCAAGTGAATTCAAGTTATATTATCAAAGGGACAACTTCTCTTAAAGAATTCAAATGGATGATGCCAGACAAGAAAAGCAACTCATGACAGGTAAGAAGTTTACTTTCTTAAACAATAGCATGTAAGAAATCTTGCAGGAATTGCTTATAAATCCTAATTCTTTTTTGTGGCTGTTATTGCCTTGGAAATGGCAGACAAGAGGAAGAGGTTCCTTGTTACCTGTGACGCTGAAAGTTTTGGACAGTGATGATGTCACGATGGTCCTTTCTTGCATTCCTGGAAGAGAGGCAAGGCATATATGTTTTTGCTTGTCATATGTTATATATTCATACACCTGGAGAAATTCAAGACATTAATAATATCCAAACAACACATGATAATAAAAATAAGCAACTTTCCACCGAAAAATACGACATAGTTTGACACTGAAAAATAGTTTAATTAAACAATTGTAAATCAACGCTGAGAGCAGTTGGATAACACTAGTGAGCACAAGTTCTACAAATAAATTTTTTCTAATTGAACATTTGGTGAAGATTTTTAGAATTATTTTTCCAGTATAGAACACTAGAAATTAGTTACACACAGTGCTTAAACCAAAGAATACTGAGGATCTTAACGTAGCTACCAATACTATTCTGCATTGTCTGAAGTTGTAAATTTTGAAAATCGCAGCATACTTAAGCAATTACTTCTTGTATGTATTGAATTAAAGAAAAAGGACAATTCATACTTCATCAGTAATAACAAAGCAATTCATGTTGCAACAAGCTCCAGCAATGACTTCAAGCTCTTCCTTGGTGAAAACTTTCCCGGTTGGATTGTGGGGACTGTTTCAGTGTCAATTAGTGTTTCCACAATCTAAAGCATAGGAAAAATATTACAAAGAAGTCACTTGCTTTTGGCCAAGACATTAGCTAATGAACACGCCAAAAATCAAAATAATTTTATTTAAGGAGTCATAGAGGGCGGAGTACAGTTGGATTCTCTAGCAAATGGTATTACCTAAACCAACATAGTGTAAAACAAGAAGGGTAATAACAAAACAAAACTTAATTGCATGACCACCAACAGTAGTTTCATGATGGAAACATTAAAAAGGGCATCCTAGTGCTACAAAGCTCCCGCTATGTACAGGGTCCGGGGAAGAGTAAGACCACTTGGGTCAGGATTGAAATATTATAGTAACAAAAATAGCTTGGGTCTAAAAGTAAAGAAAAGTTACCATCACAACCACAACGGGTCCTTGACACACATAATCCTAGTTTTAGAGCAAGAATCTTAAATATTTTCCTACAAACTTATAATGTGTTTTACAGACAAGACAATGCTAACTTAATTTGATAATAAGAAATCCTACATTATAGATCTGCAAAGTGCTCCACATTATCACACAAAGCACAAGGCTGCCAACCTTAATAACAAAATGATTCTTCTTCTATAAATGAAAGTAGAGAAGGAGCTGCCCCTCAAACAGACTGCTTAGTTTTATAGCACAACCATACATGTCCATTAGAAAATCAGTGACAAGTGTCTTTGATAAATTAATTACCTCTCACCTGTTCAAAATCACAGCCTTTGTTCGCATGGTGAAGGATTTCATGAATTTATCCATATTTAAACTCCAGTGAGGTGGATCCAGAGCCACATAAACCTAAGTGAAATCAATTACAAGTCATTAGTTAAAGGCATATATTGACACATAGAAAAAGCATAAGCAGCTTAAAGTTAGTACAAACATATAAAAGATTTGGTCCAATCACTAAATTTAGCTTGGCAAATACTCCTTCAAGGACACAATTATGCAGTTTTAACCAACTTACAGGCACTCCTCCAGCGAGACTGATGGATGTTTCATAGGTTTCATAAGCAGGATCAAACAACAAAACCTCATCACCTCGATCAATTACTGTTTCAAAACCAGTCAAAGTCCGTAATTTCAATCATTTAAAATGTATTCAGAGCTTTTGATGGAAAACAGAGGAACAGGGAAGGAAGCAATAAGACATTTTAGTTTTCTTTTCCTTTGGCTTCCATCAATCAAAACACAGCATTAAAAAATAAAGCACAAGAAAAACAAGGAAACACAACATACTTGCAAACACTGTGGCCGCAAATGCTTCAGTCTGGCCACAAGAAATCACATAATCCGTAAGAGGATCAGTATCAAGACTGTAACTTTCTTTCATCTTCATTGCCAACAAATCACAAACTCCTTGCACATCCCTGAAAAACCAACTTATACTACTTAAAACATGAAATAAGAACATTGGCATCAAGAAGAAGGAACCGATTCAAATAAAGTTACAAAAAGAACTGAAAAAAAAAACTAAGCTTCGGGCAGTTGGTACAAGCTCACGACTTTCTTTCATCTACATTGCCAACAAATCACAAATCACAAATCACATGCCTAAAAAGAACAACTTTCACTACTAAAAACGTGAAATAAGACATTAGCATCAAGAGCAAGATCCAGATTTACATGAAGTTACAAAAGAATGAAGAAAAAAAAACTAAGCTTCCGGTGGGTTAGAATCAAGCCATAACTTTCTTTCATCTTCATTGCTGTCAAAAACCTTTTGCAAATGACGAAAACCCCGACTTTCCCCACTAAAAACATGAAATAAGAACAATAACACAAAAAAACTTCTATATGTTAAGAAAATTACGACAAAGAACTAAAATTTTAGAGATGGTGAGAATGCCTGTATTGATTGAGGTCGTCATTAATGGCGGAGATGGCGGCTTGCTTGACGGGAAGAGGGGCAGGGAAGTCGGGATAGCCCTCGGCGAGGTTAATGGCGCCGCAACGCTGGGCTAAGTGGGAGAGCTCTTGGATTGGCGATGCTGTGAGCCTCCGAGCGACTTCCGAGAGCTTCCCTTCCATTGCTCATCAAAGCTTATCATCCTCTTTTTTGGCTTTTATATATATATATATATATATATATATATATATATGTGGGTATAAATTATAATTATTCAAATGGTCCCTCTACTTTTCTCTCTCTTCCTTTTTAGTCCTTGTTTTTTTTAGTCCTTGTTTTTCATTTTGTACCATTTTACTCCCTCTACTATTTAGATTGGGCTCCTATATGTATAAGAAATTAAAAATAGAGCGACTTATTTTACCCAATCTAAATAGTAGAGGGATTTATTTTACCCAATCTGAATAGTAGAGAGATTAAAATGTGACAAAATGAAAAGCAGGGACTAAAAGGGAAGAGAGAAAAGTAGAGGGACCATTTTGGTAATTTAACCTATATATATATATATATATATATATATATATATATATATATATATATATATATATATATATATATATAGATGTTAACCGATACCAATTACAACTAACTGTTGATGTCTCCTTCGATGGAAAAGATTGTCGAAGGTGTCTCGTAGATGGTTCACTGAAAATGGGACAATAACAGGTACCGGTGAGTAGGGCTGTCAAACGATCAAGCTGTTCGTGAGCAGCTCGAGATCGGCTCAATAAAAGCTCGAGTTTGGCTCGGAATTTCAAGCTTTCGAGCCGAGCTCGAGCTTCAATTTAGAGCTCGATCTCAACTCAAAAGCTCAAAATTTAATATTAATAAATTAATATATAATATAAAAATTAATAAATATTTATAAATATTATAATATATGAATAAAATATTTAATATTTAGTATTGATATATAATATATAATATAAAAAAATTAATTTATAAATAAGTTTTTAATTTCAAACTAAATCCAAGATTTTAAAATTATAATTGAGTTCTTAATTTCGAGCTTTCAAAATTAAAATCGAGCCCAACTCGAGCAAACTTATTCGAGCTAATTTCTCGCTCAAGCTCGAGCTAGGCTATTTCGAGCCGAATTAGAGTTGGGCCTAGCCCGATCAAGCTCGGCCCGTTTATAGCCCTACCGGTGAGAGGGGGGAGGGACTAGATGCCCAAGCTCGCTCTGACGGTGAAGTTAGTCGAGGGGTTGCCGGAGAAGGAAAAGAGAACATAATAGTGGAAGAGAAGTATTTTGTCTCTTATTCAGAATGAGCTTACCCCTGCTTCTTTTGGTTCCACTTCCTTTTGTTGCCTTCTGTTTGCCTGGGGATTTAGGCCCCATTACGTCGCCTCTTTTACCGTCTTATCGGTCATGATGAGAGGAGGCATGTAGGTCACCCTTGTCCCCTTAGGCGTGACTCTACTTCACTGAGGGGTAGAATGACGGCTCCCATCGGGGTCCGTGTCGTATTAATGTGGGGTGTGGGGGTACCGACACATAGACGGCGTGATTTGGGGTGTATCACAAGCACCTCCCCCCTCAAGTCCCCGAGGTTTTCATGTCCTCGGGCTATGCGGGCTTGAAGGTCGGGCTTGTAACGCCCCCAAATCTGGGAGCTCCAGATCGGGTGCGTTAATCTCAAAACATAGCATAGACATATATAATCCTTACATAATTTATTACATCTCCCAAGATCATAATGTCAAAAGTTTAGGAGTTTAGAAGTTTAGGACACCAGACATAAAATTACAAACCCTTATACATGAACAAGGTACTAAAACATAAACTTAAACTCTCAAGCGCTATCAAAAGTCCTAGTACGCAACGTCCTTCCTTAGACTTCTAGTTCACCTGGGGTTGGAAATCAAAGAAACAAAGGGGTGAGCTGAAATAGCCCAGTAAGGTAAACATGAACTGTGTAAGTAAAAACATGAACTGTGACAGTAAAGATATTGAAATATCAAAGTCATGGACGGTATTAAACATCAAACATAAGCATCAAATATATGAAATAATTTCAGGAACAGTCTGGACGTCATAGCATAAAATTGTCAGGGCTAACCGCCATGACACCATACTTCTTATCCACTGGATTTTCCCATTCCAGGGACATGCTTTACCCAATGCATTGGAGGACTGTATAATTCCGGGCCCACCCGTCAACGTAACATTTGTCCAGACATGGAAATTAGGCATTTAATTACATAGGAGAATAAAGGATTTCAAAATTTTCATGCTTATCAGGAGGCAAGAAAAATATAGCCATTGTAGCGTGTAATAGAGCATCCATAAAGAAAGCCAACCATGAAAAGGCTTCAAGGTTAACCCATGGAATCCAATAAAAAATGCAAAGGAAAGGGTTAACGTTACCCCGTCAAGAAAGTGGATCCCTTACCTTTCTTCCTGGTTAAGCTTTCTGGTGAATTCATGTTCACCAAAATATCCAAAAGTTATTCCTTTGGAAAATGTTTTAATTTCTTGCTTATTCATTTATATATATATTCCCATTTTTTTCCATTTTCTTATTAAAGTCTCGGCTCCCATGTAAGAGGTTATTCCCTTAAAGAATTTTAATATCACATCCTTGGAGTCAATTTTTATTTAGTCCATTTTTATATAAGCGTAAAAAGTGGGAAATCGCCACGATGAAATATCCACTCACGGGACAAAATTATATATATCCGTCTATCCATATATGTGTAACCGACCATGAAGGCGAATATCTACACATATATGTGGATATATTCTATATACCACAATACAGACATCTATACATATATATTTATACACTCCCAAGACTTTTTAAAAAATCAAGAAATTAACAGTAGTTTTACCTTTGACACAAATCCTGATTTTGCCAGAACCTCCCTTTAAAAAACTTCGAAATGAGAGAAAGAAAAACAGTGGAAAATAGCTTCTCTCTCTCTCTTTCTTCTCTTTTTATCTTTCTCTTTTTACTTCTTTTCTTCTCTTCTTCCCTGACCGTCTCTCTCCTTCTTCTCTTTTTCTCCCTCCACCTACCTTCCCTCCTCTTCTTTCCTTCTCTTCCTCTCTCTCTTTCCTTTCTCTCTTTCTATTCTCTGATTTTTTTTTTCCTTTCTCTCTATCTATCTTCTGATGCTAGGTTGATTTATAGAGGAATGAGGCGGTGGAGGCGGTGGAGAGGGCACCGGCTTCGTGGAAGCTACCTTTTTTTTAATTAATTAATAATTATTTAATTATTTAATTATTTAATTATTTTTTTTCCTAATTTCTCACTTTAACCCCCAAACTTATCGTATACATTTTTACCCTCTAATTCAGCATTAATCCTCATTTTAATTTATTTCATATTAATTTAAAAAAATCAGGGTATTATAGGGCTCTCCCAAAGCAGATGAAGTTCGGATTTGTAGGGAGAGCCTTGGGAGATGCCCCTTGTTATTCCCTTGGGAGTAAATCTAGATACCTACGTCGGGATCTTCACGGATGAGGGACATTTCTGAGACACGCGGTTTTGGAGGATAGAACTGTGCTCATGGCTCGTCAGATTGAGCCAAGGTTTCGTGCATGAGATGGGGAGTCAAAGGTGACCACCAAAGACCTGTTTGTGACTTAGGGGCGGATTCGTATCCGCCTTGGGCGTCGTGCCGCATTAATGAGTGGGGTGCACCTTCTCGCTTTTCGAGGCATTCTAGCCTGAACGATCACCCGACGCTCTTGTAGAGGAAACGATGAGCGGAAGCGCCCTTGCGTTAAGCCACATATCGAGCCTCTCCCATGGTGTCGCTTTCAAGGAACGAATATGGGTCATCGAGACAACCCTTTGGAGTCCTTTTTACATAGGGTTGCACTAGGGTTTCTTCCTTGTTGCATTGCTTCATCTTCCTCGAGAGTTTTCCATGTGTTCCCTATTTTGGTTGCTCTGTGTGTATTCCGCTCTCCATCGAGGTAATTGTTCGATCTTCTCTAGTCGTTAGGGTGAGAGGTTTTGCTTCTGAGGCTTCCCCGACTGTGCCGGAGGGGGCGGTTATAGCCTCGGTCAATAGTTCTATCTCCATCAGCGGGCTCGATCGGTTAGCTCGTAGGTTTCTTATCACCCCCCCCCCCCCCCCCCCCCACCCCCCACCCCACACACACACACACACACACACACACATACTTTTTTATGTCTAGGGCTCCTCAAGCGTCCCCACACACACACACACACACACACACTTTTTTATGTCTAGGGCTCCTCAACGTTATGAGAGGGAAAATAAACCTCCCACCGGTAAGATCGCCATTTATATAGATACCCTAGATGTCGGCCTTTGGCTCCCTTTCCCTGCCATATTCTAAGAGATTCTTGATTACTATAAGTTGTGCCCGACTCAGTTGGTTCCCAATTCTTGGAGGGTCTTGTGTGGGTTTGTGATGGTTTTCTAGCACTTCAGGTTTACACCTACTCTGCGTTAGTTTTGCATTTAGTTTTTCTTGAAGTCTATTCCATCTCCCGAGTGGTACTACTTCTGCGCCCGGGCTGAGAAGTCGCTCATGGGTCCCGGTTTATCTTCTATTCACGAGTGGAAAGATAAAATCTTCTTTGTCTCCTATACCCGAGCATGGAAAGTCCCAACTAGTTGTGGTCTCCCTAAGACGAACACTGCGTGTAAAAATGGGGAGTTGGTTGGAGGTTCTCGAGAGGTTGCCCAAAATCCCCCTCAACAAATTGCTCACCCCGGAGAGTCTCTGGGCCCACGGTCTTTTCCTAGCTCTAGGTAGGGAGCGTTTCGTTGTCTCTTTTTGGATATAATCAGGGAATCTTTGGTTAATAAACATGTTACTCAAGAAAGGGAGAAAGTTGAATGGAAATGGACACCAGGAACTAGGGGAAAATCATTAACAACAAGTGTATATGAAGCCCATAAATCAAAGGCAAACACAAACCAATAGCAGGTGTGGAGAACAATATGGAGAATGAAAATGACTCCAAGAGTGAAACTTTTTCTATGGAAATAATTTCATGAGAGATTACCAACTAAACAGTTTTTGTATGCAATTAATACAAGTTCTGAAGAGTCGTGTGTATTGTGTGGAGAACAATATGGAGAATGAAAATGACTCCAAGAGTGAAACTTTTTCTATGGAAATAATTTCTTGAGAGATTACCAACTAAACAGTTTTTGTATGCAATTAATACAAGTTTTGAAGAGTCGTGTGTATTGTGTGGAATTAGTAGGGAATCTATTAGTCATATGTTCCAAGAATATAGATAGGTACAACGAACATGACACGAAGTTAAAGTAGAGGGTTCTTTAAGGACCTAGCAAATAGAGAGGGAAGTCTTGGAAGAGGGAGCATGGATCATGAAGGGCAAGTTGGCGAACACAGGGTGTCAGTGGATAAGGCCCATCTGATAGCCAATACACTTCGGCGAATATGGAAAGGCATATACAACACTCTTTTTAGGGCCAAGATATTTGAACCAAAGTTGGTGCCAAAGAGAAGCATCAAGCCATTTCTATGATACAAGTTTAAAGACAATCACAACAACATCCATTCGAAGGAGAATTACAAGCTCTAACGGAAGGGCTAAAGCAGTTGGTTGAAGATAGAGCTAAGGAGGTGATGATCTACACTGACAATCTTCTGATGGCAAGGATGATCAGAGAGGGAAATGAAGACTAGAGTTGGCAAATAAGGGATACAAGAAAAAGATACATAGCTCTACTAATACACATAAGAGACTGGGACATTCAACATATCCCGAGAAAAAGATGTTGGATGTGGGGCCCACGCCCACTTCACTTATACATCCAAACATGGTCATCAGCTGGTTGATTGGACTTGATTCATTTACTTTAGATTTTCATCACATCCTCACAACGGACAGCTTTTGTCCGTGGGATCAACTGAACGGGTAGATTTCCGTCCGTTGAAACTTGAAATCCCATCTATATATTGAAGGTTGTTAGTAAACCCAAGCCGCACAGTGTGCTCAACATCTCTTCTTCCTCCTTGAGCTTTTTTTCTCCTCTTTTGATTTCTTTCTCCAAGCAATCTTCAACCTTGGGCGATATTTGAACACATCTCATTGTCGAACGTGCTAGGCGAGGAGACGATCTTGCTTCCGGGTTTGTGTACCTTAGCACAGGGAGTGAAGCTTATAATCTCGCACGAGAGAGGCTAAATCTATATTAAGGCAGTGCTTTTGCACGCCAATCCCAGGTTTGATCCTTCTAACTCAATCACATAGTGTTTGCATGTTATATTCTGCTGATTTTTGCTAACAATTTAACACAAATTTATATGTCTCTATTAGCATGCCATAGAGTGTCTGATATTTTCTAAAATGGCTGATCTTCTTCATACAAACCTTGGGGTTCTGTACATCATTCACTGCTTTGAAATTTGTGCTGAAGCTCTGAAAATTTCTGCTAGTATTCTATAATATTTTTTTTTTTCAGATTTTGAGATATTTGCTACAGTAATCTCATGCATTTCCCTCTACTTGTGCTTTTATTTTGTTGGAGATATATAAAATAATTGTATTAGCATTTCATCGAAATACCTGTCGTATTGCAGCCATATTTATACCAGTATTTGCACTGTATCTGTATTCATACAACATCCACATCCTGCTGAAATTTTCTGCATATCCGCCTCATCTATACTTGTATTAATTTAACTTTTGTGGTTTCTTTTGTTGCCCCATAACCTCTATTTTCACACACTTGTACACAATGTCTAGTGCACAATCAGATACCTCTTGCCGACCCGAAAAGTTTGATGGCAAGATAAGTTTTAGGAGGTGGAAGACCAAAGCCGAATTCTGGCTAATCACATTAGGACTTCAAACCGCCATGTCATCAGCCCTTGATTCTGACTCCTCTGAATTTGGGTCCGATGCCCTTCGTAGGTTGTCAATCTCTTATGACCCAACTTAGTCCCCTAGTAAGAACTTTCAGAAGATAGATTTCCACTGTCGCCATAGAATCCTTAACATTCTTTCTGATCATCTTTATGACAAATATTTTGATTACAAGACTGCTAAGGATATATATATGGGTTGCCTTAGAAAAGGAATATGGACCTGATAATGCCATTATGATTAGTCACCTGAGTATAGAGTTCGAAAACTACAAGATGATGGATGGAATAGACATAAGTGAGCAAATTCATACATTCCAGGATTATTTAAATACAATAAAAAAATGTGGCACCGTTTATAACGAGAGTCACGCTGTATTTATTCTCTTAAACAAACTCCCTCCATCTTAGTCCAACTTTGCAAACAACCTTAGACACAAAATAGACACTTTGAACCTTATGGGTGTCTACAACACCATTAGGATTGAGGAGACAAACCGACAGTTCTCAAAAATTGCCGAACCTCAAAAGGGCAAAGCCTATTTAACTAAACACAATGACAATCCTAGGAGTTTTAAGAGTTGTAAGAACTCTCATCAGTTTTCCCCTAAAGGGAAATCCTTCAAGGCTAAGGGCAAACCTCACCGACTCGCCCTCAAAAGTCTCAGCAACCCAAGTCTTCTTCTTCTTCTAAACCTCCTGGGAAAAACACTAAACACTGTTTAGTTTGAGGTATGACAAACCATGTTGCCTGTGATTACTTCTTCCGAAAGACTGAACCTATTCAGAAGAACTCCGGTCCACCTAAACCGCAAGCAAATGTACTTGAGATTAGTGCACCTTCCTCTGGGAACCAATTTAGGTCTCAAGCGGAGGAAGTGTGACCTTAGAAAATGGATCACTTGCACACATGCTAGGGAGAGGACGAATTGACTTGAAGACGACATCTGAAAAAGTTCTCACCCTACTGGATGTTCAACATGTACATGATATTAGGAAGAATCTTGTTAGTGGTTCCCTACTTATCTAGTGTGGTCATAAAATTGTACTAGAGTCTAGTCGTCTTGTAATTTTTAAGGGAAACCTTTTTGTTGGTAAAGGCTTTGTATCTAGTGGTCTATTTAGACTTAATATATGTGAACCTTCTGACTTATCTTTCAATGAAAATTCTGACTCTACTTCTTCATCTTCTGTTATGTTGAGTGTTGAATCTTCATATATTTGGTATAGAAGATTGGGTCATGTGAACTTTTGAACCATTAGAAGGTTAATGAACATTGACTTGATCCCTAAATCTAAGTTTGATCAAGGTTCTAGGTGTCAGATTTGTGTCAAAAGCCAAACTGCCTAAGAAACCTTTCCAACACGTCAACCGAAACACAAACTTACTTGATTTGATCCATAGTGATATTTGTGATTCTTGTAGGACTCCTACTAGAGCTGGCAACTGATACTTTATTACTTTCATTGATGATTACTCCAAATTCTATTATATCTACTTGATCAAATCCAAAGATAAAGCCCTTAACAAGTTCATGATTTTCAAAGCTGAAGCCGAGAATCAGTTAGGGAAAACCATTAAAACCCTTAGATCTGATAAAGGTAGAGAGTATACTTCTAATGCAATGTCCTTGTTTTGTGAACAAAATGGCATTGTATATGAATTTACTGCTCCTTATACACCTAAGTCAAAATGGGGTTGCTGAAAGGAAAAACAAAACCTTAATGGACATGGTAAATCCCATGTTGTTAAGTTCTGGTGTACCTGAGAACTTGTAGGGGGAGGTGTTGCTCTCAGCCTGTTTCATCTTGAACAGAATTGTAACGCCCTGAAAATTTCCATGATTTAATAAATTATTTTCTGGAGAAAAACCATGGGATTAATTAACACGTAATTAGATTAATTATATTAACAAACTTAATTAAGGAAAATCAAGAAGATTATTTAACTAAGTCCGAAATGGCAACCATTTGGGCTTGAGAAGTCGTATTGGGCCGGGCCAAATTGGACATGGAATAAGAGAGGAGATAGACTAGAGAGATTAATTACGGTTGATTAATTAGAGGATTCACATAAAAGTAAATCAACCTCAAATTAGTTGGAAATACGGGATAAAAAATACAAGTTTGATAAAAGTATATCTTGCAGGGTCAAAGCGGAAGAAGGCCAGGATCCTCGGGTCAGTAGCCTGACGTCCCGTGCGGTAGCCTTCTGATAGGAAGGCAGTGATGTCTTGAAAGATATAAAGATGAATTATGGTGATAAAGAAGGAAAAATAATAATAAAATAATAGAGTCATTATATGACCCGTGAAATACGGATCGTAGGCGTCGGGAAAGTGTTGGTTCCCAGGTGGGTGAAAGATAAAAACATGATGATAACCTAATTTAATATTATTATTTGTTATCTTTTAAATAATTAATTAATTAAAAATAAAAAGAATAAACCCCTTTATTGGGTTATAAGAAAGAAGAGAGAGAGAGAGGAAAACCTCAGCTTTACTTTTCCCCTCACGATCTCTCTCTCGACCATTAATTGACCTCCCATCTTCTCTTGAGCCGGGCGGCGTGACTGGCCGGGGCAGTCGCCAGGAGCGGTCGAGGTCCCCTCGGCCTCCACGCGTAGCCCACGCCCGCCCTCGGTCGCCAGCCCGGCCGGCTGCTCCCTGCAGCGGCCCGGCAAATCGATCATACCATAGAACGGACCTTTGCGACGCCGATGACGCTTGACCGGCCAGGCAGCCCGGCGCATTCTTTCGCCGTCGCTGCGGCCTTGCGCCCCTGCGCGGCCAGCCAACTGGCCGCCACCGGCTCAGCAGCCGCCTCTAGAGTTGGTGGTGTTTCCTTCCTCCGATCAGGCCAAGGACTCCAAATTCGATCTCGTGAGGTTACGAAACGGAGCTCAAAGGTGAGCTTTGGGGATTTGATGATTATAAATTATTAGAGCATAATGGGAGATATTCGCGCCTTGATGAAAGAGATGATAGATTGGGATAATGAATGGGGAATAGGAGCTTGAGATAATGTTAATTATGTGTGTGTCATAAGTGATATGATTAATTTCCATGTTATGGTGAATGTTTGTAGTAATTGGAGCCCTATTTCTGAATAGAGGAGGTCTTGCTTAGAAATTTATCTGAAATCTTAAGTAAACCATAGTTGAATAAACCTTCATGTTTTTGTTTTAGCATGTGATTATATTTAAGAACATGTTAGAAGTTCTATATGGAGCTAAGCTTGAAATTTAAAATTTACATTATTCTTCACTCGTTAGAAATCTAAGTCGCATCTAAGAGGAATTATACCTTAAATGTGGTTGATAGAACCTATCATTATTCTTTTGGTAAGAATGAGAATACAAGAAGTTAAGAATCTGGATTAATTATTCTGAATATTTGTATTTTTGTTCTCTGGGACAAGGGAAAGGCAAGGTCAAGTCAGCTGCTTTGCCAGAAGAGCAGGTAATCTAGGGATCTACAATGTCTCGAGGCGAGGAACATGGCAGAAATCTCTTTGTTTGATTTGTATTTTCATCATTATTGATCTTTGGATTGCATGTTACGAGATCGTTCACGATTTATGAAATGCTTTTCACGGTTTTCAAAACATGATTACCGGGATTTATTGAGAGTGTGAAATCATGTTCATGAAAGCGCATGTGGAAACTTACGACATTTTAGAAATTGCCATGATAAACATATTGTTAGTCTCGCATTACATCATATTCCTCGAATACATACATGTGCGGATCTTGGCTCCAAGATGAAATTGAGAGAGAAGTGGTGATTTTTAGGTAGAAGGGGTGGTTTTATATGATTCCATTTTTATTAAGTCCCAACTATCACACTTGTTTCAAACCATGTGATTCTAAGAAAACAAAAACCCCTTCAGGTACTTTTTGAGTGCCTGAGTATCGTATATACTCTTATAGCTTTACGGTTGATGCCAGGTTGATTGATGTCGGAGATATTGGGTTTGGTTTATTCCACTCGGGTCAGTGCGTATGAGAGTAGAAGTGTAGATGGCGCTAACTTGATAGAAGATGAGGATTTAATTCCATAGTTTTAGCCAAACCTCCATTTGCTCTGGGGAGGCCTCTTTTTGGCATGTACGGTCGACCCGGGACGTATATGTGGAATTTATTTCCCTCAGGAGCGAGGATTATTTCCATGGTTTGTCACCTTCACGGTTACCTACGGAGAATTTACTTTGGTATGATCACGGTCGGCCGGACATTTGTGGAAATTAATTCCGATTACGATTATAAAAGACTAAAGAATAAACAAAAGCATAGCTTTATGTATATATATTTTTAGTGAACATTACCATGATTTTTTATTATGATTACCACGTCTTTATCCATGCTTTTAATTACTTTTCGAATGATGTGTATTTATCTTGATATTTATTAGCCATTTCAAATTGGAGGTCTGAGGTTTGTAATCACGGACATAGTGGTGTAGTCCCTGGAGCTCCCATAGCTCACCCTTTATTTGTTGATCTTGTGCGAGGGGAGTAAGCGGGGTCACATGGCTATGCTTAGAGTAAAGATAGGATGGATCCCCTTAGTCTGGCTCTGACCACCTGGCCCGCGTCTTTGTTTGACTTTATGTTGTTTGATTTGGGGAGTATATAGTCTCCCATCTTGACTTGTGCGAGATTTTAAGATATTATGGGTTGTAATAATGATGTACTCAAATTTATATTTCTTTAATGCTAGTTTGATTATGTATTAATTATGTCTTTATACTCTGACCTTAGGTAGGGGGTTCACACCTCTAACACAGGTTTGGTGTGACGCTTGGGTCCTGAAAAGGATTAGGGTGTTACAAGAATACCCTTTAAGGACCGTAGCATAACACTCTATGAACTTTGGAAAGGAAGAGCCCCTCAGCTCAACTACTTCAAAGTGTGGGGGTGTTTGACTAAGGTAAAGATTCATGATTTTAGGATCAGGAAGATAGGCCCCAAAACTGTTGATGTAGTGTTTATAAGATATGCTTTGGATAATAATACTGGAATATTCCTAGTTATTAACTCAGATGTGAGTTAAATAGCCAGGAATACCATCATTGAAGCCAGAGACGTAGTATACTTTAAAAACAGCTTTCCTTTAAAATCAGTAGTAAGTCCCACTCAACTATGCCTATAATCTCTCTCTCTCATTCTAGATCAGTTCTTGCTCCTGTGGAGGAACCCAAAAGAAATAAGAGGGGTAGAATTGAAAAGACCCTGGGTGATGATTTTGTCACTTTCATGATAGAGGACACTTCTAGTACTTTCCAGGAAGCTATGGCTTTGTTGACTCAGTTTTCTGGAAAGAAGCTATAAATGATGAGTATCACTACTCAATCATGAGCAACAATACCTGGATTCTGACTTCACTGCCCCCTGGAAATAAAACATTGGGTTGTAAATGGGTATTCAGAAAGAAGTTGAGATCTGATGGATCCATTGAGAAATTCAAGGCTAGGTTAGTTGCAAAAGGGTTCAAACAGAAGGAATGCTTAGATTACTTTGACACCTACTCGCCTGTAGCTCGCACTACCACTATTAGAATTCTTATTGCGATTGCATCTACCTTCAGTCTTGAAATTCATCATATGGATGTAAAGACTGCCTTCTTGAATGGTGATTTAGAGGAAGAGATTTACATGGAGCAACCTGAAGGCTTTGTTGTCCCTGGATAAGAGCATAAGGTTTGTAAACTTATAAAATCTCTGTATGGACTTAAGCAAGCCCCTAAATAGTGGCATGCCAAGTTTGACTCTATGATCATTTCGTATGGCTTTGTTGTAAACAACTATGATAGATGTGTTTACAGCAAAGTGGTAGATAGTGGATGTGTGATAGTGTGTCTATATGTTGATGATCTGTTGATCTTTGCTACTGATTTCCATCTTATGACTGATGTCAAAAACTTTATGAGCAGCAAGTTTGATATCAAAGACTTGGGAGAAGCAAATGTGATCCTAGGTATCAAGCTTATTAGGTCTACTTCTGGCATCACTTTATCCCAGTCTCACTACGCTGAGAAAGTGTTGGAGAAATATGGATATCTTGATTGCAAGCCTGTAGCTATACCTTATAACCATAGTTTACATCTTAGGAAAAACGAGGGTGAACATGTTGGTTAGGATCTCTATACTCAGATTATAAGATCCTTGATGTACTTGTCTAACAGAACTAGACTTGATATTACCTATATATGCAGTATCCAGACTGAGTAGATACACCAGTAACCCAAATCAAGAACATTGGACTGCTCTTGAGAGGGTTCTCAGATTTCTAAAGGGCACTATATCTCTTGGACAGAGGTATACTGGATTTCCCAATGTAGTAGAGGGATATACAGATGCCAGCTGGATATCTGACTCAGTTGACTTGAAATCAACCTCTGGTCAAGTATTCCTACTTGGTGGAGGAGTTATCCAATGGAAATCTGCTAAGCAGAAACTCAATGCAAGGAGCACCATGGAAGCTGAATTGATTACACTTTACTCTACTTGTACTAAAGCTGAATGGATTAGAAATTTATTATCTGAAATTCCAGTTATGGCTTCTCCTATGCCGCCTATTGATATACACTGTGATTCTAAATTTGCTATTGAGTTGTGCAAGCGTGAAAGTATAAATGATAAAATGAACAGGCATATGCGGATCCGTCACAAGTCAGTGTGGAGACACTTGAAGCACAACGTTGTGAGCATTGATTATGTAAAGTCAGAGCTAAATCTTGTGGACTGCCTGACTAAAGGGCTATCAAGACAAATGATAGCCGAAGCGTCGAGGGGAATGAGGCTTAGCCCATAAAGATCAATAACAATAGTGACCTACTTTTTTAAACGGAGATCCCAGGACAGAAGTTCAAAGGAAAGCTATTGATTGGTTGACTGGGGGAGCACCATATATGTATTAGAGATACATTCATTATTATTATTATTATTACCCCATTTTTATGGTGCGTGCTCTCATGTAGTGGTTAGAGGCTAAGCATAGCTCTTAATGAGATCAAATGCTAAGTTTAGCGAGATATTACACAACATATATCTTTGGAGATCTCACCTAAGTGGAGATAGCTGTCAGGCCGCAGCTATGAGAGTATTAGGGCAAACTCTCTAGTAATCTTCATGAACATGATATTGAGTGCATGGCTAATAATGCGCCAACCCTGTTTTGTTCAAGTATCACATAGGATCCTCATTAGAGTGGAATTCTGATTCAAAGGGTTGTAGTTCAAGACCTAGTTCACTACTATCCCTATATGTTGGAAGCTTTAGTGAAGGGTTAAGGTTCAAGTCTTTAAAGATGCCTTAGCTTGATCTTATGAAAACCCAAGGCTCAATTTTCTTATATCTTCAGTGTTTCGATCACTAGTCCCTGTTTTATCGGTTCATTCTCTAGTGTGTGTCATACTTATAGTGCCCATTTTCTTTTGAAACTCGTTGTTTGAAATTTATTCAAACTCCGTTGGCTTCCCTGTTTTGTTCACTTTTTGTGTCCAGGCTATGGATGCAATGGGGGATTGTTGGACGTAGGGACAATGCCCACTTCACTTATACATCCAAACCTGGTCATCAACTGGTTGATTGGACTTGATTCATTTACTTTAGATTTTCATCACATCCTCACAACGGGCAGCTTTCGTCCATGGGATCAACTCAACAGATAGATTTCTATCAGTTGAGATCTCATCTATATATTGAGGGGTGTTAGTAAACCCTAGCCGCACAATGTGCTCAACATCTCCTTCCTCCCTGAGCTTTTTTTCTCCTCTTCTGATTTCTTTCTCCAAGCAATCTTCAACCTTGGGCGATATTTGAACACATCTCATTGCCGAACGTGCTAGGTGAGGAGACGATCTTGCTTCCGGGTTTGTGTACCTTAGCACAAGGAGTGAAGCCTATAATCTCACAAGAGGGAGGCTAAATCTGTGTTAAGGCAGTGCTTTTGCACGCCAATCCCAGGCTTGATCCTTCTAACTCAATCACATAGTGTTTGCTGAATTTCTGTGGTGTTTGCATGCTATATTCTGCTAATTTTTGCTAACAAAAGAAATATGGAATTTGATAGCATTGCAAAGCTGGCGAGAAGTATAGACAACTGGGATAAATATAGAAATAGTGACAGAATGCCACAATTTATCTGGAACTATTTTTCTTCTTTAGTTTGAATTATTTTGAAATTTAATCTCATGTGGAGATATCCCCAAGTGGGATATCCCCCAACCAAACGTTGCTAGAGGATTTTGTAAAGAAAGTTTTAGTTTATAATGAAACTCTTTTTTCACCAAAAAAAATAAAAAAGTGAAGCATCACTCTAGCACTTGAATACCAACAAGAAGGGCAAACCATAGAGGAAATGGAGAGCAGAGCAAGGAGATGATGGAATAGAGTGTATTACAAGAATTTACTATTTACATGTACCTCCTGGGAGGAAGGAGAAAATATAGTTAGAGTGGGCTTTGTTATAACAACTAATAAAAGTCAATTTTGACTTGTAGGTGCCAAGACTTGTGGTGCAAAGTTAGCTTATGAAGGGGAATTAGAAACATTGAAACAAGGGATCTGAGGACTGGTTAACATTGGATGTAGTGAAAGCTCAAATACATATGAAGAACCAACACTTAGTGAGACTAATACAACAAGGAATAGAAGACCATAATCGGAGGATAAAAGCTTCGACAAAGTAGATTCAAGGAATGCTTGGGATGATCCTAAATTAGGTGATGAATCTGATTCCAAGAGAAGACAATAGGTGTGCAGATAAACGAACAAATAGGGTTGTCAAACGATCAAGCTATTTGCGAGCAGCTCGAGATCGGCTCGGTAAAAGCTCGAGCTCGGCTCGAAATTATATTATATATAATATAATATAATATTTTATGATAAGGGTGAAATCAGTAGAGACACATGGAAACACGTCACCCTGACACGTGGAGGATCTCACACCCTCGATCACTAGCCGAATCTCAAAAAGACCGAAGAGTCCTTCCAAGGGAACACTCCGAAGGCAACCCCGAAGCACCCTCCGAAGAGCCCCTCGAAGAGCAATCCGAAGAGTACCCCGAAGTGCTCTCCGAAGGACAATTCGAAGACCAAACCGAAGAGTAATCAGAAGAGCCTCCTGAGCAAGTTCCAAAGGAAGAGGAGTTTCCGAAGAACCTTTCGAACAGCCTTCCAAACGGTCTCCAAAGCAAAAGAGAATTCCGAAGAGCCTGCCGAACCAACTTCCGAACAAGACTCCTCTTCTTCCCTTTCCCGAGAAGCCATGAACCCTTCTAGAAGAAGCAACAAGCCGAACCGAAAAACCGAAGAGGTTGTAACCAAGGCCTATAAATAGCCAAGGCCTCCCACTTGTAAAGCAGATTGAACTCTTTGTACACACGTGCTCTCCCCCTCTCTCTCCTCTCCCTTGTAAAATCGCTCATAATGGAATTTCTCTCTCCAAAGCTTGGAGACCCGTGGTTTTTCCCCGGTTAAGGGGTTTTCCACGTAAAAATCTTGGCGTTTCGTTTTCTTGATTCCTCCTCTTTCGATCTTCTTGGATTTTTTCCCCATAAAAACCTTACAAATTTAAGTGTTGACTTGGTTCTTGGGATCTTCCCGAAAATCTCGTTAACATTTTATATTTTATTTACATTTATAGTAGTTAATAAAAACCAACCATTATATCAAAGATCCAATGGCTCCAATGGTATCATATTAAAACTAAACCCAAGAGTGTAAAGACCAAACAAAAGATAGGCACCGCCGCCGGTTCCCATTCACGCACAACAGACCCACCCAAGTACCTGCACGGCTGCACCTCCACAGCTCCTCCCCAACTTGAGCACCTCCCATTCATGCATGACATTTCCACGGCTCTACCCGAGCACCTATGTAGTTGCACCTACATTGCTCCTCCCCATCTAAAAATAATATTATTTGAGATAATTTAAAATAAATATTTTAATTATCACAAATAATATTATTTTTTATGTTATTTGAGATAATTAAAATATTTATTGTTTGTATTTATATAAATGAGAATAATTTTTAAATTTTATCTTTTCTTTTATATAATTGGTTGAAATCTTATGAAGTATAAATTTTATTTATTAAAAATTACTGTATAATTTACATATTTTACTTGTATAGAAATATTTAAAAAAATAACTTATAATTTATAAATGAGCTTTTAATTTTGAGTATTGAGCCGAGCTCCAACTTTCGAAATTAAAATCAAGCCGAACTCGAGCAAACTTATTCAAGTTAAGTTCTAACTCGAGCTCAAGCTAGATAATTTCGAGCCGAGTTTGAGTTGGGCTAGCCCGATCAAGCTCAACCCTTTTACAGCCCTACTGGCAAAGGAAGCCTGAATGAAGGGACTATGCATCACATATGATAGAAACCGAAGTATACCATAATGGCTACATAATGATATGAAGAATTTATGTCAAGCTTTTGTAACAGATAGTATTTCCAACTGATAACTAGTCTAGGCTCTCACTACTAAAAAACCTTTCACAATGAAATAGTGAAGATTAGCAGGAGTTAGAAGATAAATTATTACAGATATATGTAAAATGAACCAAATAAACAAAACCATAAACTAGAAAAAGTGGTAAAAGATTAAACTCAGTAAAAGCACCTTCCTTTTCTGTGGCTATAAGTTGAAATTACAATGAAAACTCAAAAACCATCAAAACCTAAGAATTTGACTAATCAAAGAGAGATTGAAGATTAACTCATTTAAAATTCTTTCCTTTTCTTGTCTGCAAATCAAATTCTCATAAAAACTCACATTCAAACCTAAACAAGACCAAAGAGGGAACTATGGATATAAATGAACTAGAAATGCATATATATATATATATATAAACATTCATCTTGAACTAGAAATTAGCTATAAATCATCTTGAAAATCAAATGTAAAACAATGAAGGATTAAACTAGAGAATTGCTAGAAGGTTAATATCAATAAAAGTTCATTCCTTTTCCCATCTATAAATCAAAACTCCCATGAATTCCCAAGCCATTAAAACCAAACAAGATCAAAGTGAGAGAACAACGTCACCATTATTAAAGTTCTCTTCAAGGAACACCTCGAGCATTAACGAGAAGAGCATAGAGAAAAGAACTATGGAGATGAACTAACAAATGCAAATATAGGCCCTGAACACTTTCAAAAGGAAAGTTGGTTAATACATTTCTTCTCACAATAAGAATTTATGGGTTTGAACCACACCTGTGATTTTTCTATATTTATACAAAAAACAGAATATATGCCTTGAACTGAAGGAAATAGAAAAAATATACTAAAAAAAATTAAAACTACTAGACTAGAAACTAGTAGAAGATCAAACTGAGTAACACAAAACTCAAGCCATCAAAACTAAACCGAGATCGGAAAAAAAGCCCCGCCAATAAATTTCACTTCAAGGAACACTTTGGCAAAGCCCATGTTTAGATTTTTTATTCAAAAAGAAAGAATTAAGCTCCATTTGGATTGGCTTATGGAAAAAATATATACATTTTGTTTTTTAGAAAGATTTTGAAAAAAGGACTTCTTACCGTAAGTGTAACGTATTTTTCAAAACTGCTTCTCCAAAACGATTATTTTTTCCAGAAGTGACATACCACTAGCTTATGAAAAAAGTTTTTTTTTCAAATTTTTTTTACAGTTTTGCTTCTCCGAAAAAACTAATACAAACAAGTTTTTTATCTCAAAAACTTTATTTATAAAAAAGCGTGGAAAAATAAAACAAATCCAAAGCCCCAAATTCCCTTCCTACTTCCTAATCCTTTTTCTTGGATTTATTTTTATGCCTTTTGATTTAATATCAGAAATAAATATAAATTGATTTATTAATAATTATTTTAAATTTAAATTTAATGGATGTGAATTTTCAACCATATATAATCATCGATTTATTCATACTATGTTCGTGAAATCAAGATCCGGGTCCATTTTAATGGTTTGGGATCCCAAAAAGGGATTTTTATTATCGGATCCGGGTGTTCCAATCACACGATTCACACCCGCCATGAGACCTCGCGTGCCGAACATTCCAGCCAGATCGTGACGGCGCTGGGTTGCGTTCTCACGTGTCTACCGACCAAGGAGATGAACCACTCGAATTACGCCACGTGTCATATTCTACAGAAAATCATGGGACCCATCCCACCCCTCATAGTCCAACGAAAAATTTCTTCTAGCCTCTTCACGTATGCTTTTACTAAAATGCCCCCGCACTTGACTGTTATATCATGAGGTGTCATGTCATTGTGTAGAGTTATTTACTTACTTGGCCCTCTAATTTGTTAAAAATTATATTATTTCTCATTTTATTAAATTGCATTTTTTTTAGAAAATTATGAATGGCAAGTTGGGAATTTTACCAATGTGGTGTACAATTCATTGAAAAATAGACATGTATAACACTCTTTTTTAGAAAAAAAAAGTTTGCAATTAAAGTACTTTTGGGAATATTCCAGTACAAATAATGTTAAGTAATGTTGCTTATCATTGACTATAAGGAGTAATGAAGAGTCAATACAAAGGTCTCTTCATAATTGCATGTGAAAGGCCATAACCTTTTAATAAATAAACAATTTTAGACACTAGTTTCTATATATATTATATACCATTGAGCTATTTTTTAAATAATAATAATAAGAAAAAATTATTTATAGGTCCTTGGCACTATTTAACATTATTTTCCATCCAAAACACACACACTCAAAATACTATTACACTACACCTCTACACACCCCCCAGGACCCCATGATAAAAGGGAAACAATGCAAGGTACTTTTTCTTACTTATCAATAATAATAATAATAATTTGGACGTCATGGGAGGGCATAAAAATATATAGGAGGATTGTTTTTTTTAAGTTGGATAAACAACATTCATGTATAAAAGTGTACATATAACAAAATACATGAGAGGAAAATAGCATAAGGAAAAGTCTCGAAACTCTGATCAGTTTCGAGGCTTTGTAACTATCACATTGTGCTCTAAAGTGATCCGAAAGTGATCCGTCCTGCTCATCACCTATCTATGTCCTCAAAATCACCCTCGCGTGGTGATTTTATCTCCTATCTAGCGAACATCAAGCTTCTTTTTATAATGGACTCCATTTTTAGTTTTTGTCAAAAAAGGATGGAAGGAAAACTCAACAAGCGCATACATTCCATCAATTTAGTTAATTCCAATGGTTTAATCAAAATTTTAAAATTTTATACTTTTTATATACTCAAGAGATAAAATTTGAAATAAAATAAAAGGTAATTTAAAATCTTTTTTAAAAATATAAAATATTTCGTAAAATTTTGTGTTTGGTTGGGGATATCCACTTGAACATAGGAAAAAATTTTGAAAATTTTTGAATTTTTTTGAAGATAAATTTAAAATCAAATATATTAGTGATAAGATAGAGGTGTGTATTCTTTATATTGGTGAGTGACCCATTATTATATTTTTAAATCTTAATTTAAAATTTTAGTGGGACAAATTTTTATTGGGGATAAGCAAAAAGTTTGATTGTCAAACTGGCCTTATTTTAATTTGCTTAAAGTTGGTGTTTGAAATGTTGGTTTTGGTCAAATTAGCACTTTGGTTGAGTTGACAAGCAAAATTAGTATTTGGAATATTTGGGTAAAAATTTGGAGAGGTCATCAAACTATACCCATATTTTATTTTGGGTATCAAAATTCAATTTGTATCTTTTTTGGTTACTCTACTTTTATTTGATTTTAGCGAGAGGGTACCCGAGGGAATTGTCGATAATTATCAGACGTGACCGCCATATTAGCCATATGGAAGGTATTGAAATCCTAATTTACAAAAATTCTAACTAATGGAACAACATTTGAACCTTGATTTCGAATGTTAATCGTTTTAACATTGTCAAAATCAAGGTTCAAATGTTGTTCAATTAGCTAGAATTTCTGTAAATTAGGATCGTGGCTAATTTGGCAGCCACATCAGATAATTATCGTCGGTTTCTCTCGAATACCCTCTCGCTGAAATCAAATAGAAGTAGAATAACCAAAAAGATACAAATTAAAGTTCGATACCCAAAGTGAAATATGAGCATAGTTTGGTAATGTCTCAAGATTTTTACCCCGGAATATTGGCCTCTAAAGTTGACTTAAAAGATTTTTATTTTCTTCTAATTTCTAGTTTAGCTGGAACCAAACTTACACTTTATTCTTTTTAATTTATTTACTGTTTTTTAAGATTATATATATATATATATATATATATAATTTCGTAAAAAATATAATAATTTATCACTTTTAATTAAAAAATTAACATAAAAAACTATATCCTCGTATTAAAGATTGAAATTTATGTCAAAATTTTAAAACTTTAAACTCTGAAATTACTCTAATGGCAGTTAGTTTTTTTTATATAACTTATTCTATCACATTGATATATTTTTAAAAATATAGAAACTAATTTTCAATCTTACTTATTTGAGGTGACAGAATTAGTTATAGAAATTAAAATATAATTTTAAAATTTTGATATAAATTTTTTATATGAGAGCATAATCTTTAATTTATTTATTTTTAAATTGAAAGTGTTTAGTTATTATCAACAAATGCTTCCCATTGCTCATGATTTAAAAAAATAAAATAAATCCCGAATAATGTGATAGATTTTCTAGTATATATTAATTTAATATCTGTGCCTTAATTTCAATATTAACAAATCAACCATAAATAAGTTTGAGCAAATTACAATACATAAATTTTTTTTGAAAAAATAGAAGACTTTAAAATAAAAATGTCCTATATTTTTCAATCCAATCACAATCACAAACCTATCAAACTCATGGCATATATCCTTAAAACACTTGCCCTTTTCCCTTTGACATGTGCTCCACCAATCTGCCAATCTCCATTCATCGATGAAGGTCTCGCGTGACGACACTCCAACTACTCTAATGTATACCATAACATTTTATGTATACTTATCATATTACATGAACCTGTTTGCTTATTGATTAATTTGAGAATTCTCAAAAATTTAAAATTTGAGTAGTTAATTACATAAAAAATAATTTATTTTTATATGATTAAACGTTGAACTGATTGTTTTGGAAGTTTCATTGTTTACATTATTTTATAATTCAAAATTCAAGATCACAATCTATTTTTTCGGTTTTATTTTTATTTTGTAAACATAACATTATCTATAATTGCCTCATTCTTTCTTAATAATATAGATATATTTTAAAAATTAAAAATTAATTTTTTTTGAGAAAATTCCAAATCCAAATCTAAATTTCTGTTTTCTGATTTTTTTAGATTTTTTATAATTTAAATTATGTTATACTCCGATTTAGTAATATAGATAGATTATTTTAATTTAAAAGCTGGTTTTCCAAACGGGTTCACTAAAATGTGTTTTTTTATATAAAAAATGTTGCCATGAATATTATTAAGCGAAATTAGTTAATTACCAGGCTTTTTAAAAAAAATCTTACATCTATCTATATTATTAAACAAAAGTGAGTCTAATTTTAATTTTTAGAAAAATAAAAAAAAAATAAAAAATTAGGTTGGGGTTTTAAAATTTTTTTAGATTTTTTAAATTTTGAAAAATTTATCTATATTACTAAGTTATATTACTAAATAAGAGTATTTTTAATTTTAAAAAATATCTATATATATATATATGGGAGTATATTGGTTACAAATCATTTTAATTTAAAAAATTTAAAAAATTAAATTGGGATTTTGAAATTTTATTAAAATTTTAGTTTATTTAATTTTAAAAATCTATCTGAATTATGGATAATTTTAATTTAAAAAAATCCAAAAAATTTAATTGGGATTTTGAAATTTTATCAAAATTTTGGATTTTTTTTTAATTTAAAAGTCTTTCTATCTATATTTATTGGAGACATTACATATAATTTTACTTTTTTAAAAATTCAAAAAAACTATATTGAGATTTTGAATTTTTTTTCATAAATTTGGATATTTTAAATTTAAAAAGTCTATTTATATTACTAAGGGGTTGTTTGGTTTCTCACGCCATAAGAGTGGGTGCACAAATCGGTCGTACCCGAGTATGGCATCTCACTTGGATAAAAGGCCTAAGTAATTCAAGAACAAATAACAAATAATTATAAAATAATTCAAACAACATAAACAATAATCAGTCACAACCAATGTTATCAGAACCGGACCGGACATTGAACCGGTCAAGGTCCCGGGTCACCGGTTCACCGGTTCAACCGTCGGGTCAATTGGGTCAATGTCGGGTCAATATAAATATTAATAATAAAAAATTATATTAAATAATTTATAATAAAACTATTTTTAAAAATTATTATAAATAAAACTATTATAAAAACTATTTTAAATAAAAAAAATTCTGTTTTAAATAATTTAAATATTTGAAAATAAAAAATAAAAATTGGCCAGGTTCAACCAGGTTTAATGGCCAGTTCAACGGTTCAACCTTGCTCATCCGGTTCATCCCGGTTCAATTCCTATGCAGGTTAATTACGAGCGGACCGGTTCCATGGCGTTCACTTGAGTTCAACTCTGCCGTCACGGCCCGGTCCGCTCGATAACTATGGTCACAACGGATCAAGGTTCATATATCCTACAATAATCTAGGCCCTACAAGGGATAAACAAAATAAACATCTTTTACTCAAAAGAAAAGTGAGGTCCTGGATCTGAAAAAGAAAAAAAGAAAAAAAGAAAAAGAGGAAACAAGGAGTGAGCTTTCAAATGGAAAGCTCGGTGTAAGAATCACAAAGAATAAGATATGACAAAAAGCATATCAAACCATCAAGGCCAACATACAAGTGGGGACCACGCCCTAAGCCATCTAACTCTAGGGGTCTCGAACCTACCACAAAGATCTAATCAAAGGTAGGGACCCCTAACATAGCAACAACCCTCCAGCTCTGGAAAAGAAACTCGGTAAGTGTCCCCCGGTCAGCATCATCAGCCTCGGCTGGAACGACCCTCCGGTCATAAGTCGGTAGCGGCACCTCCCGTGCATATCGACATGGTTAGCGTATCAATCTCACTGACGGGCCAAACAACTAGAGTCACTGCCCCTCTGGCATGGGATTCCAGAACGCTGGGGTGTCCTCGTCCCAGCACGTCTTGCAAACGGAGGCCCCACGCTCCACTAATCCTGGCGGAAAACTAACCAACAACTAGGGATGCCAACATCCCGAAAATAACCATACATGCCCAACAAGAATCCAACCAAACAAGGAAACATGTGTATACATGTATGCGATCAATGAGGCAACAAGCCAACAAATCAAGAAACATGATAGCAAACAATATCATGAACATGAGAATAGTAAAGCCAAAGAACACTACTTAGAGTGGGTGCTAGGCAAGTGTATTTACCTCTACCAAAAGTATGCTTGACTGACCCATGCCACTCCTGAAGTGGCTCAGTGCTCTACGTCCAAATATGGCAACAATAACCATAACTTAGTGCTATTATCATAAGCAAAGTGGTTCATTATTATTATTAGTGTTAATGCAGAATTCTGCTCATTCTGTGCAGTCATAATGAATTAATTGTTCATAACTTCTAATCTGGGAACCTTATTTGGCTGATCCAAGATTCGTTAGAAAGATCTTGCCCTCATCTTTCTAACGGTATATTACACGTCTCGATCGGGGAAGTACAAATGACTCAGTTGTCCTTCGAAAAGGACGGCCAGACTGTAGGCCCTTCATTGTTTCTAACTTGACTAAGTTTAGTCTATTAACTTAAACTCACTAAACAGACTTTTTAGTAATTTCATCTATTAGACTCTTACACTTGACTAACCCAACCACATGTTATATTCACCATTCTCCATGTCCTCATTCTCATTGCCAGCCAAGTTAATGTACTACCAAGCAACTCAAGTTCAACCTTTATTATGCTAGGTCTCATGAACCATTTTTTAATACTATCACACCTGTATTTCAAATTCCAGTGTAAGTGTAATTACATGTAACTTAAATTACTATATTTTAACTTACATCAGGTTGTTTAGTTTCTTGTAAATGAAAATGATATATTTAATTAATGTAAGTTTATCCAGTGAAGTAAGTTGTGAGGTTACCCCTATTATCAATTTTTTATATTTAATATTTTTAATATATATTGATAAATATAGGGGTTTTCTGCAAAAGTCACTTGGATTTTGGAAATTTTAGGCAAAAAAATGACACAAAGTTCTGTAATTTTACAAATAACCCTTGAAAAATAACATCAATTGTGGAAAGTCTGCACATACATCCTAAAAATATTAATAAATTTGGTAAATTGAGTGGTTATTTCAACCGGGTTTTTCTGAAAAAACATTACAAAGTTCAACAATTTTGCAAAAATGTCCATATAATAAATTTGGTAAATTTAGTGGTTATTTTAACCAAATGCTTTTACTGCATTTCAACTTAAGATCAATTTGGCTGTAAATTGAAATACAACAAAAATGGCTTGAGATGTAAACCAAATTACATATAAGTGAACCTTTTATAGTAAACCAAACACTCAAAAGTAAAATTTACATATATAAAACAAGTTAGTTCACATCTACTTACAGGTAACCCCTAAGCTAAAATTTACGCATTATGGATTGAATTTATATAATAGCAAAACCATCATATTGTTTAGGATTTATTTATTTTCTTAAAATCCTAACAATGTGAAGGACCATTTTACTAGTATAATTTTTAATATAAAAATTTAATATTTATTAATTTTTAAATTAAATATGATAGGATTAGTGTTTATTTTATCTATTTTTTTTTAAAAATAGATAAATCATATTCATTTAAGATAAGTGTTGGTCCATTGTGGAACCTATATTGATCTTGGTCTTGGATTGGCCAGGAGTATATTACAAAATGTGAGGTGTCTTGAGCGTGGCTAGGTGCTCCCCTCGATGATATCAAACCCGCCCCTTGCGGCCTCTCATTCTCCAACTCTGCTTGGTTGTTGTTGAAATGCCTCTTGTGTGAGCTTTTGGCTCCGTTTGATAAGGGATCAGTTTCTGTTTCCTAGTTGGATGTGCAGCACTTATCTAAGAGAGTATTTAGGATCAATTCTTTGTAATGTGATAGGATTAGTTGTAAAATTATTTTTATAAAATCAATTTTCAAAAATTATATTTCTATTTTTTGAAATATATTATTTACTGATTTGATTTGCTATTATGGTTAATATTCTATTTTAAATTTATTATTTTGATGGTACCATGTGGGACTATTTGTATTACTAAATGGAAAAAAATGTTCTAGATAATTTTTTTTGTTAAAAAAATAGATAAACTACAATTATTAAGGGTTAAAAGTGCTTCTAGTTGAGCTGAAAGTTACACATTTTGTAATTGGGGG
Source organism: Dioscorea zingiberensis (assembly GCA_026586065.1). Classification (NCBI taxonomy): domain Eukaryota; kingdom Viridiplantae; phylum Streptophyta; class Magnoliopsida; order Dioscoreales; family Dioscoreaceae; genus Dioscorea; species Dioscorea zingiberensis. Next base: position 46,908,374 of record CM048821.1, on the reverse strand, counting down.
GCTTGTAAGGCCATTTCCAGGACTGGCATTACATAAGGAATGAGTGGATGCCTTTGACGCTAGGTCATTTTTGTTTCCTCTTCGAAATTCGCTTCAATGGGTCTCGGTGCTTGCTCATCTTTGGTAAGGGTGAGACTTTGCATGACGATGGCGTGTATCTCCTGTAGCTAAAGCTTCATAGTGGCGTGTGCTGCCTTTAACCAAGATAGGTATAGGAAGTCATATTGGCAGATCAATTCCTTGAAAACATGGTGTTTGCCATCGAAACATCTTCTATTCCTTTCCAACTAGATACTCCATGTGATTACCATGATCATTAGTTCCTATCCCAGGCGGAGCTCCTTCTTCGCTAGTCTGGAGAACGTTGCCTCACCTCATGGATGACGGGTAGTGATTTGACTATAAACTCTTGGTTCAGAGTTAGTCTCCACCATATACAATCTTCCCCATCCGCTCTTCCTTGGGTTAGGTTGTCCCAGATCCACTACATCACGTCCCCTACACCTTTAGATAGAGGTCCCGGTCGGAGTAGCGGTATGCCTCGTTCAAACTGTCCTTGGGCTTCTTGGGGAGTGAGATGTGACTTTCCCATCAGCTTCAAGCTCTGCTTACTTTCTTAAACGGGTGATTTGTGTGTTTCTGAAGTATGCATGTACAATGATCTTCCCTTATATCTCGGTCTCACCGCGCCTCGTTAAATGCTTGCAAATTAGTTATTCCCCATCCACCAAATTCCTTTGGCTTATAGAGTTTCTCCCATTTTACAAGTCTATATACTTTTGTTTAGGGTTCTTTCCCCGCTACAGGAAATCCCTTCTAATGCTTTCAATGCAGCGAATAACCCATCGTGGGAGCTTATACATAACCATTCAGTGATTAGGGATTGTCGAGGGAATTGAGTTGAGTAGGATTATTCTGCCACCCATCGATAGTAGCTTTTATTTATAGACTTCCAGCTTGTTGGCCATTTTTTGGATAAGTTGTGGCACTTGTCGAGGGAATTGAGTTGAGTAGGATTATTTTGCCACCCATCGATAGTAGCTTTTCTTTCCAGACTCCCAGCTTGTTGGCCACTCTTTGGATAAGTTGTGGCGCTCGCCCTTCTTGGGTCTGCTTCCGGCCAGTGGGAGTCTTAGGCACTTTATAGGGAGACAGGATAGCTAACATCCCATTATCGATGCTAGTTCCTAGGATACACTATCCGGCAAGAAGGTTGTCCATATAGAGAAGCGCAAATATCTGGGTTTTCCCCTCCCTAACTTAGCTTGAAGCCCTTGAATAGTTGTCCCTCTGCGGCTATGTTGATCATGGTTCTATATAATTTTGATTTAAAAAAAAATCCAAACAAATAGAAATTAGATTCCTACTTTCGAATTAGTTAATTATCTTGTATGTTAAAAAGTCTTACATATAATTTTTAATATAAAGACTAAATCTTTATTTTTTTTTAATTTAAAATGATAGAATTAGTTGTAAAATAGTTTTATAAAATCAAATTTCAAAAATTAGATTTATATTTTTGAAATATATTATCTACTGATTTTTTTTATTATGATTAATATTCTAATTTTAATTTATTATTTTAATGGTACCATGTGGGACTATTTAGACTATTAAATACCACCAAGCTTTAAAAAAGGAAACAAAAAACAACTGTGAACCAAATAAGCACAAAATAAATATAAATATGAAAGGCAAGCAATATAATTAGATATGTATTAATAAAAGGCGTTGTTTATCTTGAAAGGGTATTACTGTAATATACCAGAACTCAAAGGGCATTTAACATGAAGCCCGCCACTAATAGCCCGTCGCATTCACACACGGGAGAGGGAGGGACCAAGCGCGAGAGCGATAGGGAGGGCGAAGAGAGAAAGAAGAGGGCTTTTGCGACGCCATTGCTAGGGTTTTCGATCGATCAGCGAGCTCCCCAGCTCTCGCCCCGCGTTTCTCTTCTTCTTCTCAAGCTCCACATCGTCGTAAACCCTCCCTCCCGGGCCGTGGCGTGGGGTGTTCCTCGTTGGCGCTTGAATTCGGGTTGGGGGACCAAGGCGATGGGGGAGCAGGGGAAGGGCAATGGTTCTATGAATTCGTTGCAGGTTGGTGTGGTCTAGGGTTTTTGGCGGCTTAGTTTTGTTGAAATATTGGTTTATTTTGATGCCCTAGATTTGATTGCTTGTGCTTGATTTGCCTTTTGATTTGTATGCTCGTTCGTTCCGTGCATGGATTCGGAAAGGTATTCTTGTAAGTTGGTGATTTTCCATTTGTCACGTTCGCTTCGCCTCTTTTTTTTTTGTGGACTATTTCGTTGTGTTTGTTTTCAATCTCTTTACTCTCGGTGCTTGCGGATTGGTGGGTGAGTTCAGTGTAGTTGATCAGAGAGTTGCTATCGTGATTGCTGAATCTGAAGTTTGACGCGAGGGCCTTGTTAGTCAATAGTGGCTTGAGTAGATGGATACGCTCTTTGTGGGGATTGAGTTGATATATTTTATTATTTTTATGATTATTTTTATTTTGTGGATAGAATTAACATCCCATAAAAAGCTACCTTTGTTTGATTGATCCTCAATGAAGAAGCCAATGAAGCTCATTGAAAGTGAGGTTCAATTTCTCATTTCAATGATTTTCTGTGAGCTCCATTTTATTATTATTATTATTTACTTATTTATTTTTTTATTTGGTTAATACCATTGCCAATTATTTAGAGGTAAACTGGTTAAAAAATTATTAGTTCATTAATATCTATAATTTTTTTGGGCTTGGTTGGTTAAATTCACTTGTAATGTTTGATTGTCAATTCTGCTTGATAGTTAGTTGACAGTTGAACATTGTGATTTTGATCCAGGAGATGAATCTTTCTGATTCTTAATCAATCACAAGTTAATATGTACTCTAATATACTGTGGAGATTCTTTTGGCTTGGGTTACATCAATTTCACAATGCAAAATTACCTGGTTAATGGGAAAATTTTCAAATTTGATGTTGTCAAAAGAGGCAGCTATTTTTTTATTTAATGTATTTTCTGCTTTTGTAGACTTATAGAAATGTTTTGTTTTGTTATGAGAAATTAATTAATACATTAAAAGAAGCCATAAACCTAGCCCTTATTAGAATGCTATATTCCAAGCTCTTTCTTGGAATCCAATATAGTTTTCTGAATGTTGATGTCAGAGGGTTGGTTGGATAATCTTTTCATTCCACTAGTGGAGATTTACTAATTCTATATTTTTTTTTAATGTTTTAGATACCCTACACATTTGGTAAGATTGTGTTGGTAATCTATTTCATGTATGGCAATTTGGCGTATCAACTTTATTAGTTTTCTATATCATATGGAACTTTTATGATACATCAGAAAGCATATTTATGTGGTCAGATATAATTCATTTGTTTGGAGTTGCACATCATTCATCCAAAATGCATTGACTGCAGTTTTAGATCATTTAAAGAAGGTAAAGTCAAGCATGTTGCCTTATGCTGGAGCTGGGGCTACAGACTTGAGTGATAGTGTTTATTAAGAAGTTTTAATATAGGCTTTCAGATGGAAGAAGATTTATTGTTCCAGTATTTCAAATCATCCCTTTGATCAAATCTGAACTGTCATATTCAACACCTATTTCCCCATTTTGTATATCATTCGGATGGTCCATCTAAAATGATGACAATGCACTTGTTCTGTTGATGAACTCTGTCATTTGATTTGGTAATCTAGATTTTAAATTTTTATATTTTATTCTTGGTACATTCTTTCTAGTCTTTCCTGCAAGTCTTATATCTCTTAATGGGTTTTGTTGCATTTTCATCATCATTTTGAGTAGTCTTGTTGGCTACCTTTGTCCTGCTCTGGAGATTAATTTTGTTTATGTTGTTTATATTCTACTCCCTTTTGTGCTTCATCCAGATGTTGTATTTGTGTGAACATTTTCGTATTGTTTACGTAACTACCATCTATATATTCAGCGTGTAAAGGTCTACCAATTGAAGAATGATGGAAAATGGGATGACAAAGGAACTGGACATGTCACTGTTGATTATTTAGAGGTAAGGTGCTTCAATGTTTTGGACTTTTGTTATATCAATAATTCTTTGAATGTGCATGTATGTCTTTTGTGGACCTCTCCTTTTTTTTTAATCTTTTTGTTATTCTGTAATTTGTTATTGTGAAATTGTGAAATCGTGAAATCGTGAAATCTTCAGATGATTCTTGATCTTGGATGTGCTATTAATTTAGATTCTTCCTTTATTTGGCAGCAAAAACTATTGTATCCAATAAATATAATATATAATAATGAACATTCATCAGGCTTACCCCTGATGGATTATACCAATTTCCATGTTAAAGATACTCAAAAGTTTTTGCATTTCCCCATGATGCTTTTGCCATAATTGATGCTTGTAAAGATATCTTTAGCACTCAGCAATTTGTTTATCTGGCATTATGCAATTGGCTTTCACTATGGACTACTTTGTAGAATGTCATTTCAGATATCAAGCAATGCAATGCTCTGTTCAGTCTGGGTTTTCTATGTTTTTCTATGTAGATTCTAATTGATGTATCCTCCTGTGTTTATTGCATATCTACTTCCATTGATGTGACGCTAATAGAGAGCATCAACCTTCTCAGTTTGCTGTTAATTGATGATTTTATTGTATGCTTCTGATTCTAGTGTCTTTTTGAGATTTCCTTGGTCATTAATGACTACCTCTACCCCTTTGATTTACATTTCATTTCGGTTTTAGCATATATTAATTTTATTTATTTATCTTTTTGCATTCTCAGAGATCAGAAGATTTAGGATTGATTGTAGTTGACGAGGAAGATCATGTTACCTTAATCTCACATCGAATCTCTCCAGATGAGATATACAAAAAGCAAGAAGGTCTGCATGTGTTGTTCTTGATGAGTTCATTTGTTTTTACTAGCCATTGAATACATTTTCAATTTTATGATTTTTCTTTAGATACAATCATTTCTTGGCGAGATCCAGAATTCTTGACAGAGGTGGCTCTTAGCTTTCAAGAGCCTACGGGTTGCTCATACATATGGTGATTTTAAAGTTCATTTCTTCTTTTATTGGAAGTTTCTGACTAGACTTGCTCCTCTATATTGATGTCACTCTGAGCATGGTGTGGATTATATTTTGTTGTAGGGATGGTATATGTGGGGTACAGAGAAATTTGCATTTCAATACCCTTAGTAGTGAGTTTCTTTATCATAAATCATTTCTTTCTGCATTATGGAAACTGTTTCTTACATGTCGATCTTTGTAGATCTTGAGGGTGGTCCTCGCCCAACAATGGCAGCTCTTGACTCTGCTGGCGGCTCACATTCAAATGGTGATTAGAGCTGTTTTTATTGGATTTTGTTTTGCTGCATCTTATGTTTCATTTGACTAGAGATGTGTAGTAGATTTAATGCTATCATTCCTGAATTACAGCATACACCTCCATTGCGAAAGTTTTTTCTTTTACTAAATTAGAAGTGCTTTACTTTGAAAAACATATTGCCAAATATTCCGGGTGAGGTTGCCTGTGGTTGTATTTATATTAGTAGCAGAAAATGGGAAATAGGGCTTACAATAAAAAAGACTGTCAATTTTATTAATATCACTAAAGAGCATTGCATCAATGCTTATCAATTTAAACAATGAAATCTAAAAATAAATAACAAAAAAAATCTGATAAGGAGGCATTTATTTTTGAAGTAATAGAAGTAAACGGAGGTAACTTCATTCTTAATGTTTGTCAGGACCTAGTATAGATCCTTTTCTAGTCTTGATGGTTGGATTTCTGTAGTAATTTTTTTTTTTTTGAGAGTTATGAAAGACAGGTTTGATGGAGATTTGATTGACAAGCAATTGAAATTTGTTCTTGATTGGCTACCTTTGGAAGATAAAAAACAAGAGTGTTGATTTAGTTTTTGGTTGATGTATTTCTTTATTTCCTAAGGATTGGAAAGTTTCATTAAAATTATTCGGGGGAGTTTCACATGAAAAGATTTAGGGAGACTTTAGATTTGGAGGAATAGAGAGAATGTGCACTTGAAACTGGAACTCCTTGCCTGACTTTCAGAGATCATAGAAGGAAGGAGAAGACAAGAAAAAGAAAGGCAAGTTGCTCCATCTGAACTCTTAACAGTCTCAGCTGATTGTGCTACAGGAAAAAAGTTCTTTCATGCGGAACATCCCTAATAGGATGCTTGAGAAACCTATAACTAAGCCTGTTTTCAGTTTGTGAAATGTTGCAGTGCAACCCTTTTAACTGAAATTTCAATCCTAGCTTGTCACATAGAGAATAAACTCCTAGTACATTGAGCTCCTTCATCTCTATTTGTTATTTGTTGATAGCTTGACAGAAATCAGGAAAAAACTTAGATTTTGTTTAGCTTCTTTACTTTTGTTTTCATGTTATAATAATTATGGTATGGTAAATTTTACAGGACAGGATGTTTTTGAAGTCTAATGTCTAACAACTGTTCAGTGTGACCAATGAATCGATGAGTCTGGGCTTGTGAAGCCACATGACCTATGTATAGTCCTTTTTATTCTATGGTGTTACTTGCTAAATCAATATTAAGTTGGTGATACTTCAGCATGGCATGTGTAAATGTTAACGTAAAAACTCCAACCTAATCAACCAGCTCATAACAAGATGGACATATTCCTCTTACTCCCTATGAGGAATTAATTCTTATTTTTTATTACTTTTGTTATAGCGGTATTATAAGTATTTTCTCTCTCTAACACTTGTGATGTTTTTTGCACCTAGTTGTAGGCTGGACTTGCCATTCTTCCACTTTGTTGTAGGATACTTTGCACTTGCTTATAGTGATTATGATTATTCCAGGCCTATGTGAGATTAATGAAAACCTCTAACTTCTAAGTGTAAAATTTTTGGTGTTTTTATCCCTGTTTGAATGATCTGCTTCCTTTGGGCAATAGTTGCATATGATGCTTTGCCTTTGTGTTCTATTCCTCTATATGTTAGCATTAATTAAGTTGAAACTTACATGTTCCATTTTGTGCGCCTTTTTGGCTTAGTACCATAGTATGTCTAATACTGGTTAATTTCGATTTGTTGCTCCTTGTAGAAGATAGAATTACTATGTTGTTTGTATAGAGTTGGTTTTAAATGTTTGGTTTGAGCTTATATTGGCTTACAGTCATTGATCCATGTTTATTTGTTACTTTGAGTTTGATGCTCCAGTTTTGATTTGTAATGAGGCCATTGCCTAAATTCTCAGTTTCCCCTTCCTTTTTTTTGTGCTACCTGCCATATAACGGTTGAGAGTAGTCAAGTACTTTTCGATGTGTTGTAAGTTAGTTGAACACATAAACTGGGGATGATATGATTTTTCATTGTATTTTCTTCCATCATATTATTTCTGTAGCTTGCACACAAACATGGATTGCTGTTTTCAGGTAATATTTAATTAATGAATGACCAATCATGTTACATCTGCAGATGAATCGTTTCATGCTGTTAACAATGAACTGCGTGAGCTGCCATCTCTAGAGCTATCAACTCTTCCTTTAATTTTGAAGGTATTGACTATGCGTATAGTTCTTCCAACAACATTTCTTCATATTATATTTTATATGATTTTGCTTATGACAATCTTCTGTTTACAGCTTTATTAGAAAATTATATCCAGTCAGCTTTCTAATTGGCTGTTTCAACTAAATTCTTTAGTTGGGTTCCTTAATCATTCATTCATCTGAATCAGTATTTTTAGATTTGTTGTTTGTTCTGTGGCTTCATGATTACATTCTTGGTGATTGCCTGACACTATATGCTATTATCATTTCTTAACTGCTAAAACATTTAAAAGATAATGCACTTGGTTTACACGGTAATGAACAATCTAAAGGTAAATTTGGATGAAGTGATGTTCAAAGTAATTTTGGATCTTCTATCAGGTTGATGCTTGGTTTTAAAGTATGTGGTGAGAAGCACCCTGCACTGCTCAAAAGGTCACAATACTTCTAGTGCCTGGTCTTGTCACTGTATATTGGTTGATAAATTAAGACCCTCTTCATAATTTGCATCTCTAATCAAGACTAGACATTTTTAGAAGGGTCATATTTATGTATACTGGTATTTTCTATCATTATGATCTTTTGGTGATGCACACAAATCATCTGAGTGAAGGGGTATAATATGAATGTTCATATTATCCTGAAACTAAAATTTCCCTTGTTATTTTACCATGTGGAAATATATTATTTTAATAGATAATAAATCATGATGGCTTTGTTTCTTCAAGTCATGGTTTCAGCTTATGCTTTTTGTTGCCTATCTATCCATGCAGGGTTGCATGAGAAAACAATATATCCAAGTTTCACTTGCGTATAACTAATCCATGATTAATGTTACATAGAATAAAAGTAATGCAAAACCAAATAGAATCGCTCACTTAAGTAGTGGGTGCTCTGAAACTACTCAATCTGATTGTGGACCATAATACACATAATATTAATCATTCTTGGATATAGACAATCTAAGTTAGTTCATGTTTAGGGCACTGAAAAAAATTGTTTTGATTTTGTATATCCAAGAATGTTAACGTTCCAGTCTTGTTGGTGGTATTATCATATGTACTACAACAACAACAACAATTATGCCTTAATCCCATATAAGATGGGGTCGGCTATATGAATTCTCTGTCTCCATTAAGCTCTGTCATGGACAAGATCCGGATCAACGTCTAATAGCCGTAGGTCCTTAGACACTACCTCTCTTCATGTAAACCTCGGTCTACCTCTACCCCTCTTTTTATCTTCTATTACCAAACTATCACATTTTTTAACTGGGACACCTAGGGGTCTACGACATACGTGTCCAAACCATCTCAATCACCCTTCTCTTATTTTATCTTCAATTGGTGCCGCACGCATCTTCTGTCAGATGTGTTTCATTTCTAATCGTATCAAATCTTGTATGATCACACATCCACCTTAGCATTCTCGTTTCTGCCACATTCATCTTCTGAATATGTTGAATTTTAGTTGCCCAACACTCGCTCCTGTATAACATAGCCGGCCTAATTACCGTTCTATAAAACTTTTCCTTCACTTTACTGGGCATCTTCTTATCACATAGCACACCCGTAGCACTTCTCCATTTCTGCCATCATGTTCTGATTCTATGGGATACATAAATGGAACCTAGATACTTAAAATGGTTACACTTAGGCTGTCTTTGATTGCCACTATTTTCCATGGAAAACATTTCCATGAGTGATTTTTCAGCCTTTTGAGCTGTTTGATTGCCAATATTTTCCGTGGAAAATTTTTCCACCAACCCTGTCACGTGACCCTATTTTCCATCAAATTGGTGGAAAACTTTTCCTACCTCCCCCCATAGGAAAAGTTTTCCAGGGAAAACAGAGGGGTTTTTTGGAAAAAAAACCAAATAAAAACTGACGGATTCCTCTCTCACCTACGCGACACCCACCCATCGAACCCTAGAATCCATACAAACCTCCGCCGACCTCCATAGATTTTCCATGGAAAATAAGAGCAATCAAACGGCAAAATATAAATTTTCCATGAAAAATGTAGCGGGAAAATACTACCAATCAAACAACCACTTTCTTATTTTCCACATAAAACTTTTCCATGGCAAACTTTTACATGGAAAAGACCATCCAATTTTCCATCTTGCAATCAAACACAGCCTTAGGGACTACTACCCCATCTAGTGTCATTTCTCCTTTGTCCATCCTACTTTGACTAAAATTACAATGCATATATTCTGTTTTACTTTTATTAAGCCTAAAGCCTCTATTCCTAAGGGTGTTCCTCCACAATTCTAGCTTCTGATTAATTTCATCTTTAGTCTCATCAACTAGCACAATATCATCTGCGAATAATATGCACCATGGGATGTCATCTTGTAAACAACTATTTAACTCATTCATTACTAGCATCTTGGGCATCATCATATGTAATTTATTTATTTATTTATTTGAATTTGTTGATCTGGTTCCTGTTTGAATTTTGTCGGAAATTAGCAGTTCGGACAATTGTTGTCAGTTCATTTGTCTGTTTTCTTGACTGCATCCAAATACAGTGCTCTTATTGGTTAATGCTCAATGATTACATATTTTTGGGTGCCTTTTTAAATTATCTTTTATTGAAAACCGTTCAATAAGGTCTACCACATTTAATACCTGTTTCTTTGTAGATTAGTGTTCTTTTAAAATGTATAGTTCATGAAACTAGGTCTAATTGCCAGGACATATCTAAGTTAGCAAACTACTGTTCATGTATTCTGTCATTATTTATATATTTTTCATTTAGGTTGCTTTATACCAACTTATATTTTCCTGAATGATGCCTATTCTTAAAACAATAATGAATTTCTTTTGCAGACTCTTCTGGAATGTGGGATGACAGATCAACTGCGTGTGGCTGACCTAATACTGCAAGATGTAAGTTTTTCTGAAACTTTGCCTGTGTATGAACATCATTTGTCACTTCATGTTCTTATGAAACACATAATTTTGTTCTCTTAGTTATTCTAATTTGGTTTTTTGATCACCAATTTGCCAAGACCTCACCTGCTTTCACTTCAAGCAACAACATTATCATTTAAACTTTTTGGTAATAATTACTTTGTCTGATTGGTTACATATGACAGTCTTTGAAAATGCTGTGGGGATAATCAAACTGAAACATAGCTGCCACAATAAAAAAATTTAACATTTATGACTGATGAAAACTTATGCAATTAAAATTTTTGGCTTATAGCTCTCTTTCTCTCTCTCTCTCTTTGCTGAGGTTGGATTATCTTAATGATTTTAGACTTATGTGTCATTAAGTGCTCCCCAGTCTCCTTTTTAGCAATTATTCATTAATTCATTTTTACTATTTTTGTAAAGCCACAATTACATTTTATAAGGTGGAAATATCATTGTGAACCGCTGCATTGGGTGGGTATCAAGATTGAATGCTGGTATCTGTTTACCCATTACAACTTTAATTATACATCATGATCTTTAACATTGAATTATGCTGAATTCCTTTATACATGGTATGGTTTCTTTCCCAACAAATTTTTAAATTTGTTTATTTTAATAAATCACTTCTCTAGATTGAAGGGATTTTGTCAATTAGTGACAGTACCATTTGATCTGTTGTGCCACTTGTAATGGCTGTGTGGGTTAGTACTGTTACTAGCTCAAAATATTGTGTTGGCAGGTTTGTTGAAAAAAGGCAAAAATTAAGAGTCAAGATTGAAAGTTCTGCTCTATGATGTCCCTCCATTTAACATGGTTTGCATTTTTTTCATAATTTTGTGGTTTAGTAATATATATGGGATTAAGGGCCTTTTTAATTACACACAATTGGATCCTGAATTGCTGCAATATGCTAGATCACAGCTTTCTGTTACTCTGCATAAGGCGCCACTTGGGTCAAGGGATGTGGTTAACTGTTTCCTGAAGTCTTCTTTAGAAATCACTACTTCTCTCAGTCGATAAATCACTTAATTTAGTTTATCTCAAGACTTTTGTGGATAGTATTCTAATACAGGACTTTCCTTTAGAATGTGTTTGGATTTGAGAGAAAATAGAGGAAAGAAAATAATACAAGAATCTGTTTTCTTCTGTTTCTTTGCTTGAAGAAAATAACAACATACCAAATGAAAGAAAAATTTTGCTTTTCTTTTTCTTTCACTATATTTTGTTTGTTTCTAATTTTTTCCCTTTTAAACTAGTTTTTTTTTCTTCGACACTTGGTCACTTAACTGACACATTTTCTGTCATGCAGCAAGAATTTTTTCCAAAGCTAGTTGACTTATTTAGGATATGTGAGGAGTCAAAGGACATGGATGGTCTACACATGATATTTAGATTGGTAAAGGCAATAAGTAAGTGCATTTGGTATTTTATATTCTCTGTTAGCTTTTGTCCTATTTTTCAGCATTCTTTAACGTGTCTATGTTCTCTTGCAGTTCTTCTTAACAGCCTGCAGATTTTTGATAGAATTTTTGGGGATGAATTCATTTTGGATATTATTGGTTCTCTTGAATGTAAGTTTCTTAGAGTTCTTTATTTTCCATGTATTTTCACTTAAAAGTTTTTTGTACATACCTCGAATTCTTGCATATTTGCGGAAAACATCTTTTGTCATAAATAAAAGTAGCTCTCTAAAATGTTTGCCGTTATTTCGAAAACTCTGTGAGATTGAACTCTTTACCCATGGTTAAACATCAATTACTTCTAATTAGAATGGTGAAATACCTATTTTTCCATGTTAAAAAAGGGTTTTAGGGTTTAGAATGTTGGATAGAAATAGGATTGAGGGAAAGAAAATGAGGGGTTTAAGGGTAAAGGCTGCGATAATGCAAGCTTTGATGAGGGGAAGGAAACAGTGGGCTTGATTGTGCAAAGCGCTCGAGGAACAGAGGAAAAAAAAACTTTAATTGGGCCTATATGTCTCCAATGAAATAATTCTAAAATATTAGTTTTTTTTTGGAAATTTTTTTAATACTGTTGAGGTGAATATTCCTGGAATATTCCATATCTCCATGAGAATTTACCTAGGGAGATGTTTATGTATCTGTAATCATGAGACAGGTAGGAATTTTCTTTCAAATACACAAGAATTCAGAGATGTATATGCAAAAAAACATTAGACGAATTTTGATTCATCCTTATTGAAGATATCTTTGGTATTCCTTTTTGAATATAGTTCTTCCATATTGTGGTGCCAAGGTTTATTATTTCCAGAATACATATCTTGGAAGCATTCATACTTTTTCCTTGATGAAGCTCATGGTATAAGGACCAGTATTCTGTGTTAGGTGGCCATTATTAAATTGAACAATGTGGAGGAGGAGATTGTTTTTAATGATAGGCCTTTTTGAGAAAAAAATACTATTCTGTTTATTACAGTCTGATGGTTTTATACATGCTTCAATTGATAAATTTGTCTGAGTGTGATTTGGACTTAATTTATGCCAACATGATGGTTTTGTGGACACTTCAGGAAATGGTTATTCAATGGATGAACAGTCACCACTATTAGGAACTTGATATCACTTTGATGTAGAATTTGGCATAGATGTTTTTCATTTGAAAATAGTTTTAGTTTAAATTTACTCAAGATAATAGGAGAGTCATGGGTTGCTTAATATGGTCTAGGTTATAGACTAGGAAGCACCGACACCTCGAATCAGCTCACGTATCCGTATCGGACACGTATCCGACACCGACACGCGCTGGACACTCGTGGATACGTGTCCGATACCGTAAACCTAGCATCGATCTGGTCCATGGTACTAGTAACAATGGTTGAGGGTTCTTTTGAAGTTAGCAGTGGTTCATTTTTTTGTGTACAAATTGTATTATATATATAAGGGAAAATTATCGTATAGTCCCTGGTACTTTACATTCTTCCGATTTTAAATACTTAGGGCGAATAGTAAGCGGATAGATTATTGTAGTAAACAGATACCGACACTTAGGGGAGACTATATAGGGATTTTAAAAGTATACATGGACCATATGTTAATTTCCGGTATATATATAATTTAAATATTTTTATATGTATTTATATTCAATGTGTCCCAACGTGTCCGTGTCCTACTTTTTTTAAAAATGCCGTGTCGGCGTGTCCGTGTCGTGTCGTATCCGTGTCCCGTGTCCGTATCGGTGCTCCATAGGTTATAGATAATGGGGAGTTTTGTTTCTCCATTTTTTCAACTGTGATCATAAACATTGGCTTTTGATTGGCATTGTACATGGAATTATAGTGTTGCTATTTGTTGACACAATAACAATGATTGAATTCTAATAGAGTAGTGTCTGTTAGGACTATTATTATCCATCTGTAGCATTATTCTAGTATGTGTAGGATGCCATCTTAAAGCAGATGTTGTAATAATGGCTTCTTAATCCTTAACTTTTAACTCGACATATGAATTATGCCTTGTTGTATTTTGTGACCTTACACAAAAAGCTCTACTTGTGAGTTGTGAGTTAGACAAATTGCCTTATCTGCTATACCGGATTTGTATTAGTTCAAAATAGACTTAGGTTCTGCACTTTTTGGTTTTTTGCATTCTTATGTATGTTTTGTGGTATCATTTTAATATCCATATTGTTTATCATGTTGATTAATTATGCTACTTCTCCCTTGACTTGAATACAGATGATCCTGAGCTCGCTCAAATGCAGAATCATCGGTCTTTTTTGAAGGAGCATGTGATTTTCAAGGAGGTAATTTTGTTTCTCTGTGTGCATGTAAATCCATAATTTAGTCTATATCTTGTAGTTGAATGGTTGGATTTCCTTGCAGGCTATCCCTATTAAAGATCCTTTGGTATTGTCAAAGATTCATCAAACCTATCGGATTGGTTATATAAAGGTGAGAATGCTTTTCTTCATGATTAATTTGTTCATGCTCATTTTGTTTATGCTTTTTACATGGTTACTTTCTGATTTTATCAGGATGTTATATTGCCAAGGGTATTGGATGAGGCAACAATTGCAAGTCTTAGTGCCATTGTTCTTACAAATAATGCTGCAGTGAGAATTATAGTTTTTCCTTACTCTTTTTACATGTTAATTGTAGATGATGCTATCATGGTTTTGTGATATTATATTTGATATAGGTTGTTTCGTCTCTAAAAGATGATGCTTCATTTATCCAAGAACTGTTTGCGAAGATGAAAGCACCCTCGATATCTGCTGAATCAAAAAGAAACTTGGTAATGTTATTTCCCAAGTACTTTTCTTCTGTGCTCAAACTTGTATAGCATTTGTATCCTCCTTGGATATTAGTATATTACCTGGCCTGCATTCACTCAAATCTTTCTCATGATATGCATTTTGCAGTAGACACCAGCTTTCCTTGGTAAATTCAACAGCAAATTTTTTAGTTCTTTTATTCATTTTAATCATGCTTTACTTGCTCAGCTGGCTCATTTGATTCTCTTGCTACAGTTTTTTAGATTTTTGCAGAAATTATCATGATATTGTCCTAAATCATCTTCAAGTCTATTTTGGTGATTATAGTTTCTCTGGCCTATCAAATTATTCAACATATTGTTATAACTTAGCTATCTAACAAACCCTACTTCAAATTCAAGCATCATGCGTCTAGTTACTTGTGCTGAGTTAAAGTTCCTTGACCATGGTTGAACCCCCTGGGCGCCTATATCTCAATCAAGGGGAAGGTATTGGATTGTGCTGAATGAATCTTTTCTTCTTGGAAATAAAAGATAGCATTAGACTATACTAAAATTTTGAATAACTTGAGTGCTGTTTTACTCTTACCACTGCTAAATTTGATATTAAATGGTGATTTTACTGCCTTTATGTAGTAAACATGATTGGTTTTGCAAGGTATTTCAGAACCAGTTTAATGTATGCCCTGCATTTTTGTTTGGGAACTATAGCCTCTCATTCCCAGAGGAAAGTGACTGGAGAATATTTAACTATGTGTTATGCGATATTAATGCTTTCATGATTCTCGATTCTGGCCTTCCTGCACTTTCAGAGTGTGGATATTGATTTTGTGGGTGTTTGTTCGCTTCTATATGCTCATTCCTTGAATGAGGATGTGGAAGGATGAAAATATACATGGATGTGAGTTTACATTAGTATGCTTGGTTTGAGATAGAAAAAGGAGGTATGTGGATTTTTTTGGAATTTGAGGATTTGTGAATTTTTATTGTTTTTTTTTTGTTAATGCAATAAGTTATATTAATTATTTGTACTATAATAAGTAGAAATATATATCATTAATATAAAGATTAATGGTAATCCCAATTTTTAAAGCATTTCATTGTATCGTAGGCCGGTTTGATAAGTCGACACAATTAATATTATTGTATGATATAATACGATTTAAAATGTTTAATTAGATAAATTATATGCTAAGTAATATTAAATATTAATAATTTAATAAATAATATTATAACTATCATGTAATGTTAAGTAATATTGAAATGTGAAATATTAATAAAATGTTTAATTATTATTAATTTGATAGTTAAGGATTATTTTTAATTTTTTGATTATAATATATTTTCAAATTATATAAATTCGAAATGATCAGTATTAATAAAATGTTAATAATATTGGATGATGGAGATGGTTTTATTTACTTAATCATTTTTAATAATTTATATTAATTATAATATATGTAATAATTGATAGTATATTTATTAAGTTAATATTGAGGGTTGAAAGGGTGGAGGATGACTTGCAGTCCTTGTCTGTTATCAAAAAATACTCAAAAAACACCCGAAAACATAGCGTTAAAATGTAAGGACGGGGAATTTCTCTTCATCCTGGCAAACAAATACCCACTTTGTGAATTGTGAAGCTTTGATGGTTATGAAATTTCATCCTTTGTTTTGCTTGTGGCTTATCTATTTTCTTATTCCTTTCTTCCAGGTGTTCTTCTTGCATGAGTTTTGTTCTTTAAGCAAGAGTTTGCAGGGTGGACAGCAGCTTCGTCTATTTCGGTAAAGGATTCATCAGTTCCTTTTGCTATATACAAATTCTTGTCTTCCTTTGTTTCCTGTATTACAAGGACAAGTGGGAGCTAAGTTAACTGTTGGTTATAGAGCTGAGATAATTTTGTTACTATGTTAACCTCCATGTTCATACAGCTCCAAAGTCTTATCATAACTTACACAATGATCCTACCCTCCATTACTATAAGAAAACTGGACATTTAAATCCTCAAGTAACCAAATTTGGAGATGGTGCCCACCATTTTCTTATCTAGACTTGACCTCTTTTACTTCATATGTATCATGGTTATAGTACTTGGGGATGATTTGTTTATCTCTTCAAAATTTTATTAGTCTTAGTTATTTTTTAAAAACTTTTTTCAGTGAACTTACAGTATATTCTGCTTTCAGAGAGCTTGCTGGTGACGGAGTATTTGACATCATCGCTAACTTATTGCAGAGTGAGGATAGGAAGCTTGTATTGATCGGGTAATTTGCATTTTTTTTGTTGATTTTAGTGTGGTCTATTTATTCATTGTAGGTTTTATTGCTATCACCTTTGTAGGAATGGTCTGTTAGCTAATGCTACTAATTTGAAAAATGCAGGACAGACATTCTTATCCTGTTCCTCCACGTAGATTCCAACCTTCTAAGGTCCTATGTTATTCAACCTGAAGGAATTGGATTTCTTGGACTTTTGGTATGTTAAACTAAATTGTATATCAGTCCTGCATTATTCACATGTTCTTTAGGAACTATGTATTATGAATGAACTGTGAGACTTATGGATTGTTTTGGTTTTGGTTTTGGTTTTGGTTTTTTTTTTTTTTTTTAATTTTTAAATCATCACCGCCACCATCATCATGATCTTGTTTTATGCGGTCTCTTATAGGGTGTTCAAGGACATTATGAAGATTTCATTTCATGGTGTTTGTATTCATGGTTTTAAAATGCAGTTTTGTTTTGGATTGGAAAATTGAAAATTTCTTTACAATTGAACATTGTTTGTGTTAGGACTGTACTCTTGTCTGAATTCAGTTTATTATTTTTTTATGTTGTTTTCCATGCACCATTTGATTGTATTGGGAGTTTTCCTTATAAATACCTGGTATAAGGGGCTTCAACTTCAAGTATTGCAATTTTAATATTGGTACCATCAATATGTTTATCTTCAGGACTTTAATGCCTTTTTTGACTTAGTGATTGAGGAGCTGTACATTTTTTTTTTTTTTAAATGCATTCCGCGGCAATCTTTGGACATGGAATTTTTATGCTGTATGGGTATTTTTTGTGTTTTCTCCTCAGGTTAAAGGTTTGGTGTCAGACTTTGGTGAGGAAATGCATTGCCAATTTCTTGAAATCTTACGGATTTTGTTGGACTCTAACACATACTGTCTGACCACAGGTTGCTTTGATTATTCTCTATGGGTGTAGTTTCTTATTTTTCGAAATTGTACTTATCCATCTCTGATTAAACCAACTCCAAGTACTCTTAAGATGTGATATTTTGCAATTTGTGGAACTTGGTGATAGTATTTGTTAGTTTTGTGGCACTTATTTGGTGTAACCCTTTTTATTTGCATGTTTGTGCAAAATAATCCACCCACCTCTCCTATATATAATACTCGAAGAATTAATAATAGATATTGAGAAGAATACATCAAAATCTTCAAATATTTGGGTAACTTTTGACAGCCAATATTTTATTCTTATTGGGTTCTTTTCTTGCTATTTCTAGAGAGGTGAATTACATTAATAAGTTATTATTGTAAGCTAATTTTGTTTATTCTCATGTTGTGTACATTGTCTCAATTGCTATTTCCTGGATGGAAAGACAAGTGTTTAATGGTCGTTTATGTTGTTGGAGGAAAAGGAAGCAATAATCCATGACAGATCTATTGTAACTCGGTTGTTTGTAGAGATAATTAAGTTATTACCACCATTTTTTACTTTTAAGTGCCTCATACTTGTGAAAATGATCATAACAGTCAATTTTACTAGAATTGTCCTTTTTTATAGTCATATGACTACTGTATATGTACTATTTTTTAGCTTAAAGCATGAAGGAGATGTTCCCTTTCCTGGCATTTTGAATCTTTCGAATATACAATTATGAGTAGTCATTGCCTCTCACTGATCAAATTTGGGTTTGATTATCATTCAGTTGTTCTCCACAAAGCTAATTTACTCTATTAATTCTCTTAAAATTTCCTGACTGGCTGTATTGGGTGATGGGCATTCATTTCAGAGAGACACTATCATAGATATATTCTATGAGAAGCACCTGGATCAGTTAATAGATGTCATAACCTCATCCTGTCCCTCAAAAAGTATTTCAGATAAAAACTCTAAATCCACCTATTCTAGAAGACTGAACATTCGTGCTGTGACCAAGCCTGAAATTTTATTGAACATCTGCGAACTGCTATGCTTTTGTGTGCTTCATCATCCCTACAGAATAAAGTAAGTTATCTCTGACAACTCAAATTTACCTAGTTTTTCTCTTAGAAATTTACTCTGTTGTAACATGTTTGCATTTTATATTGCAGGTGCAACTTTCTGATGAATAATATTATAGAGAAAGTGTTGTTCCTGACTTTTAGAAGAGAGAGGTTCCTAGCAGTGGCAACTGTTAGATTTATGCGAGCCATTGTCTCCCGTAATGTGAGTTGGTTGTGTTACTTCATGTTTTGGAATGCATATTTTTGGAGAGAAAAATATTAATAGCTGACTTATTTCTTTTATACACTCCTCCAAACTGATGTGGTAATCATCCTTGCTTGAGAATGCCTAAAACCAATGCCTTTTTTTTAGGTAAATCACCGAGAATCCTTGACAATTTATTGTTCAAAATACTTGGTCGTTGAGATTCAAATCCAACAACATAGTTTCTATAGTAATGAATTTATACAACTTGTTTGTCCCTATGTTCCATCATAATATTTGCTAGAGCTCCTTGACCTATAATCCGCATCAAAGATGGTGTCCTCAAAATCATTGCTGTTGCATCTATCTAGTTTGGTTTGGAGTACTCCTGATGATTATGCTAAACACTAGGCAGATTTTGGCTGACAAAATCTTTCAGGTCTTACTTGCCCTATTTTTAATGCTACCCTTCTTGTTCAGGAACTAGTTGACCATGGACTAGGCATGGTCCATGTTCTGTATCATTGCAACTTCATATACTAATTCCTATTGTTGTAGAGGTGATAATTCTGGACTTACATGCATGGTTTCTTCTGGTGTATTCAACTAGAGTGTAGCTTGTGTCCATTGGTCTGTTTGAGCAGTTAGTTTTGGTTTTTCTTTAGTTACTGGTGCAAAAAATGCTGAAATGAGTTTATTTATTTATTTCAGGATGATCATCTACTTCGTCATATTGCTAAAAACAACCTTCTGAAACCAATAATAGATGCTTTTATTGAGAATGGTAGCCGATATAATATGCTGCACTCAGGAGTTTTAGAACTTCTTGAGTTCATTCAAGGTACTCTTCTCCTTCACTTGATCTTTTGTAATATTCTATTGGATGCTGTATTCTCAGCACTGCTATTTATTGCAGGAAAATATTAAGATCCTCATCCTATATGTTGTTGATACTTTCTGGGGTCAACTCCTGAAGTTTGAGCATTTAGGACCTATTCAAGGACTTAGACTTAAATATGAGCAGGTCGAGTCTTAATTCCTTATTTTTTACTTTCTTTTCAAGTCTTTGCAATATTCTCCAACAATCTCAGTTCGAAGCATTACAAGTTAAAACATTCTTGTTATTACATTTTTCGTCCTTTTGATTTACTTGATGATTGGTTCCTGTTGCTTATTTAATTGACAGTCACTTGAGAATTGTGATATCAAGAACAGTGCAATTGTGACAGACCCAAGAAAAAGGACTGAGGAGCGGGCTCTTGAAAAGGAAGAAGAAGACTACTTTAATGAGGACAGGTTTGCCTGATCTGATGCATTTTATTGTGGCGTTTCTCTCATTAGTCAATCTAAATATCTGTTTACTGATTCAGTGATGAAGAAGATTCCACGTCTGCTCATTCCTCTCGTACATGGGATGAACAGACACATCCTAGTTTGCCCAATGGAACCAAGGCTAGCTATTCATCTTTCAGGTATTTCTGTGTTGATTTTTCTCCTCTTTAAAGCTCCATTCTTTTTGAGGAGCTCTTAGTTTCCATATAAGGCTGTTAGTTATTGGATCTTTATGAGTTTTCATATAAGCACTTTTTTTTTTGTGGTTACTTGCATGGAGTTAGTTATCTCCCACAACGTCTTTTTCGACTTTTGAGCTCCATAGCTGATTAAGAGGCTAGTTGTGCCCTTTGTCTATTTTTTCCCTTCTCTTTCATTGTGTAGAATATATTTTTGAGTTTGTTGTGCATGTTTCTTTTTTATTTCTTTGCAACAATGTAGGTCTGCTTCTGGTGGCCTTGTGGACTATGAGGATGATGATGATGATGACGATGATGATGATTACAATCCTCCTCCTAGAAAGACGGAAGCATCTACTGGAGATGACAGGGAATCTTCCAAGTCAAAACGTAAATTGACTTCCAAGGCTGACCATGATGATGGGGATTTTGAGGTCACCAAGAAACGCAGACTGGATCAGGATTTAAAGGACAGCAAAATTGTTGCCCCTCCTGTCCACTCCCCTTGTACTGACATTGATTTTCCAAATCAGAAAGCTCAGCTGTGTGATGCTACTCCTCAAACCACAGAAAGCAACTACAGTTTAGATGAGAATGGTGGTGAAGAGGAAAATGCTGGTCCACAAAGTTGTAACAAAAGTCTTCCTGAAGTTGCAGATAATAGACAGTCAAGTGGTGATGATTGCCCATCGGAACCACCTATCGGCAATTCCTCATCAGATGTGGTTGCGAATGGTGCAAATTCAGAGCCATATTCTGTGAGATGATGCAATGGTCTCATCTGCGGTATCTTATCATTTGAATCAATTATTGGTGGAATAGTCAGAGCTAACAATGCGGACTGTTCAACTGAAAAATAGTCAGGGCAGGACCTGGTCGAAAAACAGCAAAGCGATTTTGGTAATCGGCTCAGACCTGTGCCTGTATCACCATGATGGGTGACCAAGCAAGTATCATCTTCATAAACATGGGGTGGCCCTCAATTAGGTAAAAGGTGGTATCTACAGTTTGTTAGTTCTCCAACATACCAGTTATATGTTGAACATTGGTCAGTATGATTCTCCATATTTTTATGTGTGCAATGACACGAGCACCAATTCTGCTGCCATTTTTCTTTTTTTTGTCCAAATTTGAAAATTTTGTGGCTTTGCTAGTTTTAGATAAAATGAGTGGGAAAGTGAAGAGAGAGAGGTTTCCTTTCAATCACAAATAACCTCCAGGGCATGTATTTCATTAGTGCTCATTTTTTTGGGTGGCAAATATTTTTCATGTTTTAAGACGTTAAACATCATGTACTTATTACATATGCCTTGTGGTATTCCTTGCACTGATGCTGGACAAACCCTGTCTACCATGCCCTTCCAGATCTTGTACAACTGAAATATTTGATATTTGTCAGATAACCTGTGTTATATATAATCTGTTATTAGAAACTGATCAACTATTTTGTGGTATGTTTTGCTGTGTTGTGTTATATTTGGAAACCTCTTGTGGAAATTATGGTTCTTTATTGCTTTATGTAATGAATTCATTGTGAGATATTGTTTTGTTTTAATGGAAGTCTCCCCGTTTCATTCTGATAAATGAATACAGGAAGATTTGAATGTGGTCATCTTTTGCTATTGATTTGGCTTTTTATAGCATCTCCATTTGCCTGTAGTGTTCTTCTTTCAATTGGTGCCTGTTATGTTTGATAGCACCCAAGAGTTTTGATAATCTATTGCCCAAGTGTTCGATATTGCATGGTGATTTTTTCTCATTCTTTAATGACAGCATCAATTACTTGAACTGCTGCTTCATTTAATAGAAGCTCCA
The DNA here is from genome assembly GCA_026586065.1 of Dioscorea zingiberensis. Lineage (NCBI taxonomy): Eukaryota > Viridiplantae > Streptophyta > Magnoliopsida > Dioscoreales > Dioscoreaceae > Dioscorea > Dioscorea zingiberensis. The sequence goes on along the minus strand of CM048821.1, from coordinate 46,885,928 downwards.
GCATTGCAGGTTCCTACCGTCATTGTTTTTTTATTTTTTGTGATGATAAAAGACAGGAAGAAATTTCACCAAAAAAGGAGTAAAAATAGGACTATATGTGATAAGGACAATTCTAATCTGTATAATTTATCTCACTGGCCTATCTAAATTTCCTCATTTAACCGGAAGGAAGAAAGTTAAGTGATCTTTTTGTTTGTCCAAGTTATTCTAATAGTCCATCAACCCAAACAATGAAGGAAAAGAAATTTTTAAAATGGTTTTAAACTTTTAGCCTTTAAATTATAATTGTTTAAGACTATATATAATTTTTTCAATAAAAAATTATAAAAATTACTTTAACATGGTTCTCAAAATTTAATGTTATGGATTGTTTGAGAATAAACTATTTTTTTCTGATGTTTTAGATTTACTAGCTCTTTTTACATGGGAGAAATGAATTAAATAATTTTTTAGTAATCAATAAAATTTCATATACACAAGGAACAGAATAATCAAGTGATAATACCAAATAAACAATAAATATATTTATGAGCATAATATATGAATCATGAAGTGACTGACGGGTTTGGATTACGAATAAACATGACCCGAATCCGTAGAATGAAAACGTCACACGTGCCAGAGCGGGGAGCGGTTATGGAGTCCCTGGCGAAGCGCCACGATGCGCTCTAACAGTGGACACGTGCCATGTCAATTGACACGTGCCGCGTTGGCCTTTCAGTTACCTCCCCCCTCGCGACGCTCCAGAGAAGAGCTCTTCTCTTCTTCTTCATCTCCTCCCATTCTTCTCTCTCTGATCTCTTGATTCCGATCTCGATCTCTCTGTTTATTGTTGTATTAGTAGAAAAGGAAGAAGAAGATGACCAACGGGAAGCTGGAGACGAGGACGCTGCTGGATGAGCTCCGAGATCTGGACAAGGACTGGCCCTTCGATCTTGGCCACCCTCTTCTCAACCGCATCGCCCACAGCTTCCTCAAGGCCGCCGGGGTTCTCTCTCTCTCTCTCGTTTTAAATTTCGAGATTTTTTTTTTTTTTTTTTGAATGTTACTGAAATCTATGGGTGTGTGCGTAGTCATTAGTGAGTATGGAATTCATTGATATTTTAAGGGTGTATCTGTAAAACGTACAACGGCTGTGATTTTTACAATCAAGACCTTATTTCTTTTGATATTTATTTAGATCGGCGCGGCTCAGGCGGTGGCGCGGGACGCCTACTTGACCGCAGCCGAAGGTATAGTTACGCAACTAACTTCTCGAGGGTATTTTAGTCATTTTAATTTCTGTGGTGTGGTGACTCACCCGGTGAACTTAACGCTGGGCAGGTGCCGGTTTTGATACCGGGGTCGTGCCGGATATCAATGGCGTCAGCAAGAGACAACGGTTCCCTGATCTCAGAGGTGTATATATATATATTAAAAAAACTTGTTATTTATAATAATATAAGACCTCACTAATGGATTTATTTACGATTGTGCCACTGCAGGGGAGAACTCTAAGAAGTCCCTGGAGGCAATTGTGAGTTTTTTTTTTATTATATATTTTTATTTTAATGCTTCAAATATAAGCATTTTTAGAGACTTAATGTTGTTCTCTATGATTATTATATTTATCTCCAGGTGAAGAACACTGGAAAGGAGTCATTCCAATGGGGTCAGATAAGATAGCCTTTGTTTATTAATTTAGTAGTTGTTTTGATATGATACATTCAGTGCATCCGTTGAATTTGATTTTGAGAGGTTTGTTTTGGATTGTAATGCAGGACTGGCTGCTGGAATGTACTCTGGTCTCACTTATGGTTTGAAGGAGGCTCGTGGATCTCATGACTGGGTTTGTTGTTGAATTCTTATAGTCAATGATTTGATTTTAGAATTAGTTTTCTGTTGATCTTGTTCTTGCATATCTAATTAATTATGAAGTTGATAATTCTCAGTTACCACCAATGCTTGTTGCCTTTTATCTCTCTATGATCCTCCGCAATTTACTTTTGCATTCTTTGACGTAGTGATAATCTGGTAATGCTGAAAAAAAAAGAGGGAAATTGTGTTGATAAAGCCGGCATGGTAGCTTATTCCATTTCTTTGTATCGTTGGTTACATTTACTTTGCCGGCATTTAGTTGATCTAGATGTGTCTTAGTACATTTCTCATTTGCACGGTGCCTTTATTTGATATTTATATGATAAGGATCTACATATATTATATATTGGTGTAAAAAGCTACATAGAAACAGAGAACTCATATAGCTGATCCCATCTGGTAATGGTATGAGATTAAGGTTTAGTTGTTGTTGTTTGTATTTATATTTCATTTTCCCAACAGAGTTGTGTTGTTAAAGACTTGTCTTTGTTTATTTGTCTATCAAGAAATTGATGAACTAATGAAATTCTCTGTACAACATCAAGCTTGTCATATGTTAATTTAGTTCATAAAGCTTTTAAACACAGATCGGATGACACGGTGACTTGACATGCTCTTACTTTTATGCTTCATTGCAGAAAAACAGTGCTGTTGCTGGTGCTATCACTGGAGCAGCACTGGCACTTACAGCAGAGGATGCTTCTCATGAGCAGATTGTTCAGTTTGCGATCACCGGTGCAGCACTCTCCACGGCTGCAAATGTTCTCACCGGGATATTCTAGTTTCTGAACTAACAATAATCTTCAGCCTTGGAAATCTTAGACACTTAGTACCAAGTGTTTGTTTCTGCACTCTCTAATGCTCAAGTTGTAGTTTCTTTATATTTCAATCCTGTTTCTGAACTTTTTCTTTTGGTTAATGTGTCCATCTGAGTCGAAGAATTTCAAGCTCCTTATTGTTCAGGAAACAGAGCTGTGTCTTTATGAACAACAAGAAGAGAGTTCTCTCTGTCTTCTTTTCATACATTCCTTCTAATTAATTGGACATGGATTTATTAATATGCAGTGGAAGTATAACCTTTGAGCAAATTACTGAAAACAAAATATTAACATGGGATGATCATCTAATCAAATTCTGAACAGTAGATTAGACAAGTGTAGAGATAAATCAGGTAGAGGTTTTGACTATTAAAAACAGGTTCCTGGTAGTACATATATACCTGGTTTTCAGGGAAACCTAGAAATGGTAGGCGTTACACTTATAAGTGCAAGTGCGAAGGTGGTATGTTCCTAAATGTCGACTCCTAGAAGGGTATTTTTATGTCATATGGATAGGTGCATGGAGGGCGGAATAAATTGGTATGCTGAACTGGATTAGTCTTTCAACACCTTCAATTAGCAGGGAAACACAATCATTAGGGTAAGTTATTGGTTTTTTATTTTTTTATTTTTTTATTTTTTAATAGGCACAAGGGAGTATTTAGTGTTTGTACCATTGAAGTTTTTTTATTTATGTCTTAGTGAAAATAATTATTACAAAAATTCTTAATTATTTTATCCCTACTTGTTTAACTAGCATAATAAAAAAAATTTTAAAATAAAAATAATTGTTGGATTATATCTGTTGTTAAATAGATGTTGAAAAAATAATCGTTAAAACTAGCCGTTATAACTTACAAACATAAGCATAAAGAACCATCATAACATAAATCCCATCAAATCAACTTATTTATTAATTAAATAATTCTAAATAAAAGAATAAAACATGATAAAACAAATTATATATATATTATTTCAAAATAAAAATAATATAAATGGACCCCCCTCCCACTCTTCATTTCCCTCATTGCTTCTCTCACCATCCTACTCTCTCCATAACTTATCGCCGTCCTCACCACCTCTTACAGGTGCTCTACCTCATCACCCATTTTCCTCACCATTCTACACATCGTCTCTATCTCCTTTCCCATTAAATACGCCTTTCACCGCCGCATCCAATCCCTCTACCACCTTCTCCATCCTCCTCCCTCTTCATTTCCCATCACAGCCACCACCACTACCACATGTAGAGGGGGGCATAGGCCGTTTTGTGGCCTGGTCCAACAAAACCCACAGGTCAGTGGATTCGATGGGCTGAGCCAAAAAATCGTAACCAGTCTGCTACAGTAACAAACCTGTTACAGGTTGGGACCCAGCGGATCAGGTCGTCAGGTCATGTCTAATCTGGCCCCCAAGCTTAGAACATACATCCTTATTATTATTATTATTATTATTTTCTTTTTGGTACATTACATATATATATAATCAATTATATAAATAGGTATTATCATTGTACGGGAAGTGTATATATAGATATTATCATTATGGGCGAGTATATATTGAATAAAAGATCAAAAGTAATTTAGATAAATTACAGGCAATTTAATTACATACTAAATAAACAAAAATCTATACTTTAAATTCTAATTTAAATAGAAAACCATATATAGATGCAAATTTTTTGTGTTATAAAAAGGGGGGAAATTATATATATCACATATATCAAATGTAAATTATATTTTTAATTTTTTTAAAATGTAACCTTGCAGTAGGCTGCATTGAGCCGTGGGTTTTAAACCAGTCACTTTGTTTTGGGGGGTGGCCGGGACCAAGTCTGTTTACCTAAAAATGACCCATAATCTGGTAGGCCCGCCATGTCAACCCGGCCTAGCGGATTCCCATTGTATGCTGGGTCGGTTTCGGATTGGCCTTTTGACGGCCCGAAATCGGCGGGTTGGGCCCATCAAGCTTCAGTTAGCAAACCTCGTGCCCTTCTCTAACCACATGCTCCATCACCACCAATACCGTCGTCGTTGTTGCACTGCACACCGCCAAAAGAAAATTTTCTTTTAGTCTAGGTGGGATATAAAATTTTTATAAAATCAAATCTAATGATTCTATAATAATTTTACACCTTATAAAAAGTTACCCATATTTTTTCAATCAAAATCTCAAATTTTATAATAATATATGGATTTGGTTAACCAAACATGCTCTAAATTATTAAAAACATCTCTAATATTATTTTATTTATGTTAATTATATATATATATATATATATATATATATATATATATATATATATATATATATATATATATATTGATAGGGTTGATATAAATGGGAACACGTGGCACACAGGTGACCAGGCACGTGCAAGTCACGTGACCGTCCCTGTAGCGCCCTGCTTGATTCTTATCCATGGCCGAGCTCCTCCACCTCGGAAAACATTCCATAATTCTGAGCTCCTCTTGGAGGACCTCGGCACTTCCCATGAAGGCAAATCGCCTTCAGCTCTTCTTCCCGCACCATCCGGCATGAGGTCTTCCAGAGCCTTCAAGAAGCCCAGTTAGTTGGCAAAACAGTTAGACAGTTATAAGACAGTTAGACGGTTATGGTGCCAGCCTGGAGTTTAGAAGCATCTAGAAGTATGCTGAGCTGGCGTGCTGAGCTGGCTCCCACGTGCTCGAATTCAGTGACTTCTCCTCCAAGCTTCACCCCAGTCTCCCGACCCTATAAATACCCCTGCTCATCAGTTGAAAGGTATCTCATCTCTGATCCGTGAAGCCTCTTTGCTCCCAGCAGTGGAGCCACTCCTCTCGCATCTTTCTTCTTTCCTTCTCTCTTTTGGAGCCTCATTAATGGAGTTCTATCTTTGTAATCATGAAGAAAGATCAGGTGGATTCCATCTCTCATGGAGATGATCGTAGTTTTCACGATTTTGGGGTTTTACGTTATTTCTTTGGCTCCTTTCTTTTGAGTTTTCCTCTTTGATCTTCTGATTCTCCTCTTTCCCATCTCAATACAAATTCAAAATGTTGTTCGAAATCGGGACTTGATCCAATTTTTGAACTAACATATATATATAATTATTATGGTAGATTATTAATTGCCAAATTTTAACTCAAAATGGTAAAGTTATCACACTAATCACTCTTTTAACTTCAAAGTAAAGCATAAACAGATGAGATATGAAATTAGAGTTCACATTCAAAATTCATGACTATTTATATGGTCTTTCATGTTGTTTACTGGAAGATATATTATTCTCATCATTCAAATTAATGGATAATCGTGAGAGTTTAAAGATATGATATGAATTTTATGAAAATATATAATTTTTAAGTTTTATAGGGGTACAAATGCAAAATCATAATAATTATACAATCAGTGAGGACCTATATATAAAAAGCCAACTTGATTTTTAGTGAAATGGGTTTTTACGGAATATTCCATGAATATCCCTTGAATGACGTCAATACCAAAAAAGTGTCCTGTTTTCATTAATTTATAATTAATTATTTTGACACGTGTCAATTTGCCGCCGAAACGTGCTCGCCAGCTAGCTAACAGCCACCCACCGATGACGCTCATTCCAAGAATTTTCCAACATATCTTCCCAGAATATCCCAAACTTTCATCCCAAAATGCCCTCTTTCCTTCCTATAAATAGCCCCCTCCACCCACTGCCAATCCCTTCTTTCGCCTCTCTTCAGCGCTTTTAGGGTTCATTCTCCAGCTAAGTATTTCTCTTGTTTTCTTTGAATTTTCGTTTGAATTTTAGTTTTTAGTTAAATTCTAGGTTTTTCTTTTGATTTCCTAAGTAGAAGGTTGTCTGATTTGGGGGGAGAAATCCAGTTCCGAGATCTCTTCTTTTGGGGATTAGGTTTCGGGTTTTGGCGTTGATTCCTTTGATTCATAGAGAAATCTGCCATCCTTTTTCTGTGAAAAGCTTCTCTTTTTCCCCAGTTGATCTCAATGTTTGAAATAATTTTATAGCCTTTATATACTTTATGAAGGTTGCCATTCTCTTGCGTAGCTTCTGTTTCCTCCATTCCTTCTCAGTTGCGTTCCTCTACTGGTTCTATGTTTTCTCATGAACTAAATCACATCAGTTCTTGATCATTCGATTCAAAAGGAAAACCTCCTCTTTTTCCACCAAAAAGATCCATTCTTTGAGAGATATTATCTCTGAAGATCAATAAGAAAGGGCGAAAAGCAATGTCTTCCATTCCCGTTCGCCAATCTTCCGGATCTGAAGAGGACCAGAAGACAGGGATTGATGAGAGGAAGAGAAAGCGAATGCTTTCAAACAGGGAGTCTGCGAGGAGGTCAAGAATGAAGAAGCAACAGCACTTGGATGATCTGATAAATCAAATGACCCAACTGAAGAATGAGAACAGCCAGATTCTAATGCAAATCAATCTGCTCACCCAGCAATTCTCTAAGGTGGATACGGAGAACACTGTGCTTAGGACCCAAGTGATGGAATTGACCGATAGGCTTCAGTCCTTGAACTCGGTCCTTAGGTTTGTCGAGGAGTTCAGTGGCATGGAAATGGATATACCAGAGATTCCAGACCCTTTACTGAAGCCTTGGCAGCATCCTTGCCCTGCTCTGCCCATCACTGCAGCCTCTGCAAGCATGTTCCAGTACTGAATTATTGACGCCGTAGAGTTTTGGTCTATGTATGTGTTATGTGTGTTTTTGTTCTTATTTTTTATGTTCTGGTGCTCTTTCTTCTTGTGCTTCTTTGGATGAAGTTCTCTATTGTCTGTCTTCTGGTTCTAGTTCAGGATATGTAATTACCATCTATGGTCAATGTGAACATTTGCTTTTATAACCTGTTGCTTGCAATGTTCAAATGAGTGATTGTTCTGCACTGAGAATGGAATTCTTTTTCTTGTTATTTTGGTGCAATTACATCTGAATGTGATATTTTCCCTGGTTTTTGTTGAATATGAACATTTGCTTTTTATTAGATGATGTTTAGAATCTTATTATGGTTGATTGCTCTAGTGGAATGAATTGAAATTTTCTTGCCTTTTTTATGTCATGGCTGCTGAAAAGTAAACAAGTCATGACATTTTGACAATTCTGTAAACATGCATTTTCGCATGATAATTAGGTGAAGAATTTTAAATTATTGTTGTGTTTGGTTTTGGATGGCTTCAAGTGTCAATGTGCGATGGTGCTTGTAATGCCATAATCTATTTTTAATGGAGAACATGATAAGCACTTCTGCTTTGAAACAATATACAAGGGTGCACTTACTTGAGCAAAAGTATGAACTCCTTTACATAGTGGGCATTGTGCAAAGAGGACTTGTTTCAGCTTTGATCCTTTCCGGTAATGTATGATTTTGTTTAACAATTTGGTTTGCTTGTCAATTTCCAGTAAAGCTCACGTTCCACTGCACACAAAGTAATCCAATGTTTGTGCTGCTCATGGGAAAGCTTGGACTCTGGTGAGGTATCATCAAATTCATTGGTGTTTGGTTGATGATGAATACCCCATTCATCCTGCTTTTTCTGTGTCCACTGCTATTATTTTCAGCTTATTAATTCTTAATCCATGAGAAAGTGAAAGATTGTTCAATAGAATTTGTTTGTTTATGCTATTTTTCTTGACCAAAATGAATAATATAATTAAGCAGTCTCATTACTGTTTTTAATTAGTAGATGATGTCGATGTGATTATCAAATTCCTGATGCTTTATTAAACTCCATGAGTTGTCTGTTGTGGATCTGAGAGATTGCGATTGAATGGCACTTCTGCATTCATACTTCAATAACAATTGATTTACAGTTTTCTGTCAATTTAAAGCTCTGAAGATTCCAAGGACACCCAAATCCATTTTACTTTGCAGCAAATACTAGTTCATACTGATCAGATCTTACAGATACTTATTCCTGATTATTAGAAACTTGAGCTTAACCTACCATAATTTTATACTTATGGTCTTCTTCTCCCATGATCCGTCCGGATAGTCTCACAGTCATCATCGGCGATCTGCCGGAGTTCAATGTCTTATGGAATGTGTATCTGTATTGTAGGCAAACTTTCAGGCTTGTAAGAGTCTGGATAAGATGAAGGTGGTACTATTTCATCTGCAACACACATTCCTTATCTTGTTGTGCATAAAAGTTGCAGATATTTTTCCACCAAAAATGATTATTCTTAATGGTCCTGTGTTGATTGGGACATGAGAATCATTCAATTTATATCTGCAATTTAATCAAACTATGCTTTAATTGTGTGCATGGATCGATATAATGAAATTCTGCCGGCTGTTTATGGGAACAAGGACATCATATTACAACTCCGGCATAAATTTCTAATCGTGTAATTGGGATTAAAAAAATTGCATTTCATATAATTTGTTCTTATAATATATATGTATATATTTATATATTTATTTATTTTAAACAATTATGTAAATATTAAATAGAGGTGTAATTTGGACCATTCCGTGTCCTTATGATGGGTCAGCCCACATGGAAACATGGTTCAAGCCCATATTGACTATGATGTTTAGGGGCCACGTTGGCCTATTTTTATATTTTTTAATATTTAATTTTTATAAATATTTAAAGTTTTAAAATCTGAAAAATCAAGATAACTGTTGTTTTTAAAGATTTTTTTATTACTTGTATAATTGTAGGGGAAAAAAAACCAAATGAGCAGTTTTATATTTTAATATTTATTTTATAAATATTAAAAATTTCCAAAATATGGAATGCCCTTCTCTTAGTAATCTTACTGAAAAGCCTCACTTTTACATATTATCTTGAGAGGGTATTCTCGGGAACAAATCCACCGAAAATGGGTGGGGTATATAACCAGAGACTTAGAGCACGTGGCTATGAACCATAGTGTATAGATTGGTGGGGTATGTTCAGAAACACGGACACAAGTGGTGCATGCCATAAGGTGTTGGGTTAAGTCCCACAACGAGTTCAACTCCTGTGTTCAGTTGCCTCTATTGAGTTGAAAAAAAAAACTTGTATAAACCAGGGAAGTGACCCCATCCCAATGATCCATAGATGGGAACATTATAATATTTTGAATAATTTATGAACATTACAACAAATATGATTAAGACATATATAGCTCCCACATAAGAAATTCATTGATAGTTTGAATAGATTGGTGGATCGGGTCGGCTGATACGCTTTAAAATAGTTATATTGTATTCATCAATTTTGGCAATAATTGCTTATTTCACAGCAGGATTAGCAATATTTTATATGTTTCGGTCTATTTACTTATTTTTTTATGGTTATTTGTATGTTCAGTTTCAAAATTATAGTAGCACTACAAATAGATTGTTATTTAATCTACAACAATTTTCACATTAGTTTTCTTTTATAACAAATAATTTTTTTATAAAATATCAAATAACATATTTTATATTTAAATTTGTTTAAAATAAAAATATCAAAATAACAATTGTTTTAACATTTTATTACTTCTGTAATTGTTAGAAAAAAGAAAAATCAGATACATTCTTTTTTATTACACAATCAGAAAAGTATATAATAATAATAATAATAATATTTAGAAAATAATTTAAGTAAATATATAATTTCTAATAGCATATTTAAAGATCAATGCAAAAAACAATTAAATTAAAATAAAATAAAAAGAGATAAAAAATTAGATGAAAAATTTGGATATACCAATAAAGCAAGTGGCTTCTCCCCAAACAAAAAGCACCAAATCCATTCTAAACTAATGTCCATTCACAGAGTATACCATCGCTTCTCTTGTTCCTCTTCCTCCTCTCTTGCCTCTCTCTCCCACAAGCTCTCTCCCTTCTCCCTTCCTCTGCATCCCCCTGCCCTGCTTAAGCTTCCTCTCAGAGCCCCATCCAGGACTATGAGGTTTCAGAGCGTCTCCACCTCCTCTAGGCTCCCAAAGCTGGTACCTTTGTCTTCCTTCTCTGAGAAAGTTGCCGGGGATAATAATGGTTCTTCTGCTTCTCAGATTGAAGAGAATGAAGGTAAGGAAGTTTGATCCAATCGCCTTTTTATGGATCATTGTATCCGGCTGTTCAGATTTTGAAGTAGCAATTGTTTTGTTTTTTTTTTTCTCGGTTTCTTAGTTAATCAGGATTTGAAGGTGTTTTGCTGATTGGAATGAGTAGAAAATTTCTAAATTTGTGTTAAACAGCTGAGTTCTGGTTATCTTTGTGCTTGGTTGTATATGCTACTCAAGGCATTGGCTATTAGTTTATGAATTGAGAAGAATCTATATTTCTTAGAGGACAAAGTAAATTTTGTAAGGAGTTGATTTTTATTTTTTATTTTTTTATTAGTGTGATCATGAATCATGATAACAGAACTTTGATTTTCCATTACTATAAACCAATGCTATTGATGATGGTAGCACAAAGCGTGCAAAAGGTAATTTTATACACCAGTGACAGGTTTGTTAAGTTTTGGATTAGTTAATTTGTGGGTCTGATATAGTGATGAATATTTTTGCTCTAGGCTATTAATTGAGGAGAGAATGTTTCTTTCCTTCTCTGAATCCTCTCACCTTACTTAGGTCCCCCGTTAGTGTCCCATTGAAGTCCATGAGGCTTCACAGCGTCTTCAGGCCCTCTAAGCTCCTAAAGCTGTCATCTTTGGCCTCTTCCTCTGACAAAGTCATTGGGGATTGTAATGGGTCTTCTGCCTCTGGCACTGAAGAGAATGAAGGTAGCCATGATCCAATTGTAATTGTGAGCCTTCTTTTATTTTTTTTGGAAACTTTGTTTGTAATTTTCCCAGCAGTTTAGATTTCAAAATCACAATTCTTTTTTGTTCCAGCTGATAAGAAAAGATAGTACTTTGATCAACTTTATGTGGATATTTGTCTGTTCTACTCAAGACATCAGACACGAATTTAATTAGTTAAGAAAAATCTGGACTCCTCACACTATAAAGCCTATTTTGAAGTAGTTTATTTATTTATTTTTTTTCCAATTTATGTGATCCTGATTGGTTATAGCAGAACTTTGCTTCTCTTTTACTTTGATCAATAACGTTGATTAGTGACACTATGAAGCACACACAAGACATTATATATTCACTAGAGACAGTTTACTGAGTTTTGGACAAGCTAATAAGTGGGTATCATTAGATGCTGAAAACTTTCAGTCTGGGATATTAATGAAGGTGAAAGAATATTAGCATTATGTCTCCAGTTATTTACTAATTGTTTCATGACATGTGGTTAATATGTCACTAGGGAATGGTTATCGTCTTCCTCCAAAGGAAATTGAGACATTGTTGATGCACCACCCCTTCCTGTGTTGTCATTTTTCACCTCAAAGGGACAAGATCCTATTCTTGAAGCGTAGGTCTCTGCCACCACTTTCCGATCTTGCAAGGCCAGAAGAGAAGCTTGCTGGTGTGCTTGGATTGATGGAAATTGCAATGCTTTCGAAGTCGGATGTAAGATTAGCATTAATTATTTTTTCATGTAACTGCATTCTTAGTTTATCAATGGTAAAGTCTTGAGTTGAACATCAATATTATTATTTTCCTTTGATTGACAGAAAACTAATTTTCACACTCATTCTCAGGTCTTTCTACACAGGCATAGGAATCCATTCCTTAATGGATGATGGCACTCTAGGACGGAGAAAGAGGTTCATGGAGTTTCCTGATGGTGCAAGAATCCAATTTTGTTAGCTGGTAATTATCCAACTTTCCACAAACCTGGCATATCTAAGATGGCACCTTATTGAACTTCTTCCCAAAATGGAATGATATACACATATTCCATAATTTTACTGCCATGTGCTCGAGTGATCACATATACACTGGCCATTAAATATGAAAATGCATTAGTTGCAACTGTCTTCAACTGTGACTTTAATCCCTATCACCTATAATGAGATATATCTAAACAGTTTCTCATCTTGAATGGAATTTTAAATGCACCACAGCGAAGTGTCCCAATCTCATGAACTATGCTCAGTTTGCAAATACTTCCTGTGGTTTATCTCATATAACAAACCTTAACTCTCATCTTTTCACTAAGTTGGAATTTCGTGCGGCTGATTTAGCTTAGAATAACTCTCCGCAACACTCATCTTTCTGTCCATTCAAGAGATGGAAGATGAGAATATGATGGAAAATGACAAGATGGTCGATTTTATCAACTACTTTTCTTTTCTACATTAGTAATAAGTTGTTTACAGTATTCACTATATTATTGAATTCTTCATAGCCATTTCTCATCTCTCTTTTGTTAATGAGAGGACCAAGCTCATAAAAAGGACATCTATGAGATTTTCATTTACCTTGGAGGGACAGATGATGCTACTAGATGATCCTGTCTAGGTTAAGAATTCCTGTTCTCCTTAATGGTAAAATCTGTCCTATGATGTGTTTGGGTGCTATGCCAATTCCAATAATACTCTTTACCTGTGGTTTTGCACTAGGTCACAGAATGGTAAGCCATTTGTCCTTCAGCATTGAGGTGATGAGGTGAGTAACTGCTGCTATCTTGTGTCATGTGCTTGGTGAATTTTAGTGCTTCTGCATCTTCTAATATTATGGTACTGTTTAATTAGGATGATGAAAACAGCAGCAAGATGAAAGTATGGGTTGCAGATGTGGAAACAGGAAGTGCCAGGCCACTTTTTCAATCACCTGATATATACCTGAATGCAATTTTTGATAAGTAAGGTTTAGCTTTATCTTCTGGATATCTTTGCACACTTTCCTTAAATAGCTGATAGTTTTCAATTGTGGTTTGGCAGTTTCGTTTGGGTTGATGATTCTACATTGTTGGTTTGCACTATCCCTGCTACCCGTGGAGCCCCTCCAAAGAAGCCACTGGTTCCATCTGGCCCAAAAATACAGTCAAATGAGGAGCAGAATGTTGTTCAAGTCAGGACATTCCAAGACTTGTTGAAGATGAATATGGCGAAGATCTATTTGACTATTATGCCACTTCGCAGCTTGTATTAGCCTCTTTGGATGGGGAAATGAAGCCCATTGGCCCCCCTGCTGTTTATACATCGATGGATCCATCTCCAGATCAAAAGTACATTTTGATTACATATATCCACCGGCCATATTCTTTCATTGTCCCCTGTGGAAGGTTTCCAAAGAAAGTTGATCTTTGGACATCTGATGGGAAGTTTGTTAGGGAAATTTGTGATCTACCCCTTGCTGAGGATATCCCGATTGCTTTCAATAGTGTGCGCAAAGGAAAGCGTTCGATCAATTGGAGGGCAGACAAACCGTCAATTCTTTATTGGTAATTCTGATCTTTATGTACATTGAAGTTCATGATATTATTCTTTTAAAAGATGTTCAACCTGTAGTACTTGGTTGAATTTAAAGCATCAATAGCCATGCCATTAGCAATAATATTTAATTAGACAAAACTAGTTATCTACTTTCAGTGACACTATAGTTGATGCTTTTGATAATTTGGTTGATATCTAATTTTTTGGCCTTTGTATATAATATATTCATGTTTTAGGCCTAACTCTCTTGGTTGACATACTGATTTATCAGGGTGGAGACACAAGATGGAGGGGATGCAAAGGTTGAGGTTTCTCCACGTGATATAGTTTATACAGAGCCTGCTGAGATTGTTAATGGTGAACAGCCAGAGGTTTTGCACAAACTTGATCTTCGATATGGGTATGTAAGGGTCACTATAATAGATGCATTTGCTATCTTTTTTATAAAGCTTGTGCTTGTTTTGATTGTTGACCGGGAGAACTGAAAATTGAATTTCTACAATTTAATTGTGGTAATTTGTTCTAGCATTATCCACTAATTTGCTTGATTACAGTTGAATCCCATGTGGTGAGGCTCTAGTGTTTATTGACCCATTGTCTGGCAGTAGATAGACACTAACAATGAAAGATATATTTGTCCATTACCAATAGAGTTAAGTGGAAACATGTATAAGAACTATATATTCTTTAGTTCACTATCTATCTTCAACTTATGTCACTGGAGAAGGTTGCTTGCTTGAAATATGAATAAGATGTGTAACTTTTATTATGTGCATTATATATAATAGTATAGAGGTGTTTTCAATTTTAAGACTTTTGGAGTTTAATTTTAAGCTAACAAGCGTGTATTTGCATTTTGTGTTCACTGTATTTTTGATTGATTTGGTGAAAATGAATGAACTATTCAAAGTATGATGTTTGTGTCTGGGCTCTCTTATTTGCTTTCACATGGTCTTCTCTGTATATTTATGCTGCAGACTTTCTTTGCTATTTTGTATGCACTTCACATCTTGAAGATATGTCTGAAGCACACACTTTAAACTTGCAGCTAATTACCAGGCCCATAGTCTTAATCTTGCACATCATCTGCAAATATGTGGATATATAAAAGCTCTTGAAGCAGTAAATTGTTGATCATTTGAATGAAAAATGAATCCCATTTTCTACTCCATTTTTGCCCCACTTTTCAAGAATCAAGTTACACTATTAGTATCAGGTTGCATTGCTTTCATAATTGCCTCTTTGCCTTCGGATTTATCCATAAAAATTCTTCATATTCATGTCTGCAGGGGTATCTCCTGGTGTGATGATTCACTTGCTCTAGTGTATGAATCTTGGTACAAAACACGTCGTACTAGAACATGGGTAATTACTCCAGAAAAGGAGATAACCCCACGCATATTATTCGATAGATCATCAGAGGATGTCTATTCTGATCCAGGCTCTCCAATGATGAGGAGGACTCCTACTGGAACATATGTTATTGCAAAGATTAAAATGCAGGATGAAGGAACTTATTTACTCCTTAATGGAAGTGGCGCAACACCAGAAGGAAATGTCCCATTCCTTGATTTGTTTGATATGTAAGTAGTTCCAGAGTTGTTTTATTTTTTCCCATTTTCACATAGCTCATGCGGTCATTTACATTACCTGGGAAACTAATATTTTTTTTCTTAGAAACACGGGAAGCAAAGAACGGATATGGGAGAGTGACAAAGAAAAGTACTATGAAACTGTTCTTGCATTGATGTCTGATAATGATGATGGTGAACTATCAATTGACCAGTTGAAAATACTTACATCCAAAGAGTCAAAACTGAAAACACACAATATTATATACAGAGTTGGCCAGATAAGAAGGCAATTCAAATTACAAATTTTCCTCATCCCTATCCTCAATTGGCATCACTACAGAAAGAGATGATTAGATACCAGAGAAAGGATGGGGTTCAACTCACTGCAACACTTTACTTGCCCCCTGGTTACAACCCGTCAAAAGATGGTCCGCTTCCATGTCTGGTATGGTCTTACCCTGGTGAGTTTAAGAGTAAAGGCCTTGGCTGGACAAGTTAGGTGGCTCTCCTAACGAAGTTTGCGGCATAGGTCCAACATCAGCCCTTCTTTGGTTGGCTAGAGGGTATTATATTGCTAATGAAGTTTACTTCTCTTGATTTAATCACTTCTGGAGCTTTATGCGTCAGCTTGACCTCTATAATACTCTAATTGTTTTGTTGTATAGTCAGCAATATGTACATAATGTTATTATCTCTATACAATTAAATTTGTCTGATTTAATTCCTTTTATTTTGTCTTATTTTTGCTATTTTCAACATATTTATGGAGTCTCTAAGCACAATTTACCATGCAGATTTGCTATTTTATCTGGACCAACTATCCCCATCATTGGTGAGGGCGATGAAGAAGCAAATGATAGGTAATGTCTAAATACCTTGGCCTCCTGGATTTATAACTTTGTCTTTGTTTTATGTGTCTCTAAATTTGGTTGCCTGAAGGATCAAGAAAAATCCAGTAGAACCGTGTTGGATTTCATGTCAACTAAAAGGAGAAATAAATCAACTTGTTTTATGTGAATTCTTGTATTCTTTTGGAATCTCTGGGATATTTATACATATAATGGAATTCATCATTCCTTTTTTTCATCTTTTTGTGTGCATTGATGACATACTCCTTTTCAACAGTTATGTTGAGCAGTTGGTTACTAGTCGCGGAGGCTGCGGTTGAGGGAAGTCATAAGGAGAGGGGTTTGTTTCTTCACTTTATCTAGCTGAAAATATGAAATATCTGTTTTTTCATGTATAATTATATTATCATCCCTTCCTTGGTTAGGTTGCTCATCCAAACAAGATTGCTGTGGGGGGTCATTCTTATGGGGCATTCATGACAGCTAATCTTCTTGCACATGCTCCACATCTTTTCTGCTGTGGAGTTGCTGCATCAGGAGCCTACAACAGGGCGCTTACACCTTTTGGCTTTCAAGTTAAGAATCTCAAGAGATTTACATAACTTGCTATTTTACTGAATATCATGATAATTAAGTGCCGCTCTATGTAAACAAAAATTTTATTCTCTACGTTCAAGTTTGCTTTTCAGATGAATCACTGCTTTCGGTTCTGACATATTTCACCATTTGCATGTAGAATGAAGACAGAACACTATGGGAAGCCACCAGTACTTATGTTGAGATGAGCCCTTTCATGTCAGCAAACAAAATCAAGAAACCGATCTTACTGATTCATGGAGAAGAAGACAATAATTCAGGAACTCTAACAATGCAGGTAAATGGAAAGTTATATTAAATATTTTCCATTGACAAGCCAGAATTACTGCTACATGCAGTTGCCATCCTTTTGTTTTAAAAAAAAAGAAACCTTGTGTTTATGAATGCTATACTAAAGGAAACCCTTGACGTATTTGGTTGGGGGTTATCCCACTTGAGGGATAGGAATAAGTTTTGAAAACTTTGAATTTTTTTTGGAGGGAATTTTTAAACCAAAGGTATTAAAGATAAGATAGTGATGTGTCTTCTATACATTTGTGTGTTGTATTTTTAAATCTAAATTAAAGGTTTTGGCGGGAAATTTTTTTTTTATGGGGAATTGTGTTGGGGATAACCCTTGGGGATAACCTTCATGTTGAGTTTTTCTTTTTTTTTATGTTCTACTCTGTACTTACATGGGCCAACGACTCCATCCCTGAGGGGAGTAGGTGTTCCTTCTCTAACTGGTCAGTAAAAGACAAGCTTTTCGTACCATTGCTGTTGTTTGTTGGATGGTTATTTCATGCCTATTCCCTGCAGTTGAAATTGCTATAACTAATGCTGACATAGTTTCCTAGTATAGCAATTCTTCAGTTACATTCTTGAATGCTATTTGCTATAATTGTGCATTTCTTTCTAGCTTCTGCTGAAACTATACAAGATTCATTCAACTAAGTTTTTTCTCTATATATACATACCAGCATGACAGTTTCATTGCTGGTTCTATATTCTGCAAGTTTTCTCTTGGAATATATGTATTTCCTCTCAATTGTTACAAGCTCCTCTACCATATGTATGTATGTGTGTGTGTGTGTGTGTGTATCCTTTGACCTATTAAGTTTGAGTGCTTGAGTGCTTGACTGCCTCAGCTTCTTTTCTTTTAATGACATAATTTTCTTCATTTTTCCCCTATGGAGTATGTAACTTGTGTTCTTTCTTGCATGTACTACAGTCAGATAGGTTTTTTAATGCTTTGAAAGGCCATGGAGCACTATGCCGTTTGGTGATTCTTCCATTTGAGAGTCATGGTTATTCTGCCAGAGAGAGCATCATGCATGTTCTTTGGGGAGACAGATAGGTGGCTGCAACAATACTGTGTCTCCAGCTTGGAAAAGGGGAAACCTTGATGCCTCGAATGATGAAGACCCTAAGGAAACTAAAGACACAGCTCTTTCAGCTAGTGGAGGTGGGCCTGGCCGAGGTTTGGAGCAAGATGAATCACACTCCAACACAAAGGTCACTATTATGGTAATATCTCCTTTTGCATTTAGTGAGTTTGTTTTGATCTCCATATGCAGATAAGATTGATATCAGTGTTACCCTTATTAAAATTTTACTCT
Organism: Dioscorea zingiberensis; assembly: GCA_026586065.1. Taxonomy (NCBI): domain Eukaryota; kingdom Viridiplantae; phylum Streptophyta; class Magnoliopsida; order Dioscoreales; family Dioscoreaceae; genus Dioscorea; species Dioscorea zingiberensis. The sequence continues at coordinate 46,867,382 of CM048821.1, read as the reverse complement.
CTTGACTTGAATATTCAATGCCGTGTTTCATTATTGGCAAATGTCGTGGTTCTCTCTTGATGAAAAGTATTGAACAGCCTTATTAGATCATCCTAGTCCGACATTATATTTCCATAAAGTGTTTGTATGTTGAGCAGACAAACTGATAAAGATTTGTGACAGATTCCAAATGTGTCTCTCTCTTTTTATGATATGAATGTGTGACAGTCTCCTTCAGTTGTTTGTCTCTTTGTTGTCTTATCATTTAAACAGAGTGACTCCCTTCTAGATCAAATTAAATTAGTTTGTTCCTGGCCTTTTTGCAGAGTTATTGCAAAGTTTTCATAACATATGGCTAGAAGACTTAGCTTTCAGATTAGTTTGGAAATTGCAGAAGAGCTCATTTGAAGCCATTAAAAGAAACCAGCCGCTGCTCATACCTGAATAAAGTACATTGACAAGCTGTGAGCACTGATTCTAGATCCATACTGTCTCTTCTGAAACATATATTCAAATAAAACTTGATTTTTAGATCTCCCTAGCCATGCAGGGTGCATAAATGTTTCATTTCCTTTCTGTTGGCAAGTGTGTTGCCCTCTATTATGTACTAGATGCTGATTATTGTTGCGGTATATATGGCATTGTTCAATGTCCTCAAGTATTTATGCAAAGTTATTTCTTTTTTAAATCAAAGGAATTTGATTCCCATAATATATTTCTGTGTGTTTTGATGGAATTATTGTGATAAACAGCGTATGATTTTCTTAAGTTTACTCAAATAGAAATATTTTGTCTGTTCTATGTATCTATCCCTTTATGTTGATTAAATGTAGAATGTACAATATGTATATGCATGCCATGTTTTTCAACTCTGAGCTATAAAATATTGGTTAAGTTACTAGGGAAACTTCGTTGTTGAATCAATGTCAGGAATGACCATAAAAAATGCAAAATAGATAGTTTACTGATGACTTTCTAGTCTCAATTTAGTATTTATTTAATATTGAACAGGAGGAGTATTTTTTGCTTATCTTGATCCATCCCAACTCTCTAAGTGTGTCAAGTTTCAATCATTTCCTTCCAGGTTGAAGTTTTACTGCCAAATTTTTTTAGCATCAATCCTGGAGACAAGACCCTATTCTCAGTTACAAGATTGCCGTGGCATTTAAACATGGTTTTTATACTTTAGAATGACTATAATAGAGACATGATTGAGGTCTTCCTTTATGGACTCTTTTTGCCTTCAAAGTTCAAAGGTAAGTTTCTGGAACCGGTTAAATGTTAAATTCTTATCAGGATGTGTAAGAAGAGGTGAAGCAGGTTAGTAGCTTTGTCAATTAGAAATTATAGTTGTACCTAGCTTGGTTTGGCTTGTTTAAGTTAGTTCATCTTACAACCAACCAAGTTAGTTGTATGATTGGTATGGCCACTACCTCCCTGACCATTGCTTTCAATTTAAAGCTGACCGATAGATAGTGGAGGAACCCAATGATGAAATGCCAAAATCAAAGATTGGATGAGAAGAGGAGGAGAAACCTTAGATTAAAGAAGATAAATATAAAAAAAACTAAAAAGAAATGCTAAAGATGGAAAAAGTTGCTTGTTTTCTGCGTCGAGTTGTTGCACTAGACCTTTTTCACTTTTTCCCTTTCGACATATTGAAAAGCCAGGAAACAGCATCACTCCATTGCATGGATGTGCTCATCCATGAGAGCATCTCTCACTTCTTGTCCTCATATAGAATGGTATAATGGAAGGGAAGATGAAGGGCACTATCATAAAGATGACTTATCTGAGAGAAAAGCTTTTCTGCAAGTGTCTCAATGTGGTGATTCTCCATTGTTTTAGATGACATATGTCGACATTCTGGTCTAATAGAGTCAAGCTTTTTTTCTGATATCTTTGATTTTTTTTTTTTCCTACCCTGTAAAGTAGCATCTTTAGAAAGTAGCATTTAAGAGGCATGACATGGTTCTTTGATCATCATCTGGAAAAGTTCAGATTAGAAGTCTCAAGTTCTCTCTGTAGCTGTAGACCCCAAGTTCTCTCGTTCACGCTTTTTAAAGGAGTAGTGCAAGATAGTTTACTCAAAAGTTTTGTAGTTTTAGGATGTGATAACAAAATTTATTCACACTGAAAGGATTAGAATCAAATGAAGTGGTTTAATAGCTTAATGATAAAACCGCTACAAGAGTTGCTGATGATTCTCCTTAAAGGTGATAAAGTTGGCTTTGTTTCACTCATATTGATTGAATTCCTTTGTTGTAGTGCAGAAAAACTAGACTTGAACCAAAGTTATCCTCAAGTCTTTTTCTGAAGTCATATTAGTGGGACTTTACTCACTTAGCAAGGAATCTAATTAAGGGAATACTCGGCCTTTCGGCATTACTTGTACTTTGGATGAGTTTACTAGACAGTGATTCATCATACAGTAATCCACTTGGAGTGATTCAATGTAGCGCAGCATTTTGTTCAAGATGCAGCACAAGCTCTATTCATCGGTATTAATATTAATTAAGTTGATTGTGTGGCATAAAGTTATTTAGTCAGCCACGCGCACGGTGAGAACGGCTCAAGCTCGTAAAAACAACCTCTTACATAAAAAGCGAGGTAAATTTGCGCGTCTGATAGAGAGTCTGCCCTTCCCGGATCCAGCATTACGCGGGAGCTTTGTTACTGTAGGCTGCCTTAAGTTGATTGTGTGATACTGATATTTTTGAAACAGATGCAGAGAAGTAGAGATCTGGTCCTTTTAATCACAGACTGCAAGATTGGTAGCCATTAGCAGAAACTGCAAAAGCTGATGATTCTGTGTAAATTCAATAATTGATAAACCATGTTGCAGAAGAAACATTTGAAGTAATTAAAATTCATTTGGCTCACCATTTATTTTTTAATTTTGTTTAAAGTAGGATTTGTTTAGAGTTGATCAGCAAATCCATAATTTCATTCATTCAATACTTGATAAACTAATTATTGAAAGATCTTATTAGTGAGAGAGAGAAAAGGGTTGTGTGAGAAGGCAGCCTTTGGATTGAATTGGCACACTAAACAAGGAACAGCAATTTCTTGGAACTTGAATTTTAGTATTTTAACAACAAAACCTCTCACAGAAATTTTCTTTACTTGGCCATAATCTTGTTCAAAAGGGAGAATTAAATTAAATGTCACTCGTGTTTCCTTTTGTGTCATGAATACTATGATACAGTTAACACTACTCTCCTGTCTTAGCTTGTAAGACCATTCCACATTGATTCCCTTTTGAATAAGGAGCTTGTCATCCCTGAAGTCATACATGAATTCTTTGACTCTTCATCATATTCTGATATTGTTCTCTTCTAATTTATTTGTGATTAGATTCTATTTTTATTTTTCTGCATATACCTTCCTCAGGTATGCCTTGTTTGCTACAACAGAAACAGAAATCACTAGATTTGATGTATATATATATATATATATATATATATAGTATTTTTTCTGAAGAACTTTTCCAAGAGTTTGCATACCTTTTTCGTGTATTTCTGTCTGAATCGCATGATTCTATGGACCATCAGGTTTGAGTAGTGTGAACAAAACGATTCCAATATTAAACAAATGGTCCTGAAAGGCAGATTACTAGAATAGCTGAAGGCATGATTTAAGCCACACTTCGCCACAAGACTTGTTCTTTTTTAACAGCAAGTCGTTGTATTAATTAATTATAAATTCTGGTAATCTTCTTAGGATTATATCATGTCTTGCCCGTCACGATGTGACGCCTTTAACTGTCTTGCAATGGTGACGATCACCTGCCTGTTTATGATAAGTATAAACAAGAAAACATGACAGACAATATGCATAGAATAATTGAATTGGTAGATCAGATTTGTATGGATGTGTTGTTCATTTGCATTTGTTATTTTCGATTGAAGCTTATTTTCCTTGTCATCAGTTTGATGTGTATGAGGAAATCAGTCAATGCAAGCATCTAAAAGGCACAATTTTATCATATAAATCATTCCATAACAGCAAAACATCATAACACAATGCTGTTTAGCTGACATGTAACGAATAACTTGTCTGGATGGCTCAATTGCAGATACATCTTGGAGCAGCTGATCGAAACTGCAGTGTGAAAGCAGAGAAGAGGAGAATCCATTTATAGTTTTATACAATCAAAGCCATATTTCTCAGGTGTACCGATCACACACACGGATGAATGGCTCTGATTGATTACCGATGTTTAGATTGTGGTGCACTGGTATCAATATACAGACACATAACAAACTATCACCTTCCATTCTATCTACTCATCATCAGCAGTGGGCCCCTGTTTTTGTGCATGTATGTGTATATATATATGAGGATTGTGTGTGCTCCTCAGCATTGGAAGAGTTTGTTTTCTCATTCCTCCTCTTTGTTGCAGGCATTGAGATGGCGAACCAAGAAGAGATGTTGATCCAGAGGGTGACTGAACTCTATGAGGAGATCTCAGGACTCTCATGTCTCAAGCCATCTATGGAGGTTAACCAGCTCTTTACTGAACTAGGTACTGGCCTGCCTCCTCCAAGCTCCATAGATGTCAACAAGCTCAGCAATGATGTTCAGGAGAAGAGATCAAAGCTCATTGAACTATGTGGAGAAGCTGAAGGACTTCTTGAAAGTCATTACTCCACTATTCTCGGCACCTTTGAGAATCCAATTGAGCATCTGAGCATCTTCCCATACTACCAGAATTACATCAAGCTGAGCCTGTTGGAGTACACTATGTTAGCCCGGCATGCAGCTGCACCGCCGTCCCGGGTGGCCTTCATCGGCTCCGGGCCGTTACCGTTGACTTCCATCGTTCTTGCCATGTGCCATCTCCAAAACACCAGCTTTGTGAATTATGATCTGGACTCTGATGCTAATGAGCTTGCAAAATGCCTCATTGCTGGAGACCGGGATCTCTCGGCACGGATGGTGACTCGAACAGCAAATATTCTAAGTGTTACTCATGAGCTCCGGGAGTTTGACATCGTGTTCTTGGCGGCACTGGTGGGAATGGACAGGGAGGAGAAGGCGAGAGTCTTGGCGCATTTGGAGAATTACATGGCACCGGGTGCGCTGCTCATACTCCGCAGCGTGCACGGCGCGCGCGCATTCCTCTACCCAATCATTGATCCATGCCGTGATCTGCATGGCTTTGAGTTGTTGTCTGTTTACCATCCAATGGACGAAGTAGTAAACACGGTGATCGTTGCGCGCAAGCTCATGGCTGCTGTTCCGGTGAACATGGTTGATCAGGGAGCCGCGCAGGGGGCCATGGCGATGCTCCCGTGCAAAGTGCGCTGAGTTCCAGACCTTCAATCCTCTCGGCCACGGCAACATGTTGGAGGAGCTGGTTCTTGAAGGACAGCCATCTTGAGAACAAGAACAAGAAGAAACAGTACTGTTATCAACCAGTGATGGATCGATGCTTATATCTTATCATGATTTTTATGTATTTCTCTAACTATTTTGTGTGATCATCTTTTGCTTTGTGTTGTCAACCTCATCAACCAGTGAAGTTGCATGTCTCTCTTCCTTGATTTTGTCAGTAAAATAAGTATGACATTTCACATGCATGGGTTCCATCTTTTCCTTCTTATTATTAATTAATTTATGGAAAGAATATTGGTAGGTTCAATGCATGTTATGCTATGTTTGTTTCTGACTTTTTCTTGTGTTCTATTTCTCTATAAAGGAACACATTCATAAATTGGACGGTTGTTGTCTTTATGCTCTTTAATTTCTTGGGTTTTTCTGGGGCTCTTCAACACGCCAATGCCATGCAGTTGGGACTCTCAAACAGAACCATCCTTGTCTCAAATGCTTTTTTTTTTGAAGTTTTTTTATATTTTATTTTCAAAACTATTTATAATCATTAATTCATATAAATAATATTATATATATATATATATATAGAGGGATGATATGGTATCTACGGCCAAATTTTGGAATCGCATTAGATTTCCGATTGGCGCCCATTTAGCCCACCCAGGTATTTTTTAATATGGATGGGAAGATCTCATTAAAAATAAAATTTCTCAGCTAAATTTTAAATATAATTTAGTATAGATTTGATCCTCCCACTTAATGGATTTGAAATTACGAGGCAGATTCAAATTCGCTATAAGTTTTGATCCATTCTAAGATAGAAGGCCTAAGCAAGTTCCCAAATTGTATGAAAATTGGCAGTTGCGCTAACTTATTTTTCGATGATCTTTCCATCCGTGCGGTTGAAAATTGTTTAAATATGCTCCAGAGGCGCAGAATCAATGGCGTAGGAAATATTAAATTCCGGGCCCGGCTTTAAATAACATCGATCACTCACATATATATATATATATATTTTTTTTTTGACACATGGGATAAACCCTTAGCAGCGAGGAAGGACGTCGGCGTAGTGTATGTGAGGCGTATAGATGTAGGGGATTGAATGCGGGAGCTTTTTTCCTTGCCGAGTAGATACCCAAAAGCTGCCCCCTTATTTACTTGCGGGGTGGGGAACTTAAACTTAGAAGGCGTGTTGCTCAATCAGTGAATTCTTTCATGAGGAATCTGAGATATCGCTAAACCAATGGTCCTTTAGTATTTTATATTTAAATTTAAATGGGTTAAATTGTTCATAAATGGGTTAGGTGGGTCAACTCGATTATTACACAAATATTTGTATGTCTTAAATTAGTTCATATCATTTTAATGCATCATGTCACAATTTGAGCAAACAAAACAGATTAAATTGTAATAACAATATAGAAAAACTTATGCATGATGAGCAAAAGAAATTTTTGGAATGTTTGTGATTATAAGCATTGATTTAACAATTTATATGCCAATATTATTACAAATTAATTGAATGGAATAGAGAAGGCAGGAGGAAAGTGACATGCATTTCTTTGGTTGAAGACAAGAAATGGGTTAATTTTAAAACCAGACATATCACCTCCAGTGATCATTCAGGATTTCAAGAGCCAGATAACATTCTTTGAATCCTGTTGTCAGTGTGACAAGCACACTGTTCAATTGGTTCTTCATGAAATTCAGAAACATAGGATGAATGGTCACTTTGCTCTCTCTGAACAAATTCATGCACATGTATTACAAATTAAGTGAATGGGATAGAGAAGGCAGGTGGAAAGTGACATGCATTTCTTTCGTCCAAGACAAGGAAATGGGTTAATTTTAAAATCAGACATCACCCCAGTGATCATTCAGGATTTCAAGAGCCATATAACATTCTTTGAATCCTGTAATTCATAATCATAGAATGAATGGTCACTTTGCTCTCTGAACAAATTCGTGCTAGTGGCATCAAGAGCTCAATCCCTTATTACATGATTAGTACAATGAGAACTAAAATTAGAGTCTTGCCGTGTCATGGCTGCTCCTAGTTGCCTCCAAGCTGTTCCATCTCTTTCCCTTGTCGGCATGGCATCCTTCGTGAACCGAGGCTTCTTTTGATCAAAGTTAAGGTTAGCTTCCAATTTTGCTTTAACTTTGTGAGGATGTGTTTGCGTGGCCAAGAGATAATAAGAGAAATTAATATGTAAGGAAACACATTTTTTCATGAAGAAAATTGTCTATTTCTCTTCATACATATATTTCCATATGATTGCTATCATCGTGAAGTTTACATCCTCTCTTCGTAGTCTTGTGTACCTTTTCTTGTGAGAGTTGGGCTCAAATGTTGTCGCCAAATCCTCTCCAATGAGACACCACCTACTTTGCACTTTTCCGCGGAAGCTACCGATGATGGGGCTCTTGATGAATCCCTCTCAAAACAAGCTTAAGCAATGAACAAGCATAAACACAAACACTTGGAGTGCACAATGAAAAACACACCAACAGGATTAATTGATCTTTCAAGAAGCAAGATCAATCAAACAAGCAAACCACAAATAACATCAAGATTTACGTGGTTCGACCAAGATTGGTCTACATCCACGGGAGGGAGGGGAATCTTCACTAAACAATGAAAAGAGGGGAAAAAAGGGAGGTACAAAGAGATGTAAAATACACCCCAACCAAGAGATACAATATCTTCAAAATCAACTCACCTCTCCAGGAAGAGAGAAACCAAAAACAATGAATTCAATCTCTCCCCCTGAAAACCCTTGATATCACCTCCAACTATCTTCCAAAATAGCAGCCCTTTTTGTCCTTTTGCAATGTCTTTCTCTCTTTTGAACCTGTAGGCCGATCTCCTTTTAAGTCATTATTTGAACCGGTCCATGAACCGGTCCTAATAAATAAGGACTGGAGTCCCTCCCCAACAAATCTCCCACTTACTCGGTGAGCTTTGGTACATCCAAACCGGTACGCCGAAACAGCCCTGAACAACAAACTCTGCAAAATCCTCGGATACAAGCGCATCTCTCTCGCTTAGGTTGCTGCAAGGTGCCCTTTAAAAGGGATCACTAAAGCCGAAGGCGTAATAGGCAACAAAGCTTCGCTACAGTTGATTGAACTCTGGACTGTACGGGCAGCCAAGCATTCTTTTGTCAACATATCACCTGGGTTTCTCCTTTTGTGGCATCTTCTTCAACAAGATGCTTGGCTATAACCTTCTTCGATTTAGGATCTTTCCTGGATGAAATGGAAACGCGACAAGTCAATGTGCTACGTCGCGCGGCATGTCGAGTGAACTGAGCCCAGGGTTTGTAGCCCAACAAATAGCACTTTGACAATCACAATGTACTTCCCCAAGTACCATACGCTTCAATTCCTAAATTATCAAGTAAACTCTTGCATCCAAATGGCCTCCTACACTTAGCTTGATCAACAGCAGCTCATATACTCACGACTCTGTGGTGGGATAATGCAAACTAAGCCGGTACCAAGTGTAGACCTCCAACCAATCCTTGGGACTTCACTAAGCGATGAGTAAACTTACATATTGTTAGTAGTAGACCGCAAATCTCTTATCCAAATCCACCAAAGCATAATCCACGAATCAACATAACCCCACTTTACACATAGTCGCATCAATCATCCCCTATCTTTCAAATAGCAAACCAACATCACGAAAGCACCTTTCTTAAATACCTCAAAATCCATTTCACCGCGATGCCAACGACTACTCGCCTCGATCATGTATGTACGCTTTAAGGACAAATCCGTCCGCCATAATCCCGCAATGAGATAGTCCAAACCGAGGCACACACCACCTTAGCATACATGAGAGCCGCCAAGCGGCATCTCAGCATAAGTGGAACTGCTCGCACATGTAGCTCACGATCTTCATCATTACATGGAGGATTAGCTTAGAGCTCATGCCGAACTCGCGGGCCGGCCCCAATGGTGTAACCGACAAACCTTTGACTTTCCATCAATGCCAAATTTCTTCTGAATACCTTCTCTACTTGCAAGTATGCCTTTTAGCAGAAAGCCAAACTTTGCTCACTGTCCTTGTCCCTTCTAATCTCCATGCCCCGAGAATGTTCTTAGCTTCTCCTAAAATCTTTTCATCTTGAATTCCTTTTGGCAAGTTGTCGTGGATCGAAAATATACCGACATCGTGAAGATACCAGACCATATATCAAAGCACAAATCTCATATTTTTAGTTTTGTGTGGGTTCTTTTATTCCTAATAGAGGCAAGCCTCTATTATTAATTACCCGAGACAATGTCGTGGGAACCTCCGATTAAGAGACAAAAATACAAGCAGAGAGAATGAGAAAGAATGATTTATTTTTATTGCAATATAATATGATTCGTTACATATCAGCATATATATATATATATATATATATATATATATATATATATATTTGTTCATTTATGACGCCGCCCTCCGCCTCGGAATCTGTGCCCCGCCATTTGGAATCCACAGCCCGCCGGTCGCCTTGTGTTATTGAGTCATTGCCTTGAAATTTTGTAAATTGGTCTTTGAAGAATTTGTAGACAGCTTCATATCGATTGTGCCGCCAATTAGCTTCCCTTTCCATTAAAAACTGCACCTAACTGAGCCGCTGCTAGGAGTTGCATCATATATGGTCGGAGAGGTCAGGGAGTCTAGCTTCCAATGCCGCCAACTTTATCTTGATCGGAGTTCTCCAGCGAAGGTTGTCCGCGTTTGAACGAGAAGTGGTTGAGCTGGCTAGACAGTAAGGACTACCCTTTTCTCTACCAGAATATGCACTACCCGAGCTGCCAAAAGGGCCTGTGCTATATATGACTATTGAAGATTTTGGTATGTAGTTTTCAGCACCGCAGATTTCACTCCTACTGGAGTTTCCAGGCGGGAATTATGAATTTTCGAAAATAGATCTTCAGCATTGTCGGCGGCAGAAATGCTGGAATCGACCCTTTTATCTATCAAAATCTACGCTAACTGAGCTGCCGCTATACATGACTGTTGGAGATCCAGATATCTAATTTCCAACGCCACAGATTTCATCTCGATCGGAATTTTCTGACCGGAGTTATGAATTTTTGAAAATGGGCGATCGTAATGGCGGTAGCGTAATCTGAAATCGACCCTTTTATTTATCAAAATCATACCATTGGGCCGAAAAGGATCTCATACTGAATATGAATGTTGAAGACCCAGATGTCTAATTTCCAACGCCATAGATCTCATCTCAATCGGAGTTCTCTCGTCAAGTTATGAATTTTTGAATATGGCTCTTTATTACAAAGAAGAATAACTTTTTGGCAAAAGAATACTTCGGGGATAGAAGTACCAAAGAAGAAAGCAGCAGTTAGTATGTTCTTTTTATTTTGCAAAGCAGCCAATCATCATCAATAAAGCAAAGAATGTACCGTAAATTTCGCAGCAGCTTTAATGTGTGGCTTATTTTTGCAACCGCATTGACATCATTTCATCAAGGATCAAGGAGGTATTTCATATTTACAATCATCTATTTTAATGCTTGAAATGAATGTATTTAGAGCGCTTTTGGAACATGTGTTTTCGTGAGATTTTGATG